>JARQZK010000730.1:225000-272500 GCA_030704885.1 Cynegetis impunctata
CCTATCTCCAGAGGTTTTCGAGAAATTAAATGGTTTCCTCATTTTTTTGTGCAAAACATAGCTTCACTTAAATGTTCATTACTAAGGTATTTAGATTCGTAGGACGCTGAAATTTTAGGCGTAGTTTACCAAGGTCCGACGTATTAGTAATATTCAAAGGAATTTGTTCTCCATTATACAGGGTCCTTCAAAATTTGCGATTTTACCGATAAATACAAAAATGGTAAAAAGTGCATTTTTTCAAATGTAATACCCTGTATATTATTGAATATCTCGGAAGAAAATTGAAATTTGTTTCAAATGATGTATCATGTTCCTATACCTAAAAAGTCAGGTAGCTATGAAATGTCAAGAAAGATGTCATTATGAAAATTTGACAATTAGTGCATCAACAATAAAACGTTCGCGCGTTCATTAACGAAAATTTGATTTGAAAACAATCAAAATGGAAGGCAATAACTATTCTCATGAAGTTTTGATGAAGCTATTTATTGTACATGGTCAATGTGACCAAATAATAGCAAGAACATGCAGAAGATTCAATGAAATGTATACCTATTAACAACCAATAAACGAGAGAAAATTTGTACGTTTACAAAATAATTTTATCACTTATGAGTCAATACTGAAAGCGAAGCGAAATTTACCAAAACCTGTTACTTTCGTTTCGCTTTCAGTATTGACCCATAAGTGATAGAACTATTTTGTAAACGTACAAATTTTCTCTCGTTTATTGGTTGTCAATAGGTATCTACGTATTTAAGTATACATGAAATTTACTAAGCACTAACACCTCTTTTGATATTATGTATGTGCAATTATATAAAAAACATCTAGATATGTTTTCGTGACGGCTGTGCAATTTCCGCGCTTCGAACAGGCCGACCAATCAGGAGCCACGAAATGATCGCTCGCTGTAATTATGGACAGATTGAGAACATGTAAAGTAAATATCTACTCATAATTTTAACATAAAAGTAAATCAAGAAATTGAATCGTTCTAATTTTGGGTAGAGTAACTAGTAGTTTTGAGCATATTTTATTCAATGGTTAATTAGTAGTTTAATCGGTCACTATGAGCAAAAAAAGGTGTTTAAAAAAGTTCAAATGGCTCTAATGGAAAATTTTTATTTCGAAAGGAAGAAGTCCACCAAAATATCCTCGCACTTCTTCTCTTTCTAAATTGTATACTGTACCTACTATTAAAAAAAACTGCTCGATCTTTTGTTTAATAGTTTAGTATTATATCTAAAGCACGAGCAGTTTCGTTCAATAGTATAGGTAGTATAAAATTTAGAAAGAGGAGAAGTGCGAGGAGGTTTTGGTTGACTTCTTCCTTCGCAAATAAAATTTTACATTTCACATACGTTTTTTGGTCCTAGTGACCTAGTGATTAAATTCCTGTTTACATTCGAGGACCGTGACTTCTGCTCAAATATTTCCAATAAATATTTATTATTTCGAATATTTTTTGAGGTAGAGTAGGTATCAAAATATGACTAACTCTTGGATTTGATTGTCAATTTAATTACCTCATAATATTTTGAAGTAAATAAAAATTATTGAGTTAGTGAAAGTTTTCTTGTGATGGCGTTCAATCCATTTCTGGACTTATACATCATGGATCTTGGAGAAAGATTTACTAATCATGAGAATATAGTCTAGTCAACAAGTGCTCTTTTTATTCAACTTTTTCATCAGTCTCTGAAGAATATGAACAAGGTGTCATTCGATTCGGAAGAGTATGTAGATATTTTTTGAAAAAAGTAAAGTTTCGTTT
The DNA here is from genome assembly GCA_030704885.1 of Cynegetis impunctata. Lineage (NCBI taxonomy): Eukaryota > Metazoa > Arthropoda > Insecta > Coleoptera > Coccinellidae > Cynegetis > Cynegetis impunctata. Next base: position 226,781 of record JARQZK010000730.1, read on the forward strand.
AAGAAAATTGTAAAAGTTATAATCAATTTACTGAAAGAAAAAATTATCTCAAAAACTAATTGATATTATTGATATACAAAAAGAAGAGAATATTACCTAAAAGGAAGTCTCCTGGAACTGTAGGATTAATATTTATAATTTTCTCAGAGGGGTAAATATACGGCCGAAAACGTGCAATCTGGCTTGCGAAAGTAACGCCCATTAGGAAAACTTTAACAATAAACATGATTTAACTGAGTATATCAAATATTATATTAAGGAATGAAAAATTTCAGGTTCTTACTGGATAGGAAAATGAACAATAATCCAGCCGCAAAACATTTTTATCGCGATTTTTCAATCAGTCATGCAATAGTTTTCTGTTTAACAAAAACACTGCAAGTGTGATAACTGTTGAACTATAGATCTGATATTTTTTTTCTCTCTTGGAGCTAGTTTCGAAAGACTGCAGAATAGATCCCCGTTAACAAAAATGTAAAAATTAAATTTATTATTTTTTACTAACAATTTACTTAGTTGCAAAATTGAACACTTTAATTATTCATAATTTTTTTTTTCTTTATTCTCCTATAAACAACGCATTCGTTTATATCAATTTTTCAAACAATAGGAGATGATTATTGAAAAAACCATTTCCTTGTAACTTCCGATAATAGAAAACGGATCATTAAAATCATAGAAATAATTTCGTTTTGTTGTTTCAAAACTACGTAAATTGTTAATAAACAACTGAAAAATTAAAATTTTTTTATTTCTGAAGCCTTATAATAATAGCTCCAAGAATGAAAAAAAATCTCAGATCTATAGTGAACAGTTATCACACACACAATTTTCATGTTCAAGTACTAAAAAATTGTTAATTAACTATTGCATAACTATTTGAAAAATCGCTATTATCCCCAGATTACTGCTCATCCACCGATTTAGTAACTGTCTGACTTTTTTTATTCCTTAATTTTCATATTTATTATGGTCGAATAATGTTTATTGTTGAAGTGTCCTTAATGCTTGTGACTTGCCCAAACCAAATAACCTGTTTTCAATCGTATTTCACCTCTCTAAGAGAATATTGATCCTACAGTTCCGGAAGTTGAGTCTTTCTTTTGGAAAATTTCCTCTTCTTTTCGAATCTTTCTTCAGATTTCAAAAATCTCAATTAATTTTTGACATATTGGCAAAAAACCAAACCCCCTTTTTTCAGGATATTGTTTATAACTTTCACAATTTTCGCGAGCGTTGACTAGACTAAATGTATTAGAAAGAAAAACTTATGAAATTTTGCACCAAGTCATATCCCCCCCCCCATCGCAAAAAGCTATCTACGCCAAAAGTTGCCACTGTCTGGATTACAAAATCTGTTAATTGGTAGAAAGAGAATGGAACTCATGTTTGGGTATAGTTGTTTGATGTCAAGGCCCTTGCTGTATGAGAATAGCAAGGCAGAAATAGAGAGGCGCCTTCTCATGTCTGGCGTCTGGGTGGTCCTCAACCGCGCCCATATATATATATATATATATATATATATATATATATATATATATATATATATATATATATATATATATATATATATATATATATATATATATGTATATATGTATATATGTATATGTGTATATGTGTATATGTGTATATGTATATATGTATATTATATATTATATATTATATATATATATATATATATATATATATATATATATATATATATATATATATATATATCTACATATATTCAAATTGTGTTTCAGAGAAGCTGCAGAACACTTTTTAATTGCCTTGAATCAACAAGCTAGAGGAAGAGATATCACAAATTCAGGTTGCATCTCACAAATGTCGGAAACTATTTGGTCAACACTGAAGATGTGTGTTACTCTCATGAACAGGACAGATTTGAGGTCAGCAATTGAAACAAGAGATTTGACCTTTCTTAACAAAGCTCTAGATATTATAGATGAACCAGTAGCGTAAATTAAGTTTTAATTTGGGAATAAATTGTAGGTATATGGGATATCATCAATAGCTATGTATCTCATCTACATTTTGTATGCTGACTAGTGTTAACAGATCTAAAAGTAATTTGTTCTTCATTGATCAATATTGGGTTTCTAGCAGTACAGAATTATAAAGCCCAATTCAATTTGTTATGCTATTGATGAATGTTATTCACTAGTTGTTGTTTTTGTCCAGATTTTTTATTTGAAATTTATGATTCACTCAGTAATGTATATTTCATATAGATGTTTTTAACTCATAAAAAAGAAAAATATTCAGTTCTTCAAAGGGGAAAATTATATGTTATCAATTACCCCACTTTCATTATCTCATTGTAATAAGAAGTCATATTTCAGATATTGAATAGATGAATGAAAATCATCAAGAAAATAACCGAATGTTTCAGTTCGCTATTTGCAGATATTGAAAGAACTGTACAACAAATCACTTATGGGTGATGAATTTTTTTAGCTACTTGTAGCATGAAGAAATATGATGAGAGCAATTTAAAAAAATATGTTGCTCATCAAAAATTTGATTGGTGTAGTTATTCTATGCATAATTCTAACTGGCTTTTGATGTCAAAGCTGAGGTTTTCATTGGGATTGAATTCTGTATGAGAAGAAAGTTCAGAAAAAAAATAAAACAAATAATTCGAGAAGTATTCTAAATATATTGATAAAAGTATACTTCAATATTTTCAATTCTTCTAAATTTTTAGTTTCATTATTTTGATAAGGTTCCTTTCGTCAGTTTGAAAAGGTGTTTGCATGTTTGGGGTGTAAGTTTTAGTTTTATTCCATATGACTCGCTGAGTATCTATTAAATCAATTTTGTATGAATTATATTATCAATTAAAAAAATAACACACCCCTGGAATTTAGGCGTGTCGTTCAATCTCGTGTGTACAATTGAGATTTTACTTCTGCCTTGTTAAGTTAAAGTCAAGTTTACAGTTCTGAACCTGTAAAATGAACTTAATGGATTTTTTCCAATCTATAATATTTACATGTTTAAGGTACTCTTTAGACAAGAAGAAAGTTGCTTCAAATTGTTCTGCAAATTCTTTATTTGCATACTCTTTACTCTAAGTCTGATTACTTGAGAATTTGCCAAGTTCAAACTAGTACTGTGCCTCTGAAAACATGATTTAGTGTTTTATGCTATTTTATCACAAATTAGATAATCTTCGCATTGTTAGGTACAAAGCAATCTTCAGAACTATTAAATATGTAATAGTAAAAAACTTTTTGGACTAGAGTGAAAACTTATTTTATTTTACATATAACTTAAGGATTGTAGTAGACGGACGAAATAAGAAATATTTACAATAATGAAAGTAATGGTTGTCTGTAAGCACACTCTCTTTTTTTATAGCTACTCTTTCTTAATTCTTTATCTTTAGTTTATAAACTACCAAAATGAAGTCAAATTTCAGTCTACATCTATTTTTCATTTAGTGTACATTGAAATTAAAAATATTTTGTGTGTAATTTTCTTTATATGTTCTTTAATTAGTAATCTATCAAATTGTAACCTTAATGAAAATAAAACTTAAATTCATTTTTTATTTTAATTCATGCCTAATTCCAGTTGATGAAGTTCAAATGCGTAATTTATAAAATAAGTTTAATGTAATTTCCGAGAAAAATCTAAGTCATTTTACAATAATTAAATAAAAACTTAATGGAATATTTCATTTTAAAATTCAAAAATTTATACAAAGTTATAAATGAAAATTAGCTCTCTTCCTGCTTGCTAGCATCAACTTCTAATTTTATCCTCTGCTCCAAAGCTTGATGCAAAGATTTAGAATCTTCATTCGAGGCCTGAAAAAATTTATATGTTGGTATAATCACATATGCAATAGAAGCTCATCGGCCTAGTGAACCCCCAACGCTTTTGACAGAAGAAGAAATTGTTTTTCAATGTTATTTCATTTTGAACTTGGACCACACACATTATGTTATTGGTTAGAAGATTATTTGAGAAATAGAACACAGAAGACATGTTACAACGGTTTTACGTCTCCACCAATAGCAAATAATATAGGGGTACCTCAAGGTAGCATCTTGGGGCCTCTCTTATTTATATTGTATATTAATGACATTGTATCCAGTCTCAAACATTGTAAAATACAACTCTTTGCAGACGATGCTCTTCTCTATATGACTTGTAACTCGATTGATGAAGCAGTTACACTTATGAACACTGATCTCGTAACATTGAAGTCTTGGTTAATTAGAAATGTTTTAAAGTTAAATTCTAGTAAAACAAAGGCAATGATAATTGGGAAAAATTCTTTCCATAAAACATTTACTGATGAAAAACTTAAAATAAAAATTGAAGACGACGTCATTGAAGTAGTTGAGAAATTTAAGTACTTGGGGGTTATTATTGATAATAAATTAACTTTGAATATGCATGTCAGAGAAGTAATTAAAAAATTAGCTTTCCAAACTGCGTATTTCAGTAGAGTATCCAAACATTTAGAAGTTAAGACAAAAATACTTCTATATAATTTCCTCATACTTCCACATTATCAGTACTGTTCCAGTTTTTTGTACTTTACCACCACAGAAAATCTCGATAAACTTCAACGTCTGCAAAATAGAGGAATGCGTACTATCTTAACAGCAAACAGATATACACCTCTTAAGCATATGCTGACTGTTCTCAAGTGGCTAAGTGTTCGGCAGTTACTGGAATTTAATGTCATGGTTTATATCTATAAATTGAAAAATGGTGTACATCCAAGAATAATTCAACAGCTTGTTTCGTTTAATAAAGACATACATTATTATGACACTAGACACAAATATGATTTTCATCTTGGAAGGGCAGGTCAAAAAGCATATTCATCAATATTTCACAAGGGTTTGTCTGAGTATAATGAGCTCCCAAAAACTTTAAAACAACAAACATCTCTGCATTGTTTCAAGAAGTCACTAAAAAAATACCTTTTGGAAGGACTGCATTGGCTTTAATTGTTTTTTTTTTATTTATATATTTACAAATCTTATTAATTATATTGAACATTTATTATTTTTTTATATATTGTAGCTGTTAGCTAAATAAATGCTATTTTATTATTATTATTATTATTATGTTCGCGTATATCTTTACTTCGATAGTGAACGCCGATGAAATAGAGCAGGGGTGGTCCAGTCGATCGTGGCAAGGCAAAAAAATATAAGTTTAATATACCTAATAATAATATTTATATGTAAAAAATACGTAGAACAGAGCGCGCAAAGTAATCACCAACTGCTGGGCGCATCATATTGTATCATTTTTCAATCGCCGTTATTGATCATGTCTTCCACGCAGTAGCTCTTTTTCTCTTCGGCGCGCGAAGGACAATAGGCGGGACACAGTATAACTACTGAAGTAGCGGGACGCGGAGGTGGGGTGGAGGTCAATCCGTCAGTTGACGACAGGGATCGCGGAGTTACGACGTCAACGACTACCGATGTAAATCACGATTAGACTTTGCATCGCGCGTTACGCTATGGATAAGTGGTTGAAGAGAAACACTGAAAAAACTTCAAATGAAGAAAGAAATGCTTCTGAAGGTTCATCAAATAAAGTAAGATAATATTTTCAACTGTTACTGTTGCAAACGAACCCCTCAAAAATATACCTAGTTAAATATATTATTAACTACAAGAAGTACGAAATACCTTAATACACTGTTATTTAATGAAAATAAATTAGTGGTAGGATATTTCTATATTTCTACTTTTATTATTATACTAATTATGTTATTGATATTTTATTTTTGTAGATCGTCGAAAAATGTGCTCCAAAGAAATCAAAAACTTATCACTTTCACCAAGAATGGGAACTAGACTACTTGTTTACTATGGTGAAAGAAAACTGTTGCTGCTTAATATGCAATTCATCTGTGGCAATACCGAAAAAAGGAAATTTAGAGCGACATTTTAACACAATTCATAGTAAATACCAGACTTTCCACCTAACAGCGAAATAAGAAAGAGTAAATTGCAAGCATTGAAATCGCAATTAACAGTTCAAGAAAACATGTTTTCTAGGCCTATTAAGCAAAGTAAGGCTGCAACTGAAGCTTCTTTCCAAATAAGCTACAGAATTGCACAAAAGTGCAAACCTTTTGCCAATGGAGAATACATCAAAGAAATTTTCGAAGAAGTGTCAGATTCGCTGTTCGTGAATTTCAAAAATAAAAATGAAATTAAAAAAGCTATTCATGATTTACAGCTGTCTCGAAATACTGTGATGCGCCGTATAGAAACGATGAGTGAAAACATAAACGAACAACTACAAAGAGATATCGTCCGCTGCGTTGCTTTTTCGCTACAACTTGACGAGTCAACAGATATCACTGATACTGCACAATTACTTATTTTTATTCGGATGGTCTTTGAAGATTTCTCGACGAAAGAAGAACTGCTAAGTATGATTTCCTTAAAAGGAAAAACTCGTGGCCTTGATATATTCACGGAATTCAAAGCATATATTAGCAAGATTAAGCTACCTTTGTATAAACTCGTATCAATGACAACTGATGGGGCTCCTGCAATGACAGGTATTCATAATGGTTTTATTGCTTTTTGTCACAAAGACGAAGACTTTCCAGACTTCATTAGCTACCACTGCATAATTCATCAACAAGTACTGGCTAGTAAGAGACTAAACACAAAACATGTAATGGATATTTCTTTCAAGATTGTAAATTCCATAAAAGGAAAATCTCTCCAAAGGCGGCTCTTTAAACAGCAATTAGATGAGAAGGAACCAGATTTGGCATTGCACACTGACGTAAGGTGGTTGAGTCGAAGCAAGTTTTTGCAAAGATTTCGAGATCTATTGGACGAAATAATAAAATTTCTTTAAGAGAGGGGTGATGATTATCAGCAAGTGCGTGATTTAGACTGGCAATGTGATTTAGCATTTTTAGCAGATTTTACCGGAAAACTGAGCACATTAAATCTGGAACTACAAGGCAAGAATAAAACAGTAACAGAAATGATGAGCTCTATTGCAGCATTTCAAAGTCAAACAGCGTCTATGATAGTTGACATCAAGAAGAAACATTTTCAACAATTTGTAAACATCAAGGATCATATGGAAAAACATCCTACCTACAATTTCATTCCTGACAAGTACACGGCAGAAATTAAGGCATTGGTATCAGACTTCGAAATTCGCTTTAGTGATTTCAAAAAAATTGAGAAGTTGGTGGAATTCATCAGTTATCCGTTTAATAATTCCATTGATCATAGTGACATCTATGAAATGGCTAAAAAATTTGCAGATACATTTCAAATGGACCACATGATACTTCAAAACGAAATTTTGACTCTGCGCTGCGATATATTCCTAAAAGCAAGGTCATCCTCTGGTCTAGATTTCTGGGCATTGGTTTCCAACGAGAAATATCCAAATTTGAAGAAATGTGTTGAACAACTGCATTCGTGTTTTGGTTCAACATATTTATGTGAATCAGCATTTTCCTACTTAAAACAAACAAAAAGTAAACACCGTTGTCGCTTGACAGACGCCCATACATTGGATTCTTTAAGGTTGGCAATTTCCAAGTACAAACCTGACTAATCTAGCGGAAGATGCTCAGACGCAATGCTCACACTAATATAAATAAGTAGTTACTAAGAATAATTTTCAATTTTATGTTTTCCCTCTTAATAAAATAAAAAATACTACATAATTGTATATTGTTTCATTTAAAATTTCAAGAAGTATGTAATTGGTAGATCGCACAGGGTTTCGTCAGTAAACAGTAGATCTTGGGTCTAATCAAGTTGGCCACCCCTGAAATAGAGGATTCAAGGAAATGAGGACTGCAGTGTATGTTCGACATACTAATTTGGATCAATAGTTGATTAGTTAGTTGTCTTTTCTTAGCGCACTATGGCAACGGAATGTTCCGATGTAACGTAGATGTTCAAATTAGACAACACATTTTAGTAGAAATCTGTCTTTCCAAAAAGAGTAATTTTGCGATTACAGAAATTTTCAAGTTTGAAAATTATTTCGTCTATATAAAAAATTAGTCTTACTTTTGAGTGAGATAACCACAAAGCCCAAAAAGGGACCACTTTTAGGAGTTTACTCCTTAAGAAAGGATTTTCATATTAAGCCCGCGGTATGAAAATTTATTAGGAGTGAAATCGAGCGTTAACTAAAAGTGACGTGTTACGTTCCTTTGCTTACCAGCCACATATATTAGGGTATACCGGCAACAGTTGATACATGTATAGGTATATATGATACAACGGCAACCTAACCGTCAATATGTGTTTTTAAAGTATAATTTATTTATTTATATGTAGTGATACTTATATTTGTGCACAATAAACAGAATTATTGAGTTATTGAAATTAATAAAATATTGAAAGATATAAAAAAAATAGATTTGAATGACAATGAATAATGAAGAGGAAGAATCTGGAAAACATGTTAAGGAGTAAACTCCAGTTGTGAGTCAGAGCTGACACACAATTTTTTTTTAGAAACATCGATTTTGTGAAAAGGGGTAATACTCTGTAAATCGCCCTAAAAAGAGATGAGTCTCTGAAATTTTGCTAAAAAATTCATCATCATTTTTTTCTTATAGGTTTAGTATTATAATATGATAAATAAGCATTAGAAGTTTCTAGAAACCTGCAATACTCACTGTTACTAAAAATACTTTAATTTCACCATTTGCATCTAGGGCTGTCAATCTTATACTTTTATCACTCGCCTTCTCAGCTGTCATTTTGGCAAATACCTGAAAGTAGGTTCATCAATATAATAAACTATTTCATCTCAATTTGCATATCAATAAACTAATTTCCGCAGAAATATACAGTCCAGATTACCTACTGAAATATAAACTATTATTGACTTTTATATTGCACTTAACTATTTTTCGCAAAATTGAAGATTAGCAGAAAACAAACAATTAAATGTCCACTTACTCTTATCTTCATTGTTTATATAATTTTGTATTTTTATCATTAAAAGATCACAATACCTGGATCTATATACAGCTTGGATAAACAAAGGATGAAAACGATGAAACTAGTCTACTATTCATAATTGATCTTATAAGTTGAATTAAAATATTTGTGCATTTATATTGGTAGTCAGCTCTTCGACGTTATTCACTCATAAAACACAAAATACATATATTACTTTGTTGCATTTTAGTGACACACCTGCATCTTTTATATGAATTTTTCTTTTAACTTAATTTGTTTTCAATTTGCAAAAAACATGAAAGTCAAAATTATAATCACTCTTCATTCTCTTTCTTCAATAAAGCAAATAGCCTACTCGGTAATAACTAGATGTTTTCTTTAATTTGATTTAAAAGATTCTATATTTTATAGAAAATGGTGGAATAATAATGATACATAGTATTATTTGATCTTTGAAAAAATACATAATTTGAATATCTTACTTCTCACTTCCAGATGCATTTGAAAAAATAACTGTAAATATTCCCCAACTAATATTATTAATTTTCACGTGTCACTGAAATCCACTAAACTAATACATTCATTATTGATTTTGTTGCAAAAAAGAATTTTTAATAAAACGAGAATTCACAAAATTAAATTGAACAAATATTAACATGCACAAATTTCTCAATAAAATTTTTTTCTTAATTTATAAGATATTTTCTGAAATGTAGACCTTTAAGAGTATTTTACCTGTATTGATTATTGATTCAGTTCTCACCTTAGTATTCAGGACTACTCTCAAACTACCTGAGGTTCTAAAAACTAATCGACTCTGAGCACGGCCATCAGCCAGAAAGTCATTCAATCTCAAGGTCCCTCTACCTCTTTCCTGCCAATTACCTGTAACTCCATCAAAATAAAAAAGTTTGCAAGATATACAAAGAATATTATTTTCTTCTTCTTCACCAGTTTTAACCTCAACTTCTTCATATTTTCTTTTCACAGCTCTAGATTCTTCATATTCCCTCGCAGATTCACTTAAAGATTTGGTTTCTTTATTACTATTATTTGTATTTGATTTCACATCATTTTTAATAGCATTACTAAATAACATATCTGTTGTTCCATTAGTGTTCAAACTTGTAGACGGTTTTGGATCTTCATTTTTAGTTTCAACTGAAATCACTCTTTCTTGAAGATTTTGTCCAAATACAAATGAGGTAGAAGAAACACTAGAAGTTGTGAATGTTGTTGCAACTGTAGTTAAAAAAGTATTTTTATTTGTTTCCTCAGCTGAATTTTCCTGTTTATTTTTAGTAAGTAAAGGCACAAACTTCATTGCTTCACCATTTGTGCTTTCTTCTTTCTTAGCTTCAATATCATCTACTTTTTTTACGAAGGGATTAAGCTTTGGTGGGTTTAGCGCAAAAGTCTTTGATGATCCACCACAGCTACTAGAATCTAAATTCAACTGTGGCGGTTTTAATATACTTGGCCTAATTGATGAATTAAATGGATTCTTTGATAATGCATTAGGATTTGTTGGAGAACACATTTTGAACACCGATGTTTCTGCCACTTCTTCATTCTTTTCATTTTCTACAAAAGGAAATACATAATCACACATCATTTCTTTGGAGAAACAGAATACGTACCCAATACGGAGTCTTCTAAAGGTGCATCTACTTTAGTTATAATAGGGGAGTATGTAAGAACTGTAGAATGCACTGCATTGGAACTCGATCCTAAAACAAAGAGGAGTCAAGGAAATAATACTTAACAACTATATTATCTTTAGGAGAATGAAAGCATTGCGAATATTAAAAAAAAATGATAAATTCAAAATTACTTTATAAGTATAAACATACTTTCTTCAGATTCCGCCATTTTCTGTTCAAAATACAGAGTAAAAAATCAAATATTTATAACACAATACAAAGAAGAAGATTAGAGATCTGTCAGTAGTAAGATATATTCTGCCATAGATTTGGGAATACTATTCTGTGTTTTCAAAATTATCATTAATTCAATGGTTCTCACTAAACTACACTACACTGCGTTTAAACTCAGATTGGTAAATATTCGTCTACTGAAGTCTAGTCGAACACCAAGTATGAGTAACAATATACTTTTTTTGTTATCATTATTTTTATTTGAATGCTTGTGACTGTAGTTTTGTAGTACGACATTTTCAAGCAAAATATTTAAATAAAACTAGTGTTACAAAACAAAGTATATTGTTTCTCATTTACAGTTAAAACGTATTATCACGGTGAGTAACGGACAATTCCATCCAATATACAGGAAGTAAGATCATCCTGATTCATTGGCAGACCGACAATATGATTTGAAATTATGAATTCACAAGCCATTGCTTGTAAAAATATCCCAACAGCATTCATAATATTTTAATCATAATTTCGCATAATAGAAATGAAGCATTCCCACTGGATTTCTTACTCTCAATTTGATTAGAACATTCTACAAGGTGTTAATCCGTTTTAACTACACTCAAACATACGATGAAATTAGAAATTCCAAGTTGTGTAGAATGTTAATCCATAATATTAACACATAATATTCCAGAATCCTCTGAGTTACACTGAAAGAAACTTTTCCATCAAAACAAAGCTTATCTAGATTGTTATAAATGGAATGTAAGTCATAGAAGAGGAGTATAGCGTTCAGTTCTGTTGGAATACTATCCTTAACTGACTCCATTAATGAACAATAAATTCACATTGAAATCAGAAAAAAAATGAAAACACTTGTTTTGAAGAGATAATTTTTAAATTTTACCACATTGTGATGCACGTTTCGGCTCTTCCCAGCTGTGAGATTTTCTGAAAATTCAGCTAAGGTTAAGTAAATTGTGTTTATATCATCACAATGAAGGTTTGACTTCTCTTAGAAAATTTAGAAACAATAAACTCACTGCCCACGATAATTTTATATCTCTAGTATCGCTTGTAGTTATTCGAGAGTTACATATACACCACCATAATTCCTCAAAAATTTACAAAGCGTATGAAAATAAAATCAACAAGTAATAAGTTATGACAGGGTCAGAGAATAATTAATAATTTTTTTCAGTTACAGAACAGACAAGCATTACTCAAAAGAACCAAGAAATTTGCTTCACTCTCGTGGAATCTAGTATAAACATTATAAAACGTAAGGTACCTATACCGATATTTGACAATATTGGATACTTCGTCTCACTCAATCTGTAAGGCAATTTCACTGTGGCAGTGGACCCATTTTAATGGATTATACAATAATTGCTAATATCAAATCAGATCAAATATTTGAAAGAAATAATAAAACAGTATCCTCGGCATTGAATGTTTATACATCTCATATATTACTCAATATTTATACCGTATTTTGAAATTACAACCCGTATACAAGATATCCATTTTCATAAAAATATACTTCTGAAAAATTTAACGATTATATATACACCTGATTTTTGTCAATAATTTGTTTGATCTTTATCGATTGATATATGACCATGTCAATGGTCAGTTAGAGACCATCCATAAATTACATCACACGAATTTAATGATTTTTTTGAGCTCCTCTCGTTTTTGTCACATTTGTGTAAACCCCACGCCCCTGATGTGATGTCATATATTTTTCAATTTTTCCTCACATATGCAGTTAATCAGTGTTGTTCCAGGGTCGTTTTTTTTAGTGCGTTATTTGTCAGATGAAAAGTGCACTTTAGATGTCAATGGTGCACCACAGAACACAAACCATAGAGCAATGAATAGTATGAAAAAATTTCAGATCATACACAAATAATTGGGTTATTTATCTACGATTCAGACGGTGAAGGCAATATATATTTATATTAGAATATATATTATTTATATGAGACTAATTTAATATATATACACAACGAACAAATATATATTTCAACGAACATGGAACAGAAATAAAAAGTAAAAAACAATAAAATGCAACAAAACTTCTACTCGGAATAAAATAAATGAACAAAATAATAAACAATAATACTGATTTTGCATTATCACATTAATCAGAAATTTCGGAATTGGTACTTTCTAAAAAACCTAGATTATAACTTAAAAGTATTTTATCAGGTCTCCATTCCAATTACCCTTCAGGCAGCATTTTCATTCTATCTTTCACCCGTAAGATGGAAGAAGAAGTTTCTATTAAGAGTCGATTTCGGAGGGCAGTTTTGGTATTATTTAATTCGATAATCATTACATTCGGAAACATATGAACCCCAAAGAATTTTTCGTGTTTGCTACATTACACTAGAAATCCGTGAGGTCCATATTCGAAGTACATTGTGGTATGCTAATTTCTGACAAAAGCTGCCACTCAATATTAGCAGCTTCAATGTCAATTTCTATATTTGGAAAAAAATTTATGAATTCACTGATTGAATTTATTTCACCCTTCAATGCTATTTCTGGTGTAAAATTTAAGGTGGGGATCATTAAAATTAAATCGAGATCTTAATTGGCCACAAAACTCAATATAAAAATTAAGAGCTCTCGATCTAAAGTTTTTAAAAAGTTCTGGCTGATCTGGCCTCAATTTCATCAGTACATCTGCTTTGGCACCCACATACAACCGTAGATATACTAACCTAACAAGTTATAATTTCTATGCAGATAACAGAATAAAATAAATTACAATGATGACTGATGACATCTGATTTTATATTTCTTCATCTTTGAGTACAATCTATTATATTATTTGTATAAAGTTTCAAGGTAAATGAAAAGGTGGATTTTTTGAAGAAACTAAGTAAAGTGGTGCTGCAGTGCACTCTTAGTTCAAAAAGGGCGTCATAGTGTACAATTGTGCAGCCATGAACAACACTGCAGTTAATAGTTTTAATACTTTAGATTTACACAAACCAAGCTTATGACTCCCCTCTCCCTGTCATACTTGTTGTGACCACTCCAAGCCCAGTGTGACGTATTTTATAGGCGGCAACTTATGACCAGATCAACGCCTGGAAGCATTAAATGTATTAGTTTGCGTGTATGTATTCCAAACATCATGACACTTGAGTTTGTAAATTTTATTAAAATTTTTTCACCATTCAACAATTCTGACAGACATTATTATTATTCCATTTGCAGTAATTAAAATATATGTTTCCTCCAAATTCAATGTTTTCAATTAGCTAGCCTGAAACATTTGCTCAGTCGTAGTCTCAGCCCGGTGTTATCGTCAATATCTTGTAATCCGTGACGTTTTAATACTTGGCGATTTACAACAAGATGAATTATTTTACAAGGGCAAGTACCGTAGGGACACATTGCGTTTATTGGACAACAGGCAGTGTAGAGATTATTATAATTAGACATCTTTTACAAAATAGTAGTACACTAAGAATTTAATCAAAATAAATTTGAGACCTCAAATGATTCGTGTCAAATGATCATGTCAAAAAACTTTCAATAAAGTCATGTTTGATTCTATGATATTTTCAAAATGAAACGCCAAGGATATGTACCGCAAACAAATTAATTAATTCACAAATGTACAGATCTCACTTCTCTGTCTTATATTCCCAGTAGACTCATTCATTATTTTCTGAATATGCCTCATTCTCACTCATAATCAAAAGTAATTAGGGCTGGCCTATGATTTAATGTAAACTCACCCGATTGAAAGAAATTATACTGCATCACTAGTCGCTACATACAGTGCACATTTAGATTTGAAAAAAGTGTAGTGTGATATTCAACAGTGTTAATATCTGAAAAATGCACCAATAATGTAACCATACACGATATTATATTCTATAATTATATTTAATGCTCTGATGTTATTCTATGAAACGTTACCATTAATAAATATTAGAATTGAATTCACTTTGTTACGAAAAAACACTCCAAAGTGACAAGTAATTTAACAATGTTTTCGGATAACGGAATGAAGCACATATATTTATATTGACAATTCATAAAATGAGATTTATCAATTTTGTTCTGAATTTGAGGGCCGATTCATATAATCTTGCTGATTCGTATCTAAGGAAATGAGAAAAATATAATTCAATGAATGTCACATTCTTCGACATTCTGGCCAGTGTATGAAGTGAATTATTAAAAGAAAGTTTTAAATTAGTAGAGGAACGTGCATATCATATATATATATATATATATATATATATATATATATATATATATATATATATATATATATATATATATATATATATATATATATATATATATATGCATGTTCCTCTATTCTTTTTTGAAATTTTCTTCGAATTCTTTATCCAAATTAACCACGCTAGTTACTAAGATTCATGAAGTTTCCTGTTTGAAGGTCCTGACCAGTCCTGACTGAAATGCTCTATGATGACTCATTACTAAATAAAAAATTCCTCTTCGGAATTTTCTGAAATTAAATCAGAAGATAGCTTATCTATATGTAATAAAAAAAAATATTATTTTATTTGTTTATTTAGACATGGGAAGGATTGTATTACACTTCAAAAAGTTTTGACAATTAGACGGAATATTGTCTGAGGCTCTGTAGAGATTTTCTTCTAGTGACCAACTACACGTCGCAGCGACTAGCAGCACTGTAACAGAAAAAACAAATAAAAAGTTTGATTATTTTCAATAAAATATTTCCAAAATATTCCAGCTATTAAAATATACTTTACTAAAATTCAAGTATTAATATAATTGATTAATTTATCAAAGTTTGACTTACTCCGCCACAGGGGGGGCTTCCACAACATGGGCTGCAGCATGGAGCACAGCAGGGCGCACAACAAGGTGCACAGCAATATGGTACGTAGACGCAAGGTGCGCAACAAGGTACGCAGCAGGGGCCGCAACAAGGACTGCAGCAGGCAGGAGGGCAGCAAGAACCGGAACCCATTTTAATGTTATTTGTTTAATTGAGTATATTTGTAAATATTCACTTTGAATTTTGATCGAATTTTGAAGAAAAACGCGGAGAGAAATGTATGCGTCTTTCTGCTGCCAGATATTTCAAAACAATGAAAATTATAAAAAGAGTAGTTATGGATACTGTGCTCCACACTAACTCGATTTATGAATAAGAAAATATAATAGAAAAAACTAAGTCTGGGCTTGTCAAAAAGTCAAAACAAAATATAATGCATTAAAATTCCTGTTCATTTCAAATTCTTCACAAAATTTATGTAATTTATTTTTTTCGGTTCTGAAAATCTGAAGTAATATAAATTGAAATGTGTACAGTTTTGAATCAGCTGAAGGGAGTCATTAACCAAATTGACGATGGGTGAGAATTCATAGTTCTAACGAACACTTTTAATTTCGGGTTCTAGCTCTTAGGAGTGGAAACAATAACTGTATCACAACACACAAATTCAATTCCAGATGCTGTATTCCGATGTGTTGCCCTCAACCGTGCCCACCGCAGCAATGTCCGATGGTCGGAACTATGCCGTTTGCTCAAGTTTTAATTTCGCGACCTCCACCTATCCTAGCTCCAACACGACCTCAGCCTGTTGCACCGTTAAGGTTACCTTGCGCACCACCTTCTGAACCTAGACGCGTAAGACTTTTTCAGACCGCATCAAATTATATGGATTATTATTCATGGGTAAATATTTTTTTATTTTAGATGACTGAGGAAGAGGCCCTGCAGTGGAGATATTCAAACTTTTATAATAATTACAATATTGACTGGCACGCAGAAGGCCTGACTTGTAAAAAGGAAAAGCCAAAATGTCGAGCACCTGCAGGCACGATGACAGTAACAGGAGAAGATCCTTGCTGTCCCGAAACTCCAGCAAAAAGCACCGAAGACAACTGCCCTACAGGATTCAAACTTTGTTCTATGCGACTGACTCCTCCACCGTGCTGGGATCCGTGTGGCGTTTGGTGTGCAGAGATCCAAAAGTGTCCTCCAAAACCTAAATCGAAAGTAAGTTATTGGTATTCACCTGGACCGTGCACTAGACCATGTTGTCTTCACTGGAAGCCTAAAGAGGGGCCGTGTTTGTACGATGCTCCTTGTAAGGCACATTGTTTTAATCACCCGCCTGGAATAAAACCCCTTAGGAAATATCCCTGTCCATAATTATTTTTTGTTTGTCTATTTCATTTGTTTTTGTTTTAGCTTTTCCAATTGCCGATCATACCGTCCGACACGAAAAGTTGTTAGAAGTGGCGTATCGCGCTTTTTGTGATTAGTCAGGTTTAAAACGCATCCATAAAAATCATTGCTAAGTTGAAAACGTTGAGCGTTATACAACAATGCATAAGTGATGATGATTTATGTAATTTTCAATTTATGTATAATATGTATTTGTTATGTTGATCATGTTTTGTCTTTAAATTATTAAACACAATGTCCTTATCAATTCTTCTTGCTTTTCATGAGTACATTACGAGAATTGCTTTGAACTAGTTTATTTTTTCCCAAAATTGGTAATAACTGATCGAAGCAATTTGACATTTTTAGAAGACAAAGTTTTTTCTCTAAATTAACAAAAATTATGGAGTAATAGTTGAATAATTAATTTCGTTACAAAAAACCATCCTTTTGAAAAAGAGTAAATGATAAGTTAATTAGAAAAATTTACTTATAAAAATAAAATGCAAAAGTGGTTCATACGTTATATAAAAGATTTCCTCAAAAATTCGTTATCAATATCAATAAAGAATAATAAATTTCAAAATGGAACTGTGGTACCTGCAGCAAATTTTTTATTGGTTATCTTACCCTGGCTAGAATATAATAATAAATTGACAATAAAGTTTTTTATCTAGTATATTATCTTTTGAAATGGTAAGTTACCTGTGCGTTATTTCTTCCCTATCTGGAAATGATCAGTAGATATGTTCTACAGAGATCTTTTTTTTAATATTCATGTTGGAGAAACCTTAAATTATGCGTTACCAAAGTTAGAAACTATTTTCAATTATTACCACTGATTTTCTAAGGGACTACTGCAACATTTACAATTTATGGATAAATAAATATGAATGAGAAACAATATACTTTGTTTTTTATCATTACAAAGTATGTTGTTTCTCATTTATATGCAAATATTTATTATCACAAAGAAACTGACAAATCCGTCCAATATAAATAAATATGATCACACATAGAGAGTAGATCATCTCTTTGTTTTCAATGAGTTTCATGAGGGTTATGGTTACTATTGCTTTATAGATTTTGGAAAGTATATCCCATGTGCCCAATTGAATATATCTTAGATGGCTAGTATACAACCAGGGTACACAACTATTCAAATTATTTCTTTGATTTTTTCATCTTAATATATATTTGAACTCTTGAATAAGCTAATTTCTATTTCATTCAGAAAGACATTAGTATTCATTTATTCAACATGAACCAAAAGCATTTAAATTTATGTCAAGCATCTAAATTCAAATTTCATGAAACCTGAATCACATGAATGAAATAGATAAAGATAAACAGTTTCAACGATTATACATAAAATGTAATCCATATATAATTAGTTGAAAATAAATAATCAAAGTCCAGGCATGATAAAAGCTACATTGTCCAGTGTACTCATCAATTGATCAGCCGAACAACAGTTCTCTTTAAGTTCAGGAATTTGTTGCGTTAGACATAATAAAGGTCCAAGGGCACAAAGCAGAGAATCTAATAATACTGATAAACTTCCAGAGACTGCTATTTGACCCTGAAAATAAAATTAATTTTCAAAAATAGCATACCTACTCTTTAAAACATTTTATGAATTATTAAATATTTCTTCATACTCTAGGAAATTCTTCTGACTAATAAATATTTTTTTAACAAGATGATTAAATTTCCCAATGGTATTACAAAACTTTCAGTATCGTAATACTTTTGAGAAACGCATTAAGGGTATTAACATGAAACGCTGTGTAAATTAAGCTCATAAAATGCAACCTTCTACAGCGACAAACATTTTAGTGTCTAAAGTATGCTTATATTCATAAGTCTTGTTGATGTAAAGTGAATATAATAAAAAATTGTTCGCAACAGTGTTTTTATTTCAAAAACTAATTACCCTTGATAATTATGAAACAAACGATATGAGCTGAGAATAATTACTTTAGAAAGTTTTCAAATGATACTCTCTGTAATATCTCTAAGTCATTGTTTTCTACGTTGTAAATTTTAAATTATTAAAGCTATATTCTCAACCTAAGTGATGCAACTTCAGTGTACACGGCTCTGGGAATACCCATACACATGCCTCTAAATTGTTGAAGTGTTCACACAAGCAATTAAATGAACTCTACATTCCTGGTGCATGACTACTATAAATCTAGCAATAATTCATTATCCAATAAAATTTCTGTTAGTGTATTTGTGCCACCCAGCTTTTAAGATCTTATTGTTGGAACTTAGAGAACAAGTGCATAATAAATATTACAATAATTTTCTACATTTAGAATGAAAAACACACCAGAAAGAGGAACATTATCTTACAAAGTATTCTACATATAAAAAAGATTTACAATAGTTACACTGCTAAATTCTACAAACAAGGAAATTAAGGGCGCAACATTCACGAGATAACCGACAAATATATACAAAACCACAAGATGAAATCTAACTAACAGCACCATCTACTATTTCGAATTTATATCTAAAGCCACTTAATTTTTATATTTATTGATTTCAGCATCTTTCTATTTCTTCTTTCGGTTGAAATACTCTTTTATCTTCACAAATAATAAACTAATATCTCAAATATATGATCTGGAAATATGAATGTCAACAGAAGGAGTTAATTTCCAGCATCTTCTTGAAGTGTTTCAAAATCATATAATGTAGGTAGTTACAAAAAAATAAATAATATAATAAACAAAGGACTCAGAGGGTTTCCCATAATTAGTCTGAGTCCTTTGTTGCCGGAAGTATTCATGGATAATTTGGAACAGTTAATTCATAATCATCCTGTTAGTCGACGATTCGTTTATTGGTTTAGATATGTGGATGATATTATTTGTTGTTTCACTGGTACTCTTAGACAACTAGACTGCTTTCAAACATTCATTAACACTTTACACCCTAATATAAAATTCACTTTAGAGATGGAAAAAGATAACTCAATTAACTATTTGGATTTGAAAATAACAAAAGTAGATAACAAACATAATTTTTCAATTTTTCGCAAACCATCGCACACTGATAGCGTCATACATAGTACTTCCCTACATCCATTCCAACACAAAATGGCAGCTTTCAATAGTATGGTACATCGTTTAGTGAATATTCCACTTTCAAACGCCAATTTTAACATCGAGAAAAATATAATTAAACACATTGCCGTAAATAATA
This sequence comes from Cynegetis impunctata, assembly GCA_030704885.1. Classification (NCBI taxonomy): domain Eukaryota; kingdom Metazoa; phylum Arthropoda; class Insecta; order Coleoptera; family Coccinellidae; genus Cynegetis; species Cynegetis impunctata. Next base: position 247,036 of record JARQZK010000730.1, read on the forward strand.
ATTATGATCCCAATATTATAGACAATATGAGATTAAAAGTTTTTCAAAAATGCGATTAACCAGGTGTACCCCCTTACTAAAAATAATATCAAATACAACAGCCTCACTTTCATCGGAAATTCAAGTAAAAAACTTAAATCTCTCTTATCTAAGCACAACATTAACATTGCTTATCGTACTGGTAATAATTTAGGAAATCATATAAAAAATAATAAATCCAAAGTTCATAAAGATAATAAATCAGGAGTTTATAAAATTAATTGTGGCGATTGTGATAAGTTTTACATTGGTAGAACTTTCAGAAGTTTTCAAACTAGAATTTCAGAACACAAACGAAGCTTTGTTAATCAGAAGTCGGATTCACATTATGCAAACCATTTAATCCAAGAAAATCACACATTCAATTTCGATTTTAAAATATTAAATACTGAAAGTAAGGGAATTAAACTTAATTTTTTAGAATCATTACAGATAAATAAATAAAAGCATTCCGGTCTCCTTTTGAATAGCCAAATTGATCATACTTCAAGCCCCCTTCTTAATCTTTTCAAAATTACCGAACTACCTGACTAGCAGTTCAGAATTGGTTTTTCCTTTTCTAATAACTATTTTTAACCATCTGTGTACCCCTTCTACATAATTTGTCATTTCTTGTTTTCGTTATAACAGAGAATCATAGTTAGTTTGCCATTAGCATCTGAAGAAGGTGAAGTTCCACCGAAACGTGCGTCATGCATTATTTCTTATAATAAATGTGTAAATTGTTATTTTTAACCATTGTTTTAATAAGAAATTATAAATAATATTTCTTCAAAATCGATAATGCTTGAAAAAAAAATTGACAATTATATAAAAGTATATACATATACTTAATATAAATGTATAAGTATAAGTATAAAAATGAAAAATTATGCAGATAGAATGTATATTGTTGGGAGTGTGAGGTTGCTAGAGGTACAGCTGGATCCTTTGTTGAGGTGGAGTGTTTCTCAGAGAAACCTCTTAGGATGGCATATTTTGCACATTTCCACTCATTATTATCATGCTATTTGGATTACAGAGGAAGACTATAAGTATTCTGACTGGCTTGAATTATAGAGAAGATTCATTGAATGCATTCAGCATTCAAAAACCTCAAAATAACTGTTAAATCAATCTACATTCTGGAGAGCCTTCTTTATATTAAGAAACATAGAGACCTCTACATAACACAAGTGAGCTCCATGATTATAATACCAGATATGGAAAGCAGGTGACGGTACCTTATCAAGAACTATCTGGGTATCAGGATGTAACAGACTATTTATGCATCAATTTTTTAAATAATTTCGTTTTGTAAGTAACAAATCAAAAACAACCGACAGCTCAATTTTATTAAATCTCATGAATGTTGCTTATTCTAGGGTCTAGACAAAGTGTTATGTAGAATTTGTTTTTGTTCTATACCTATGCTTACTGTGTGGATCAGAAATGCAAGAAATTTATATTCAAACCAAAACAGATATGTACCGTTAAAGTTTTGAATGGGACTAATAAAAAAAAGTATATTCAACTTCTCGAAATTTGAAAAACGACAATCATAATTATTGTTTACCTCATGCTCTTTTAGCCTTTCTCCAATTATTGTCAAACTTTCTCCTAATAGTTTGAGATGTGCAGCTACATCTATGGGTTTTATTCCGTTCACTTTGAAATAATTCTCTTTTCCTTTAGGGCTTGGAGGTGAGATATTTATATTCTCATATGAATTAACTCCACTGCCAAACTGGTAAGATTGCAGAGAATTTGGTGTCATTTTGGTGGTACCAATTTTTTTTACTATTTGCTTAGCCATCAACTTGTTGGCAGAATTTTTGAATTTGTCGACATGAACTAAAATAAAGAATATATCAGTTTTTTAAAATTAGTTTATAGTGTTTTATGAGTTATAATTCCTCAAATTCTTAAAGTTCCGTTTATTGAATATATAAATATAATAAATTTTCAGGGAACTAACGATGACTGTAATTTACACTGTATTACACAAATGGAAGATTTCAGGAGAAAGAAATGTTTTGATGAGACAATGGTGCGTAAATGGGGTTAAAAAAAGGAAACATTATGTAATGACTAATACTAAATAAAACAGGACTCTAAAATATATAAACATGAAAAATATAATGAAACTAAGAAAGTAACTTAAATATATACTTCAACACAACAATCTCTATTTGTCGATTTATGGTAGTACTAAACAAATCCTGAACAAACAGATTTAAAGATTTAAAATATAGTTTATCATTTTACCTTTCGATTTGTCAGTCTTGAATATCCTACCATCTTTAATTACTAGTCTCTTTTTTGAAGTGTCAGGATCTAATCTTCGAAATCCTCCAGAACCATCTTCAAATTCGCTGTCGGAATCAACTGATTCCATGCTGGATTCAGTATTCTGATTGGGTTGTTCATATTCACTGCCACTATCCCCACTGTCATCTACATCGTAGTCATTATCATCCTTAAATGACTGAGAATATTAAAATAGTGGCATATGGAATAATTTGAAATATTTTCAGACAGAAATTTATATATATATATATATATATATATATATATATATATATATATATATATATATATATATATATATATATATATATAGATAGATAGTATACTTGGTTACATAATAACAAAGTCAAGATACAAATAACATTCAATATAAAATTCAAATAATTGTTCACTCTAATCAATTCAGAGTTTCACATTGAAGTCCTCCAAACTGTATGGTGGGTTTTCCAGAAGATAATGTTTCAATGTTTTCCAAAAGATCCTCTTCTGGAGTTTTCTCCATTGAATGGGAATTCTATTATATAATCTAACTCCTTCATATTTTCTCCTGCCTGTACATAATCTAGCTTTTTCAATATTGAAGTCTTCACTAGATCTGATCCCATTATGGTTGACATTGTGATCTTCTTTCATGCATGGTGGGTTTATTCACAATATTCATGACTAGCCTTAGTATAAGTTCAGCTACAACAGTCAATATATTGTGTTTTTTGAATATTGGCTTGCAGTGGCATTGCGAGTTCACACCATCAATGGCCCTAAGAGCCTCCTTTTGCGCCCCTAAAATCTGCTTTATGTGACAAGTAACCCCCCATTGCTCTATAGCATATAGCATCCTGGAGTGAAAAAGTCCATAATATACAGTTATTGCTGCTTTTTGGCTGATGATTTGCCTAACTCTTCTAATAGCAAATATGCTGTTATGTAATCCCTCACTGAGACTGCTACAATGATCTTTCCATGTGAGACGGTTATGTAGAGAAACGCCCAGAAATTTTACTCCACTTGAAGGTAGCAATCAGGATGATGGATGAGAAAATCATTGTTTTGGTTTTAAGTTCATTAAGCAAAAGCTTATTCGCTCTGAACCATGTTCCCGCAGTTTTCCTGGCCCGTTGGCATCTCAATTCTAAATTTTTCACATCCTTGTCCTTCACAGCAAAGCTAGTATCATCAGCATATAGCACAGTATGGCATTCCAAGTTTTGAGGTAAATCATTAATATAAATGATGAAGAGCAGAGGTCCAAGAACAGAGCCCTGAGGAATACCCTGAATCACATCAAGCATAGAACTTCTCTGCGGTCCGCAACTCACTACCTGTCTTCTTCCAGCAAGGTAAGATGTGAACAGTGCAAGGGCTACCCCTCTTACACCATAGTACTCAAGTTTTTCGATACATATATGGTGGAACATACAATCGAAAGCTTTCGATAGATCCCAAATATATATATATATATATATATATATATATATATATATATATATATATATATATATATATATACACACACACATCAAATAGCTTCTTTGATTCATTAATTGGAAATATGAAAAAATTAAGTTTGACATTAATGAGAATTACAAATTTATTTTACCTGATTTTCCAGTTTAGATATCTTCTTTACGAGATGCACATCCAAGTTTTCATTTTTCTTCAGGCTAATTGTTGGCTTTTTAGTGTAACTTCTTTCAATTTCATCTGGGGATTCGAAGTCCATCAACTTTGATGATTTTTTTCTAACTCTCCCACTTCTCGACACACCTGTGACCTCTAAATCTGAATTAAAATTTTGTGTAAGACCATATTGGCGGAATATTTTTCATGAAATGCTGTATAACAATTACCTTATACAGACATACATGTATATATATATATATATATATATATATATATATATATATATATATATATTTATATTATATATATATATATATATATATATATATATATATATATATATATATATATATATATATATATATATATATATATATATATATATATATTTGAACTTCAAAGCTCTTCAATGAATTAATGAACCTCTTATTTTAAATACTGGGTTTATAAATAGACAGAATTTTAAAAAATATTTTATTTCAAACAATAAATTGAAACATCAGTATCCTTATCGTATTAAACATTAACTATCATCATCGTCATCTTGCTTCCAACCATCTTCTTCACTGAGAAATCTTCTTTTTACTGAAGTTCTCATATATGGTCTAAGTGACCATTCTGTATCAGCAGCATCAATAGCATCTAGAGTTCCTAATTTGATTTCATATAGCTTCAGCTGAAATCTTGGCCCCATTTCACTCAGTTCAACCTAAAGAGAAATTTTCAAATAAATCAGATGTAAAAAAAATCTATGAACTACTTATAAACAATAATCTCTCAATCAGATACTGTAAGCGTTCTAGGTTTTTTTTTTATCAAAAATCAGAATGAGTTCAAAAATTTAAAAATATTGATTTATTTGAATACTTATGGCAAAAATGAAATATTTTAAAACAACTTCATTGTAAAAATACTTTAAGATTTGGTTCACTAGTTGGACTTCTTGCAAATCATGTTATGGTACTTAATTATGGCAAATGATTAATGAATTGAGGAGTTGACTTACTAGGTATTTTTCTTTAGATTCTGATAGATTATTTAAATAAATCATTATATTTGTTTTCATCAACAGATTGAATTTGTTGCAAGATATCTGTTCACTTTAATCATTATTTCACAAAATTCTCACTGATTGACAAGCTTTATATATGCCAGTTCCAATGTTAAAACAAAATGCAGGATTCCCTATATGCTAAAAACATAAAAACTTTTGTTGTAATTGTTGGCACTTGAAATATTGAATGCAGTGATTTTGTTATGATTATTATAATTAAATATTATTAACATTAATTAATAATACTTACTTGTCTATCTACTATTTTATGGGTATGATGTCTGAAACTAATATAATCATCATGATTCGCAAAAGTAATTATCCGTTTCGAATCCTCCTTAGGTACTGGAAACAAATATTTCAAAATATTCATCACTCGTTCTCCTAACTCTGTCTTGAAATTGTGAAAAATTAAATGCGGATATTGTTCAGACATTGTACCAATGTCGGGTATTTCATGCCTCATAATAACATCTGAAATATTGAAATAAGCTGTAGGACCATAGGGCAAATGGCATATAATTAGAGCATCAGGTACTCCCCTATGTTCATGAATTATAATAAAATCTGTGACATCATTTGCCCTACAAGAATGTATCAACTGCTTCATTTCATAATTTCCTCTGTTCATTCTTTGTGCATTAGGAAATATTAATCTCATTTCTTTTACAAATTGCTTTAACCTAGCACTTGGGTCCCTAGACGAAGTGATAACAATTTTTGGATCTTCTACACCAGCATATCTATATTCATCATCCTGCGAGTTTCTTAAACCTCCTCCACTTTCGCCTCCTATTTGAATGGCTTTTTCAGGACCCTGATCATCATATTCTAATTTTCTAGAATAATATAAAGCTTTCGACTGTAAATCACCGTGTATTGTTGTCTGATTATCCAAGCTTTTCTTGATGCTGTTCTTTTTATCTTGAATTGCACGTTGTTTTTCTTCTACAGTTTTTCTATATAGGTATTCGCGTCTTAAACGAGCTTGTCGTCGTAACATTTTGAATTGTATAAATTATTCTTAATACTGTATTCTATACACTATACAGTATACACCTTTCCTTTCGACCGAAAGACTAGTCTAGCATTATCTTTGAAAGTTTTTAGGTTAGAACGTGGTGTTTTTACTACAAAACCACACTAAATACCTGTTTTCCTTTGAAGTTTGAATGTCACTGTCAAGTGATTTAAAAACATCAAAAAGGCAGGTTAGAATTCTAAAAATATTAACATAATTTAGTAGCAGCGAAATGCGAATACCAGATGAGCAAACTTGTTAGAAAAGATAATCTAATTTGGATTTAAGCGCGAAAATATAATAGTGTGGATAACGTACCTTCATTTTTTGGTTTTTTTCCGTGGAAGGAATCCATCATATTTGTGAAGTTTTTGTATTGCTTGGAAAACTTGGTATTCCTTGACTTTTTTTAAAGTATAATCGATTTCTTTCTTTCAGAATTCGAGTAGGTATAATGTTCAATGCCACAAAAGAAAAATGCTCTGATTGTTCTTCATCGTTTAACACAATTGACTACGATGTCAAAGTGTCCTAACACTTGGTTGATAAATTTTCTTAACAAAATTTTCATAAACCAATTTTTTTTATCACAAGATATAAGATATAATTGAATGCAGTAAATTGTTTATTTAGTATTTTCTATTTTCTATAAATTTCCTCTAATGAATATCGAAAAACAATGCGTTTTGTTAACATGACATCTTACGGTGGAGAAGCGCAACATTTTTATAACAAGAAAATTCTCTGTCTATATTACAGGTTCCTGTAGAGATGAAAACATTATGCCTAGTTTTCATTTGCAACTACCTTTTCTTTTTCTTCTCTATATGTATTCGACTTTTATGGACTTGACAACATTTTTGTAGCTATGTTTGTGACATATCTGTGGTTTGGAAGGGTTGGCATTTTTAGTAGAATTCTACTAAATTTAGTACTTTTCGATTCCATTTAGTAGCCTTGTATTCTCAATGAAAATCTAGTATTCTCAACCAATATGCGTCATTCTGTCATGTTATTGGAATATGAGGGTGATGGTGAGATAATGGAACTTTACAACGTAAACAAACAGTACAACCACAGTACGATTTATTTTTGATTTGGAGAATTCCAAGTTGTGTTTATATATTTATTAAAATAAAATTATTATATCAGCTTTTTGAATTTCCCGCATTTTGTCTCGTCCCAGATATTCATCATAAAACAATTACCCGTGTGTGGATATATTTTTTATAGTCGAATTTTAGAATAAACCAACTAGTTACATAATTTTCATTCGAATTTCTCGCGTTTTGTCGGTAAAGAAGGAATTTGGTATTGTAGCTTCAAATTTAGTAGCCAACCAAGTCATTTTTAGTACACCTGGCAACGTAGCCCAGCACAACCCTGATTATTCGTAGCGCCGGAACGGCTAATATCGGTACTAGAGCATGGGAGATTAGCTGTTTGTTTACATTGGTTGTAATGGTATTTACGTTCATTTCGTTTTGAGTTTTCCAACGTTTATCGTCGTAATTTGTGTTTTTTTGGACTTTGTATTTTCCTGTGATATATTGTGTTTGGATTGAGGACAATTTTATCTCTGTTCAACAGTAGATACCCTACCTACATCAAGTTGAAATTTACATTAATAATTATTGAGTTTTTATCATTGAACATGAAAATCAATAATAAAATAAAGTAGAGGACGAATAAATTAATTGGTTGAAGGAACTATGTATACCTCATGAAAAGACTGTATGATAGAACACCTATTTATTTAAAAAATAAAAAAACTTTCAAAAGTTTCAAGAAAACACCTCTGACATGTCTACTTTCATTACGAACTGAAGAATATTTGAGTATAATCGACAAAACTAAGTACTTACCAGCTAAACTGAAAGAAATAACATGAAATAAAAGAAGAATTAATATGAATACTCTGCTTGAATGGTTTGAACGTAATAAGTTATTATATTTTTTGAATTTTCCTGACGTATAACAGCTATCTTAAAAGTACGGTGGACTTCTGAGAGTCTGGTTTTTTTGATAAAATCTCTGTTTTCCTGATTATATAATTGAATATTTTAGTTTTTACCTAGCTATAGAGTCCAGATTTATTTCATATTCTTGATGTTATGATAAACTGTTATTTTGGTTGTGCAAATAAACATCATTTGTTATTATTATTTTAATAGTATCTCTGGTTGATACATGAAAGAAAATACAATAATCTAGAATCTCTGGATGATGGCCCAGGTTCAGATTCCGTTAGAATAGCATTGGACTTCAAAAACTACGATTTCGGTTAGCTGAAAATTGCACATCATTAGTTGGTATAATTCTATATGGAAAAAACTACAAACTTACTGCAGGGAAAATAATTATTCTCAGTAAACTGTAAAGAACAACTCTCTTATGTTCAGACTTTTTTTTCAATCTTCAAGTTATGAATCCACACCTTTCTTCTGTCCATCATTTCCTTGTTTCCCAACTTTGTTTCGAATGCAACTTGGAATTGTCCAGCTTTCGGAAAGGTATGTAAGCTATATTCGGTTTTTTTTGCCCAATATGAACAATAGAATACACAACAATAGTGATTCATCTCTTCTGAACGTTTGTAAACGATCCAAAATACAATTAAAACTCAACAACTTCTCATATGAAATACACGTAAACAGATGTAAACAAAGCAATCTATCTCCCATGCTCTAGTAATATTCGACACCGGTAGGGGGCGTATCGCTTATTATGTTCTCCCTATCGCTCTATCAGTAAACTAATACATCAACATCAAACAGATAACTGCTTCACGCTACATTTTCAATCAATTCGACGGACCGAGTGTGGTCAGCATGCGCATGGATTTTAAGTTGCCCATTTTCAATGAAGTTTTAGAGATTATTTTAATTGAAATCAAAAAGAATAGACGATATCAATGATTAACGGCTAACGTGAATAGCAATAAAAAATGGATAAATATTACGGTTATGCATGTTTGTATCTCATGAAAATTGATACATCGATATATCGTTCACATTTTCAGAAGATTTTTTGCGTTTTTGAAATAATGTGTATTCATACAAAATGTACATTATTTTAATGTACAAAAATCTCAATAAAAATGAAGGTATTTTTATCAGTTCTCCTTTTTATTAGGTATCGATATATCGGATCAAAATATATGAGCTGAAAATATCGATGTATTGTATAAAAAATATCGATACATCGACAGCTGTTCTATATTCGACTTACACATATTGTGTAATTTGCACTTTCTTTTATCTTCTGATAAATAAACTGTAACCTGACCTCTCGGTTTGTGGCATTTCTTGGGACTAATTTCGTGCGACGAAACCGTCTAAAAAGAAATAGGTTGAAGCGAGCTGTATTGACTTTAATGTACAATATCCTGTATTTAGCATTACCTACATCTAGGGTTGCCATCACCTAAATTGCCGATGCCAGACAAAAATTTAAAAACCCCGGACATTACTGTGAAATTTTGATTTTCCCCGGACACCCCGTAAACAAATTTTTTGTGAATAAAATAAAACATCGTGTATGTTTTAATTTTTTTATTTATTTAAACTTTGAACCGCTTGTTTGCCATATAAACAGAACAACAAAAAACAAATAAAATTCTATTATACACAGTTCACAGTTTTCTCTTTTTTTGGTATCATCAAATAAAAAAGAACTCATGAAGATAATTTTTGGTAGATCAAAAATCAAATAGACTAGATTCTACATTGTAATAGCAAAATATAGATTATAGGATAAGTCATTTAGTTCAGTTAGGTACTCAAAAGTCTAAATTATTTATTAACTATAAAGCAAAAGTAAGTAACAAGTTTTAATTTTAACGAGATCAAGTTCTTTTTACTAATTCAGCTTAACTTGGAATTTTTCAGACTTGCCAATTCTTCCCAAAATGTCTTTATTTTTCATCATGAATTTGTAAAAGTCGAAGCAACTCAAGTCTTTAAAAATAGACTTTATTTTGATCAGAGAAGAAAGCGTATGTGTATTTAGCAAGTTTCTCTCCTTCCTCCATAGCTACGACCCTAGCAAAAAAACTCACTCTACATTATCATTGTGAGCTGGTATATAAAAATATTACTATGCAATTTTGAGCAGTTAAGAATATAGATGATTCGAAAAAACTCGGCCACAACTGTTTCGCATTTAATAGCTCATCTCCGTCACTGACGCTCAAGCTTCACACACCTGGACACAAAATATGTCAAGACATATTTTGAAAGCCCCGTCCGGACGACCCCTAAACTAGGACAAATCCGGGGAAACCCGGACGGATGGCAACCCTACCTACATCTAAAAGTAATATTAGAAATAGTTGATGGAATCCGTCGTTACTACGTGATAATTTAACATGATTAACAAAACTAAATTTGAATTGACTACGTTTATCATCACAAAATATTTTGAAAAATATAACACTGCGATTGCAATTTCGGTCACTAGACCATCATCGGGCAGATTGAGTTTAATATTAGAAATTTTAATGTTATTATAAATACTATTCAGTACCAATAAGTTAATTTCTAATCAATAAAAGAAATAATTATTTCCTATTCAAATGTAAATGACAAAATATTTTTACGGCTGAAAATGCCAGAAACCAAGCAGCCTCTAATGCAGTTAGTACTAAGATAAGATGGATGACCGTTTTTGAATACCGCGTACCGCAAGCGTAGACTTGGGAATTATTATTGATATATGACGTGGAGTGTTTTTGATAATTTAATTATTTCAATATCAGACTATATTTTTACGAAAACTTTGTACGTAAGCAGGGTTAGATATGGCGAAGTACTATTATGTTCAACTAATTTGTTTAAAATACAATACCACTAGTGTTGACTTTCACACCATTTTTGAGTATTTACGACTGATCAGAAAAATAAAAAAATTAATTATTACGGCAATATGCTTGTACAGTTTGTTCTCTTATCTTCATATGTTTCATCTCAGTTCAAATATGTAAACTGAAAATATTTAGTTTGTCATTTAGCAGATAAAACCTAATGAAGACTGAACTTTGTAGCTGAGCCAAAGTGAAAGACACTCCATCCAAGTTTTCTGCGAAATTTTAATAGCTACCACAACAACTCGTTGATCCAAAGTTCAATTTCATCATACGCAAATGGGTTATATGAAAACAAACCAAAATTAATAATAAATAATTTACTCCTTATTCAGTACAATTAAAATCACAGGTGAAAATCATCATTGATTCCTAAACTTAGTCACTGATACTTAAATTACTTGAATATCAGTTTTATTGATGAAAAGAGGCAAGTTAACTAAAATTAAAATGGCAGTCAAGTGATTTACAACAAATTATCTTCCAAATCGCTAGATACAGATTCAGAAAAGTAAAAAAATTCCCCGGTCGATATTCGATTCGATTGAACATTTATAAAAGGCATCTCCCCTTCACCTAAATAAATTTCATAGTTACTAGCATAATCCCTGAGAACAGTTTTAGTTGACATGAAACTATAGTCAAGAACAAGAACTTTCTGGCAATTTACTTTTGGAAGCTTGAAAGGGGACATAGGTTTGAAATCTTTGACCAAACAAAGTTTTTCAGTTGGCGAAAACAATACTTTGAATGCATCTGTTGCAATATTCCATGTGAAAATAAATTCAGAACAATATATAGCTGGTTTACATTTTGAAGCATTCTTGAGGGCTCCAATTTTTATATTTGCCTTGCAGATTATATGGCCTTCAATAGGACAAACCTGAAAAAAGATAAATAATATTATACTTATGAAAGTGAAACTGGAAATGAAAGACTCTCATGAATTCATAAATGCAATATCTATAATATGATTACTTTTCAATATCAGTGGAAACATCGACTACATACATTTCACGAATGGAAGCTAAGGTCAAATAATTCAATGAAATTTCCTCTAATGGAAGAAAATTTAAAGATAATATGAATGACGATAAATTTCTTATATATCATTATCCATTTTTGGGTGTTAATCTTATTTAGTCACACTTACATAAATAATTTTAATATCATAGTCGTGACAGTGTAGAAATTGTAACTGGGACTCAGTGCAGAGTTGTTGAGCCTGCCTTTGTATAAATTGTTCACAGTCAAACGTCCTCTGAGTTACTATCAGATGCATTTGGGTAATATGATCTACTCTAAAGTCAGGAACGATGTCTAAGAGCTGATCAGTTGTTGTTTGAGCAATAAGTGGAATTTCTATAGGAATGTTGTAGTCATCTGAAATGTACAATATACAATATTGAAATCATGAATATATACAGGGTGATTCACGGTGGATGGCACATTAGACGTTTCTGGTGAACCATACAACGGATCACTTTGAAAATTCAATGGAGGGCATAGTCGAACATTCTCTACATAACTGAAATATTTTCGGTAATGCGGTGTTGCCACTTCTATTAGAAAGTAGTAGCAACTTTGATTTTTCAAATGGAACTACCTGTATATTATATTATTTTTAGAATCTCCAACAATTTCCAAACAACTTTTCATAATATTTCCCTATACCTATCTGTTACCGTTTTCGAAATAAAAATTATTTTCTTTTTTTTTCGTCGGAAATCGAGACCTCTAAAAACTCTGATATCTTTGAGCTAAGAAATACAACGATATCGAAATTTCGGTTTAAGTTTGCTGATACTTGGGGGCTTCCTACACTTCAGCCTAATCTCCGTTATTTCAATACAGGGTGGTCAAAAAATACAGTTATTTTGTTAGCTTGAAAAAGTGACTGTAAGTTGTTTATTTCAAATGGAATACCCTGTATATTATTGAAAATTCGGAAACCTGCTGGAATTTCCGTTTTATCTATGTAAATCATATCTATACCTAACTAGTCAAGTTTCGGACTTATGAGCACTTATTTGTGAAAATGTTCCTTGAACATGGTTTCCCCTTGGTATTTGCTAAGCATGTCATGATTACTATTTCACAGTAACGTTGTGACCATCTACTAATAATATCAACACTTTCATTACTTCAGAAGTTGGAAATACCTTTCAGAAACAATGGAAAAAATTTATTCGAATGAAGTTGTTATGAATTTGTTTATTATTTTTGGACAGTGTGATAAAATTATCAGCAGGACATAGAAAGTTCAATGAAATGTATCCGAATCAACCGCCAATGAACCTCAAGAAATTTATACGAATTCAGAACAATTTCAATACGTTTGGATCAACTAACTTGATAGTGGAAATATTGATACAAATAATTATAAAAAAGGAAAACAATTATGTGGAATATTTCAAAATATGTTCGAATCGAACTTTTTCTTTAAACATTCTCCAAAAATAAAAATCTAATGTAAAAGTATAAATTTCTTGAGGTTCATTGGCGGTAGATTCGGATACATTTCATTGAACTTTCTAAATGTCCTGCTGATAATTTTATCACACTGTCCAAAAATAATAAACAAATTCATAAGAACTTCATTTGAATAAATTTTTTCCATAGTTTCTGAAGGTATTTCCAACTTCTGAAGTGATGAAAGTGTTGATATTATTAGTAGGTAGATGATCACAACGTTACTGTCAAATAGTAATCATGAAATGCTTAGCAAATACCAAGGGGATACCATGTTCGAACATTTTCACAAATAAGTCCTCATAAGTCCGAAACTTGACTAGTTAAAATGGAAATTCTAGCAGCTTTCCGAATTTTCAATAATATACAGGGTATTCCATTTGAAATAACCAACTTATAGTCACTTTTTCAAGCTAACGAAATAACTGTATTTTTTGACCACCCTGTATTGAAATAACGAAGATTAGGCTGAAGTGTAGGAAGCTCCCAAGTATCAACAAATTTAAACCGAAATTTCGATATCATTGTATTTGTTAGCTCAAAGATATCAGAGTTTTTAGAGGTCTCGATTTCCGACGAAAAAAAAATGAAAATAATTTTTATTTCGAAAACGGTAACAGATAGGTATAGGGAAATATTATAAAAAGTTGTTGGGAAATTGTTGGAAATTCTAAAAATAATATAATATACAGGTAGTTCCATTTGAAAAATCAAAGTTGCTACTACTTTCTAATAGAAGTGGCAACACCGCATTACCGAAAATATTTTAGTTGGGTAGAGAATGTCCCACTATGTCCTCCATTGAATTTTCAGAGTGATCCGTTGTATGGTTCACCAGAAACGTCTAATGTGCCATCCACCGTGAATCACCCTGTATATATATATATATATATATATATATATATATATATATATATATATATATATATATATATATATATATATATATATATATATATATATATATTATATACATAGGCGCCGACTCCATGGGGCTTGAGGGGGACCGAGCCGCCTCAAAAATTTGTTTGGGGGGCTAAGAAAATTATTAGTTATATTATGCTTTGTAAAATCACAAAAAATATTGGTATTTTTCATTTTCCTTTCTCCAGAGGAAAAAACAGAGGCAGGTTACAAATGTGCAGGCTCCCTTGAGTCAATGCAAGACTTCTTTCTTTTTACGTCTTTATTGCCATGCAATGATCTTACTAGAGGATGTCAATGGAAAAATTCAATGCCCTCATCTAGGTGTTGCTGATCTGGAAAAAATATATGAGGGCTTGATTAGTATGTGCAATGAAAGGCGTGATAGTTTTGCACACTTTTGGAATTGTGTATAAAAGAAAAACCTTCACAAGTTGATGATTCTTTGCTTCCTCGGAATCGACGCATACCGAAGAATAATGAAAACAACGAAGCTAGCTCTTCGCACACTTTCAAAACCCCAAAGGAATACCACAAAGCTCTTCACATTGAAGTTTGTGAAACGGTGCAATCTTGCATTACTAAGGGGTTTGCATCAACTGGACTCTCACAGGGTATTGCAGTTGACCAAGAGTACTTGCTATTGGTAAACAGAGGTGAAACAAAGTTTGAAAAATCAACTGAGTTTTTCAACAACAACCTAGACATTGGAAGGCTGCGCTTACACTTGAATATGTTAGCCGATATTGCTAATAAAAAAACAACTGGTCTTAAAAAACATGCGCGATGTAAGAAAGTACATTGCACAAGAATCTGCAGTTGGAGAAATGTTATGTGAAGTGCATTAAGCTTCTCTAAGTAGTTCCAATCACGACAGCAACAGCAGAACGGTGATTTAACACCCTTAGACGTATGAAGTCATATCACCGTTCAACAATGGGACAGAAGCGATTGAACCACTTGGCTGTTCTTCATGCCCACCGAGATGTTTTGGATGAATTGGATATCCGACCAGTCCTCAACGACTCAATATTCACATAATTTGCACCTTTCTAAAGACACTCTAGCCCTAATAATGGTATTTAGAGCAATATTAAAAATCTTCATCAAATAGAGACTTAAAGACATACAGAATGTTAAATTTTCAGTTAGGAAATAATAATAATAATAATAATAAATTTTTATTTTCGACAATTACAAACAATACAAAAGCAAATCAAAGTAGTGTAAGTAAATACGAATTCGTCATACAAACTCAACAGAAAAAAGTCTACTCAATAATTAAAATCAAAACATAATTAGCAATGCCTATACCCCACAGCCATCATTAAATTCTTTAATGCTGTAGGGTTCACAATCTAAGATGAACTTGTATATATTCTTCTTGAAACTATTAATATCACTCAAGTTCCGAAGATGCTTCGGTAGCCCATTAAAGATCCTCATAGCCGAACACAATGGACCCCCCTCCCAGCGAGTAGTTCTATGGCGCGGTAGGATGAAGTATTTAGTTCTTCTAGTATTGTTTGTATTCCTATATGATTCAAAATATGTATAATGCTTATGTAGAAACAACATAAGTTGATACAAATATAATCCAAACACAGTCAGAATATTATTTTTTTTAAATAAACCCCTACATGAATACCTATAGGGCAGCCCAAACATTGATCTCAAAGCCCATTTTTGAGTGATAAATATTTCAGCGGTATATGAGGAGCTACCCCAGAAAATCAACCCATATGATACTAGGCTTTGAAAGTTCGCAAAGTACACAGTTTTCAGAACGTTTACTTCAACTTGATCCTTAATAGCTCTCAAGGTATAAATCACCAAATTTAACTTTTTCTTTAAGTAATCGATATGTTGCCGCCACTTCAAATTAGTATCCAGGTATATACCCAAAAATTTTGCACTATCATTTATATTTAGGACATTCTCATTGCAATTGAAGGAGCTTGGTATTACTACTTTTTTTTGCTCACTTCCAAACAATATGCATTCTGTTTTGGCCATGTTTAGAACTAATTGACTCTCGTCGCACCACCCACTCACCTCTCCCAGTACTCTCTGCGCACCTGTAATACAATCAGTAATTGATTGTGATGAGATGAGAAAGTTGGTGTCATCCGCATATACAATTGGTCTACAAGAAATGTTAAAGTCTCTTGCACATAATGTGTTTATATACACTATGAAAAGAATTGGACCCATAACATTTCCTTGTGGTACGCCCTTCATTAGTGCTTGTTTTTTGGATAAGTATTCCTTACCATTTACTTTTAGGCACACCATTTGTTTTCTATTTTCAAGATAGCTCGCTATCAGACAAAGTTGATTGTCTCTAATGCCAACATTTTCTAGATTCCTCAGAAGTATCTCATGTACAACCAAGTCGAAAGCCTTCGACAAGTCAAGAAATAGTGCCAGTGGAATCTCACCCTTCTCTAGATGTTCAAGAATGGTATTTGTTAGTTCAAAAATCGCAGTATCTGTACCTTTTCCTTTTATGAAGCCATGCTGCTCCTCTGCTATAACCTTATATTTTCTAAAAAAAATGGAGCATCCGTTATGCTAGAATCTTTTCAAAAATTTTCGAAAAACTTGTTGGTAAGCAAATAGGTCTGTAATTGCTTAGGTCAGATGTATCTCCTTTCTTAAAAATGGGTCGAACAAGCGCTGTTTTCAAATCTTCAGGAAAGATCCCTTTGCTAAAGGATTGATTTATTATGAGAGCCAATGGTGTAGCTATCAAGTGTATACATTTCTTTATTACTTTCATAGGAACTCCATCATGCCCTGAGGAGTTTGAATTTTTTAATGACTATACAACTTTAATGACCTCCTGTGGTGTGACTTGAAAAACGAAAAATGAGTTTTTTAACGATTTCTCGCTCTCATCCGAGAGTTTTTGCTTGACATGTTTTGCCTGTCTAGGAATGTCCGAAACAATATTTACGAAGTAGTTGTTAAACTGATCAGCCAATAACGCAGGGTCATCTGTGCCAAAGTCTTTTAATGTTTTATTAGACTTGCCTGTTAAGTTCTTGATAATTGTCCACACTGCCTTAGATTTATTGTCTGAATCAAGTATATATTGTCCTAATTTACTTTTCCTATCTGCATTTATTGCATTATCATATTGCTTTTTAACCGATATGTACTGGTTTTTAAAATTGTGATTTACCTTATACAAAGTAAGTAAAATGTCGAGCTTGTTTTTGAGAGACTTTATATATGGTGTCATTTTAAAATTTTTTGTTTTTTTGTGCTTATTTACATTAATTAATTGAAAGCAACTTTTAAAAATACCATTAAAAGTTTCGGAGAAACAATCCCATATATCATTAACATCACCATCAGGATCAAACACACCATCCCATGAAACCAAGGACAACCTAGACACAAACATGCCCATGGTGCAGTCATTAATAAGGCGGACTGTTATCTTCTCCACTATCTGATCGCTAGACAATTCAGTAGAAATAAATTTGACCGCCGAGTGGTCCGAGATATGATATTCAAGGATAGAGGTAGAACCTCGGAGGTTGGTGAAAAAATTATCCAGACATGATTGGGAGACCGGGCGAGTAACTGTAAAATTTTGAATACTCACATTATACATCTCTAGTAGAGAGACTATGTCCCGACACTCTCTGCTATTAGCCAATATGTTTATGTTAAAATCTCCAGCTATTATGAATTTCTCATTATTATTCATACACCAATCGAGTATTGATCTAAGAGTTCCAAGAAAAACATATACATTACATTCGGGTGGAGTATTAGGTACATAAATACAAATTACTACCACTTTCATATTTTTCATCATAATTTGAGCTGCACAGCACTCTACAACCTTCGATACACTAAGGGATTTAAGGTAACCATTATCTGAAAAAGAACATTTGTTGGATATATAAATTGCACAACCACCATGTGATCCCCTTTGACGGCAATAAAATGAAGCCAGGCGATATCCGTCTATTTGATAATTTTTAATTTCTTCCTCACATTTCCAGTGCTCTGTTATTGTTAAGACATTAGGTTTCTGTTCTAGTGCCATAACTTGTAGTTTACATATTGCATTTCCCACGGATTGAACATTTTGGGTTATGACATTTACACAAGATGTTTCAATTGAAATGTTTTTATTCTTTTTATCAATTATGTGACTGGATTTGATAGGCCCTTGTTGCGGAAAAAATCGCTGTTGAACGTAAACTCCCTCAGTACGATACCTTCGGGCCAGATATTGGGATCAAATACTTTTTTATAGGATTATTCTGTTGGTAATCCAACACTGAAGGCTGAATTACTTCCCTTAGTAGCAAGCTTTTTCACTATAATATCATCATTAACTTCCATGTCTACAATGAAATTTTTCAAATCAGTTTCAGATACCTCTTTGCTCGCAATTTTTCCTATATATATCCACTTACGTTTAATAGCTCCCTTTATATTTGGAACTTTGAGGTTTACTTTAGGTCCAACTCCCATAATCTCACCCTTTCGTATTTTCTTAGATTGTTCTTGATTATTTTTCTTCATATATGAAACCGTTTGCCAATCATTATTACCATGCACATCGTCACCTAAATTCTGCTTATTATTGACCGTGGGATTCTGTTCTGTCGTGTCTTCTTGCTCTTTACTATTTGACCTTTGATAAAAGTTGTGAGTATTACTCTCACTAATTTTTTTCCTGTTCTCGTTTGTATTTTTTGGGACATATTTAGTCGGCTCATTGTCGCTAGTTAAGTTTATTATTTCTTCCATATATTGCTGTTGCTGCTCCGCTATATTTCCATTTGACCATGTTTTATGTTTTTCACTAATATTTTTTTGCATGTTTCCTTTATCCTTCTTGATAGTTTCGACATAGGTAGCTTTTTTATTGAATGACAAGTTAAATTCCTTCCTGATATCTGAAAGTTTTCCATTTAAATTAAGTGATAAGTTTGCTAACTTTTGGTCAATTTGCTTCTCGAAATTATCAAATATTTTTTTAATTTCTTCAGAGTTGTTATTTTTATTTTCAGTTCCATAGGCTGCTTTATTTTTGTTAGAAACCTGGTTAAGTTTTTCTTGTTCTAACAACTTAAGTTGATTTTTTATCTCTTCAAGTTTATTTTTCAACGCATTATTTAATGCTACGTGTTTCTCTATTTCACTTTTTAATTCATCCTCACTTTTTTTGTTCTTTTCAAGTTCAAAGATTTTTTCTCTCAAAGCCGTTATTTCACATTCTGTTTCTTTGTCTACTTGATTTAGTTTTTCTAGAGTTTCATGGTTTTCTATCAGTTTAGCTTCAGGCACTTTAAAAGACCGAATATCTTCCTTCAATAACTCATTCTCCCTCTTTAGATTTCTATTTTTTTCCATGAAATCATTTAAATTGCTGAATTCTTCTTGACATTGTTTACAGAAGATAACAACTTTCCTTTTTTGCAGAGTAAAGCATCTCTCCTCCGATGCCGTGAATTCGCCACATGTTTTACATTGATAACATCCACAATTATCGCAGCAAAAAAGAACGCACTTATCGCCTCCAACTTTGCATTCACTGCATTTCATATTTAACGACATACATCTGCTGCCTATCAATGCTGTTTTTTCTTAGTATATATTTTCTTAAAGTAAATGGAACTTGTGGACTTGTAGCGAAAACCCGAATGAAATAACCAAGATCATTAACAGAAATATACTGCGCCAAAAGGGCAGTCACCTCTGAAGAAATCCCTAT
Source organism: Cynegetis impunctata (assembly GCA_030704885.1). Classification (NCBI taxonomy): domain Eukaryota; kingdom Metazoa; phylum Arthropoda; class Insecta; order Coleoptera; family Coccinellidae; genus Cynegetis; species Cynegetis impunctata. The sequence goes on from JARQZK010000730.1 coordinate 267,065, forward strand.
TGGATAATGCTGTTTTTATGTTATAAACACAACTGTTTTACTCAAAAAAATTTTGCACTTTAACCACCAAAATTTCGCAATTTATAACTTAACTCGAGATACACGTGCTTACTCAACGAGCGAGCGTGAGTAAGCTATATTAGTACTAGTTTAGTCCTGTATTACTTTATTACTCTATTAGTTATTTTCAAATGCTTGAATATTTTTATATTTATTATTTTATAATACTTAAATATTTTCAAAGCAATAACTTTGAGATATTGTTTTTATATAATGAACCCTCAGCCTTATTCAAAGTAAACTTAAATTAGCTATTTCACTCATTAATCAAAGTGCAGCAATATTTTATGTTTCATACTTTTAATGATAGTTAAGGATTTATTAAAATATAACTTTTCAGACCTATGTATTCACTGTTCTGTAATATTCTATAAGCATTATAATTGATATAAATTGAATTTGCTTTTTACGAAAATACCGGGCGTGTTTATGTTTTGTTTCTTTTCTCAATGCCAAAAAATGTGTCAGGCTTGTCGAGTTTCCTGGAGTATCGAGAGTCGAGTTTTCGGTGTTCTAATTTTGATCATATGACTCTTAAATGCTTAAAAAAACTTTAAAACTCAACTATTTTTCATCTAAAATTCAGAAAATATCCTGGGGCAAGACCCCCGGTATTGGGCCCCCCCAATATTTTTTAGAAGTCTTATATATATATATATATATATATATAAAACATGAACCATAGGTAACAAGAGACAGTTCCATCGGATACGTCACAGTTGTAACACAATTTATTATACAATAACAAAATAATTCACTCAATACTATAAATACCTCAAATACAAACCAATATATTTGAAACAGTTAGAAAACTCTTCATAATGAGTTAATAGCCCCGATGTACAGTAAATATAGCAATTTTAATGGAATCAAGTTAAGTGTTATACTATAGTTGATTCATAATTTTAAACAATATTCCACCAAGTTTTAAAAGAGCAGTCAATGGACATTATTAACAAGAAAAATATTATATACATAAATTATAGAAAATGACATTTCACATGAGCTGTATAACTTGGAACAATGATAAAAAAAGTTTTACTCACCTCTACTCTGTCCACTCAACAAGGAACTATTCTCAAAATCGCCATTGGAATATCTACGAACCACTTTTTTGATCCATTTTGGTTTAGTATCTCTTCCTGCTGGATCAACTATAAGCAATCCGTTAGAATTAGATCTAGAATTTTCATTGCCCCAACCTGCAGCACTACTAAAGCTAGAAAAATTACCACTAGATCTCATTATCAACCGAGAATCATATTCAGAATCACTATCTAAGCCTGAGGGGGAGTAAACATGAAATTTCCTCGCAGCATCCTTTGGAGATATAGGAGAACGATTTGAATGGTGAGGAGAGTTGCGGAAGGAAGTGCAATATACATGTCGAGCACCACTAGGTGAAAACTGTCCATTGCGTGAACTAGGAGATAGCATTGGGGAACGGATACCTGAGGATCGAGGACTTAGAAATAGGCTATTGAGGTCAGGGGAACGAATACACCTTCGAAAGAAACGTTTTTCACGTCTTAGCGAATTAAATGGAACAATATTCTCCGTATTGTCCTCAGAAAATTCGTATTTTTTCTCCGCTAAGCGCCTTTTTCGAAATAAACTCAACTTTTCGCACTTTTCATTTTCTTCAGTGAACTCATAGGCTTTTTCCGCGTTTTTTAAATCAACTTTTGTCTTTTCAGTAGTTTTTTGCACAGCTGAACTATTTGGAACAGAAAACTGATAGTCTTTTGAAGTTTGTAGTCTTTTCATTCGGGGATCAACAATATTTTGGACCAGGGTGTTGTGATAACTTTTACCTGTGACATTCAAAGGTTCACAAGAAATATTCAGTTCATGAAATGGCTTGTTGCACTCGCTGCCTTCTAGATCGTATTCATTGAAATCTTCCAGGATGGCATCCACTACACTGTTAGTTTCAAAGTTGTCGCTGATAGCTTCTGAGACTTCACTCTGTAAGAATTTAACAGGCAATTATAGGTTCCATTATTTTCAGAATTAGCCTATAGCTGATTTGACTTATTGTGAAATTCCAAAAGTTGAGCATAAACTTTAATTCATGAAGTTGAAGAAATTATATTACTCAGTATAACATAATGCAAAACTTCCAATTAATCATATAATGATACAATTTTGACAAAAAAATTGGTAATTCTAGGAAATAACAGTATTAAAAAAAATTTGATTGTTACAGAATTATAAATTGGTTAATCTTAACACGTTAACTATATTCACCTGAGCATCATTGAAATTGATCCCTATCTTCTCTTCGTCTTTGATATTAATAGTTATATTGGAACTTTGAGGAGGATTAGAGGTTGTGATATTCAAAATATGAATGTAGTGCCCTGTGTTGACCACCAAATAATCAGGATAAGCCAGAGATATATGTGGATCAAATACTGGCGATGGATTTGATAAGGGAAAGGCGTAATGAAGAATAAAGCCATGTTTGGTACACCAACCTTCAGATACAATATCTATGGAAATATATAATAAAACCAGAATAGGATAACATGGATTAGTATAATTAACTTACTGTCAGGTTTGGGCATTGTACTTTTATTACAGTGTTTGCAACTCTTTGAAGGTAAAGTTAGAATAGTCATATAGGCCATAGAAGTATTGGAAGATCTGAAAAATGAACAATTTTTTAATTTTAAAAGATCCAACTAAAGGATATCAGCTCTGATTTCATTTATATTTATAGTTATGAAAGGATGAAAAATGAATTTAATTTAAGGAAGAGATCTGTAAGTTAAAATGCTACTTTATTTTTGATATTATGCTGAAGATTCTGTCTTGAATAAATATGAAATGGTGGGTGATTCAATAACTTAGAATGACAGAAAGTATATCAAGAAATGAATATAAAAAAAGCCTTTTAGAAAATGTTTTTATAGGGAAATAATTATTTATTCTTCTTATGTAAAAATTAAATAAATATGGAATGAAACTAGACAAAAAGTTAGCAGGGCCAAGTAGTGTCACCTTGTCTTATTTACATTAAACATTATAAAAAAATTTAATTTGCTCACACGACTCCATAACATATAATTTTATGGGGATCTAATGGGAACTGCATAAACATCACATTATCTAGCACATCAGAAGAATCTTGAAGTTGTTTGAATATTCTAAATTTAGTCAAATATTTCAGATCCATTCCAGGTTGGAATCGCCACAAATGCAATTCATACTCATATGAGGTATTAAGCATATATAAAATATCAAGTTCAGCACCTACACCTTTTTCAGTATAACTTAGAAAGTATGTACCACATAGTGAGAATCCCATGAAAACATGATGCCTGGAAAAAAAAAATTATCAATTTAGAAAGATTATAAAAGGAAACTCATATTTAAGATAATCAATAATGTAGAATTAAGAAGCATTGAATTGAAGAACTATTACTTACACATTCTCAGTAGTTCTCACTAAGGAACTTAAAGGCATCCTACATTGCGGATGTATTTTCCTAAATACTTTTTCAGTCTTTGCTCTACAGTTCTTCGTAAATCTTCCATAAATCTATAAAATTTAAACAAAAATAAACATAAAATTGTAATTTGAGGTTAGGATATTTTCCATACCTGTCTATTTAATACATGGATGGTAATATTGGTATTTTTACTATTATCTGTTAACTCTTGATCTTCTTCTACTTCGTATGTGCTTTCGAAGCTTGAGGAAGTTGATTTTTCCGAAAATGTATCACAAAAATTGTCATCCGAATACGCCATGTTGTTTACTTCTCTTTGGTGAGTTCCGACTTCCGAAGAATCACGAAATCTACATTCCTCATTAACCGATTTTGGTCGAACTAGTCACATCTGCATTCCAAATTTTCTGATCTTATGGGCTAAAGCCTATCTCTAAAGAATTTGGATTTATTATTTAGGTGCTTCTATTGATCCCGAAATTTTATGCTTGTGATAATATCACTGTGCGGGATCTTCAATCCCGTAAGGTCATGCGTTTCAACGCTACCTTTTCAATTATATATATACCTACCTACCATTCCGATGAAACTGTAATCATAATTCAGAGGATAAAATGATAAACTGCTACATTTCGTTATAGTAATCATTACGTTCTTGATTGTTAACGACAATATTCTCGATAATTCGCAGAATGCTGAATAAATTACACAAGGGGACAACCCCCTCACTAAAATAAGACATCAAAAGTATGTATAACATACCTTTTCATTAAATCAGGGCAATGATCTATCAAAGAAGAAAAATATCTTCTATCCCCCCTTATTAAATGAAAAATGTAGAAGTAAGTAAGTAAGTTTGTTTATTAAATAGGAAATCCTAATATTCACAATACATTTCTTAAAGAAACAATATAAGATTGACAAAATTAAAAAAATACTATCAGTTGGACGAGAACAATAAATTCAAAATCAAATATGTATGTGAATAAGCTTCCGAGATTCTATAACCGATAAAAGTATGGACGAGAATTGAGAGAAAAATTTCAAGGACGCGTCACGTTTAGTCACATTTCGTTACACGAGAGAGAAGAGAGATATGAAGTAGAGAGAAAGATAATTATAGGTATTCCGTCGGCACGGAAGTGGAGCAAAAGAGAGCGACGTATACACAACGATACGAGATAGAATAAGATAGTATCGCGCATGCGCTCATTGTAGATACACGCCTTTGACACTACATATTATGAACAGCAAAAGTTTCTTTTCTATAAGTCTGTCCAGCGACCGTTGGCGTGTACGTCACCAATTGTATATGACGTCGATCGTGAACACTGCTGTTGCCATACGTAATAAATAATCTTAAATCTAAATAGCTAACCCAATTTTCAACAGAATGAGATATCTTGCATGTTTGACATGGCGGGGATTTTTAGCGGTAAATTCAAATTGACCATTATTCCCTACCAGAAATGTCAATCTATATGGAATCCATATTCATCGATCGATAAATCAAACTTAATTACAAAATCTTCTAGGTTACTCGGCGACTGTCAAACGTGAAATGCCGATTACCGGCGCGTTGGCCGAGAGGGTCCGACAACATTGCAAATTTTTCAATTAAATGACAACTTAACAAACATTCAACTTATTTTCATTACTCAGCATGTTAGTTTTTCTTGAGAGATACATACGATTTGATATGTTAAGAACAGAATATTTGTCGAAATAGATGATCCGGTCACTATCACCATATAACTACTTTTTCAGAAAATTACTTACGACAGATATGAATTTTGACCATTTCGAATTTTATTTATTTGGGTAGGCAGCCTTGCGTCGTTATTTGCGCATGACTGTGACGTACACGCCAACTTAGACTGGACAGGCTATATCAAAGTTTCTTTTCGTGCTGGATTTT
>JARQZK010000730.1:277500-285000 GCA_030704885.1 Cynegetis impunctata
ACTCCGTTCCCGGAGCTGGAGATATAGTAAGCGGCGTCGTTTTACTATTCCCTAATGGAAAATCGCGCATTGGGACGATTTGGATGGGAAATACTAGGAAAACGGAAACAGATGATCTTGTGTGTAGTACAGTGATTGTCAATATATAAAAATCTCGTATATTTGATTCTTGTTAAGATATTCGTGCATATAGTTGTGAATCTCCACAGGTCGAAATGTTACAAAGTGTTCGAATGCTCACAAAGAATACATAACACAGCCATCTGATTGAAAGTTGTCAAACCAATTATGTAGCTAGGGGGTAGGTATTCATTAATAACGCGAGATAATTTTGGCGATTTTTTGACTCCCCCACTCAGATCCATTACGCTGGAACCCGGTTCGGAAATAAATTGATTTTTATTTCTTTATTTTTACCTACAAACGATGCTAATGAATGTAGTATAATTTATTTTTTTGTAGTATCAATAATAACGCGGAAAAAAAAAATAAATTCTGCATAAAATACTAAATTTAAAAAATAATTCAACAAAAAGTTTTGAAAGAAATGCTAAATTGTTTGTAGTTCAATGTAGTAGCAAGATAATCATTCACTTCCGAATCATTTCGTTTGTAGCTACGAAATTCTGAAGCTAACAAAATTTAAATGAGTAAAGATTAAATATTTATTAACTACATACAATTGATCTAATCGATTGTAGTTCAATTTGTTTACTTATCTCAAACATATCTCTTTCCAAGTTCTACTACAGAAACAATCGACACACCGATGAGGTTTTTTAGAGAAAAAGAGGACTCAATTGTCCTTTACTTAAAATTGTTTGTAGTTCAATGTAGTAGCAAGATAATCATTCACTTCCGAATCATTTCGTTTGTAGCTACGAAATTCTGAAGCCAACAAAATTTAAATGAGTAAAGACAGGGCCGGCCTAAGGGGTGTGCGAAGTATGCAGCCGCACACTCAAGCCTTTTGGAGGGGCATTAAATTGACCAATTTTTGTAAAAAAAAAAATAATAAATTTGGAAAATTTTTAGAAACTGATTTAAATATTGGGCAGAAATATTTGAACTATACTCGCCGGCATATCATTGGAAGCTTGGACACTAAACAGCTGTACAATCCCTTCTACACCCTTCGCCCAGGGTCGTTGCCAGTTTGTGAATTGAAAAATTAATTCACACAGCTAAAAATACCAAGCTTCCAATGATAAATTCAATGTAAAACCGAAGATCTACCCGGCTACCCCAATGAGTTCTGAAATAATATAATAAGTCTGATGCCCTTGACCAAGGTCCAAGGTCAGTAGAACAGTCGTCTCGTGGCGGGACGCGGAAAATGTTGTGACTCATCTTCCTGCCTCCCTCCCCTCCCACGGCATTGCTTTTCTAGCCAATTGGCGAAATTAAGATAGTAGCGCCGGAATGGCTAATATCGATACTAGAGCATGGGCCATTAACGGATTGTTTACATTGTTTGTAATGGTATTTGCGTTCATTTCATTTTGAGTTTTCGAACGTTTAGCTTCGCAATTTGTGTTTTTTGGACTTATTTTCCACTGGTTCATTGTGTTTCAATTGAGGACAATATTATCTCTGTTCAACAGTAGATAACCTACCTACATCAAGTTGAAATTTACACTGAGTTTTTATCATTGAACATGAAAGTCAATAATAAAATAAAGTAGAGGACGAATAAATTAATTGGTTAGAGGAACTATGTATACAAGTATGATAGAACACCTATGTATATTTAAAAAGTAAAAATACTTTCAAAAGTTTCAAGAAAACATCTCTGATATGTCTACTTTCATTACCAACTGAAGAGGTTTTGAGTATAATGGACAAAACTAAGTACTTACCAGCAAAACTGAAAGAAACAACATGAAATAAAATAAGAATTAACATGAATACTCTGCTTGAATGATTTGAACGTAATGAGTTATTATATTTTTTGAATTTTCCTGACGTATAACAGCTCTCCTAAAAGTACGGTGGACTGCAGAGAGTCTGGTTTTTTTATAGAATCTCCGTTTTTCCTGGTTATATAATTGAATATTTTAGTTTTTACCTAGCTATAGAGTCTAGTTTTATTTCATATTCTTGATGTTATGATAAACTTTTATTTTGGTTGTGCAAATAAACATTATTTATTATTATTATTTTAATAGTATCTCTGGTTGTTACATGAACGAAAATACAATTATCTAGAATCTTTGGATGATGGCCCAGGTTCAGATTTCGATAAAAGTGGAAGATTTTTCGTTGGAATAGCATTGGACTTCAAAAACCCCAAGTTTTCGGTTAGCTGAAAATTGCACATTATCAGTTGGTATAATTCAGTATGGAAAAATCCACAAACTTACCGCGGGAAAAATAATTATTCTCAGTAAACTGTAAAGAACAACTCTCTTATGTTTACAAAAACAATGAAGAGTTATGCTTTCATTAGTTTATTTGACATAATAGTGGTTATACTACAAGGAAGAGTACTGAACATATCAAGTCAATCAATAATGAATCAAATTGTCATACATAAATTTAATGTTTTACAAGGCGCAAAAGTGCACAAAAACTGTGTTTTTGGACCTCAAATTTCAAAAAATTCCATACCCCCCAGACCCTCCGGCAGGGGCATAAAATTTGAGTCTAGCACACTTGCAATTTTCGCCTTAGGCCGGCCCTGAGTGAAGATTAAACATTTATTAACTACAATTGATCTAATCGATTGTAGTTCAATTTGTTTATCTCAAACATATCTCTTTCCAAGTTCTACTACAAAAACAATTTCGTAGCTACAAACGAAATGATTCGGAAGTGAATGATTATCTTGCTACTACATTGAACTACAAACAATTTTAAGCAAAGGACAATTGAGTCCTCTTTTTCTCTAAAAAAGCCCTATCGGTGTGTCGATTGTTCTTGTAGTAGAACTTGGAAAGAGATATGTTTTAGATAAACAAATTGAACTACAATCGATTAGATCGATTGTAGTTAATAAATCTTTAACCTTTACTCATTTACATTTTCTTAGCTTCAGAACTTCGTAGCTACAAACGAAATGATTCGGAAGTGAATGATTATCTTGCTACTACATTGAACTACAAACGATTTTAAGCAAAGGACAATTGAGTCCTCCTTTTCTCTAAAAAAGCCCTATCGGTGCGTCGATTGTTCTTGTAGTAGAACTTGGAAAGATATATGTTTTAGATAAACAAATTGAACTACAATCGATTAGATCGATTGTAGTTAATAAATCTTTAATCTTTACTCATTTACATTTTCTTAGCTTCAGAACTTCGTAGCTACAAACGAAATGATTCGGAAGTGAATGATTATCTTGCTACTACATTGAACTACAAACAATTTTAAGTAAAGGACAATTGAGTCCTGTTTTTCTCTAAAAAACCTCATCGGTGTGTCGATTGTTCTTGTAGTAGAACTTGGAAAGAGATATGTTTTAGATAAACAAATTGAACTACAATCGATTAGATCGATTGTAGTTAATGAATGTTTAATCTTTACTCATTTAAATTTTGTTAGCTTCAGAATTTCGTAGCTACAAACGAAATGATTCGGAAGTGAATGATTATCTTGTTACTACATTGAACTACAAACAATTTAGCATTTCTTTCAAAACTTTTTGTTGAATTATTTTTTAAATTTAGTATTTTATGCAGAATTTATTGTTTTTCCGAGTTATTTTTGATACTACAAAAAAAATAAATTATATCTACATTCATTAGCATCGTTTGTAGGTAAAAATAAAGAAATAAAAATCAATTTATTTCCAAACCGGGTTCCAGCGTGATGGATCTCCCCCACTTCCCTTGGTGAGATGTCGTGAGTTCTTGCTCTACCCCATCTCCCCCACACCGAATCTCACGTGAGATATTTTAAAATGCATATTTGTTATATGAATGAGTTAATCTGTGCTAATTCTATTAGTTCAAGTAAATCAGCAATATTTTATAAAAATGTGAAAAAAATTAAGTTAATAATAAAACGATGGTTCTAAGAAGTCACAGTTTTTTCAGTGAAAATTATTAGTGCATCGTATGTTTATTATAAAAGGTTATGGCATTATTTTTTTATGAATAATATTCACATCTTCCCGCATATGAAGAAGAAATATTTACTCCAAAAAAGTATTTACTGTTAATAAATATTTATCAATAGTTAACGAATAATGTTAGAAAAATACTTTTTCATATTTAATAAATGAATAAATTGTTTACAGCCAAATGAATTTATTTATAGTTAATAATTTCTTCCATTAGTGCATCATTAAACCGCGATGAGTATTTTTATGAATGATTTGACCATATTTTAGTGGAGACACATTTTTTTCTTAAGTTAACCCAGTTTTCTCGCAATTTTATACTGTTTCTTGCGAAAAAAAATTACGTGATATTTGATGCGACCACCCCCTCTCCCTAAACATCTCACGTAATTAATGGATGCCCCCTTAGTTGATGATAAGGAAATTTGACTTTTTTTCTTAGAAAATATTGATTTCGTCAATAATTTATAATATAAATAAATACAACTAGAGATAATTTTGAGATGGCTTTGAATATAACGAATTAAATACAGGACAAGACTGAAGTTACTTGGATAAAAGCTTCATATTTACTAAAATATATAGTATTGGAACTATATTATGTCTCAACATCCTCTATTGTACTTCGATTTTTAGCAGGTTTTCACTTTGAAAACCTGCTTATTAAAATGGGTGCGATTAGCAAAGTTGGATCTAGGATCAAGATAGTTTTTCGTTTCATGACTTTTCATGATTCTTGGCACCAAAAACTCAATTTCATATTTATATATATATATATATATATATATATATATATATATATATATATATATATATATATATATATATATATATATAAGGTTAAGAGGGGTAAGTGTGTTTTCAGGGTAAGTGTGTAAGCGCCAAATAATTATTATTCCGATAACATACTGGCGTGGCCATCTATAAAACATTATCTAAAGGTTCATAATAGGCCATTGTAAGCAACAGCCGAAGTTAAGATAATTGCTATATTGGCGGGAAAAGCTAATATTTCATAACCTCCCATCATACACAGTGCATGTAGTTGGTAGACGTTTACTCATCGTGTGACATCATAGTTCCAAGTGAGTTTTTTTGAAGTTTTTTTACTACAAATATGGTAAGAAAACAGTTCAATTTTAACCTGCAGTCGTTATTTTTATTTTAGATTAAGCGTTTATTATTATTTGGTACTAGTACACACTTGTCCCACTAAAATTCTTCTCATTGTAAGAGTGTATAAATTCAGCTTGTCAAGTGTGTACTAATAGTGAACATGAGAAAAGTTCACTATTTGAAGAGCTGCTTCTTGAAAATGGTGAAACAACACAGAAGACAAGAAACCTAGAAGAAAAATCGCGGGTGGAGCTGAAATTATAACTGCTTCAGAGGTAATTAAATATTTACAGAAAAAACCAACTAAGAAGTAAGTGAAAAATAGGGAAGTCTCTAACGTAGTCAGAGAATCAGAAACAACATTAGATTGAGAAGAAGGTTGTGAAGACCAGAGTGACGATGATATTGACGAAGAATTTAGAGATCAGAAAGAATTGATCACATTTATGGATGAACTAAACAAAGAAAATTCAGATGTAGATGTTAGTGATTGGATATTGGTAGTATTCATGTTACTGTCAACAAAAAAAGAAGACGAAGAAGTAAAATTAAAATTTTTAAGAAACGTTCATTCGTTAGATACAACTGCTACAAATTCTTTTCATCTGGGCTGATCCTGAGGAATGTGCTTCCATTGGAACTCAAAATATTATTATTGGTTCTTCCAAAGCTAGTTGTTAGTAAAAAAGGGTCTGCATCGATTTGGACTTTCTTTTACTGATTTTAATGTTCATTAGTAATATAACTCGATTTATTCAAGTATTTTACTTTACCTTTAGGATATATTCATGTTTTTTCTTCACTTTTAGTTATTCAGGTAATGTCCATTTCTTGTTAAAAAGTTTGTAACTTGAAGAGTTTGTAAGATAAAAAATTATTTTTTGCACCAGTCGGAAAATAAAATATCGCAGTTTTACACACTTGCCCCAGACTTCTACATTTCTTGATATGTGCATTGTATTTGGCTTGCATACACACTTTCCCCGTTTCACAGGAGAAGTGTGTACTATGGGTATAGAAATATATATAATATAGAAATAAATGCGAAAATGTGTCTATATCAATGTTTTATTAGGAGGACTTGTAGGCAATACCCATAACTATGTTATGCCAAAATTTGAGATCTGCAACTCTAGTGCTTTGTTTAAAAATATGGTGTATATACGAACTTTCCACATCTTGCTACCCACTATTCCCACCTTACCTTATATATATAATATGTATATATATATATATATATATATATATATATATATATATATATATATATATATATGTTCATATGTATGTATGTATAAGCTTATGTATTTTCGCGTGGTTTACACGATAAAGGGCGCAATTTTGAAGCAATAGGGTTGAAAGTTTGTAAATAGGTAGTTTCTTATGATATCTTGGATGGGATTGGTTTTGGTTCGAATTGGTTGGGGCGTTGACCCCCCTGGGGGTGAAATAAACCTTGTTTACACGATAAACGGCACAATTTTGCAACAATAGGCTTGAGAGTTTGTATCTACGTAATTCTGTATGATATCTTGAATAGGATTGGTTTTGGTTCGAATTGGTTGGAGGGTTGACCCTCGGGGGAATATATAAATCTTGTTTACACGCAATTTTGAAGCAATAGGGTTGAAAGTTTGTAAATAGGTAGTTTCGTATAATATCTTGAATGGGATTGGTTTTGGTTCGAATTGGTTGGGGGTTGACCCCCCGGAGGAGGAAATAAATCTTGTTTACACGATAAAGGTCGCAATTTTGGAGTAATAGGGTTGAAAGTTTGTAAGTAGTTTGAAAGATATCTTTGATGGGATAGGTTTTGGTTCAAATTGGTTGGGGGGTTGACCCCCTGAGGGAAGAAATAAATCATGTTTACATGATAAAGGGCGTAATTTTGGAGGAATAGGATTGACAGTTTGTGAGTAGGTAGTTTATTATTATATAGTGGATGGGATTGGTTTTGGTACGAATTACTTGGGGAGTTGACCCCTTAGGAGAGGAAATAAATATTGTTTACACGACAGAAGGCGCAATTTTGGGACCATAGAGTTGAAACTTTGTATGTAGGTAGTTTCGTATGATATCTTGGATAGTATTTATTTCGATATAAATTGGTATGACCTCCCGGAGGAGGAAATAAAATTTTTTTACACGATAGAGGCGAAATTTTTGTTTTTTTTATTTGGAACAAAAATCATAATTGAATGTGAATAGATTTTTCAAACTGGAAACGTTTTGAAAAATTACTTTACTCACAATCGATCGGTAATCGATGGTTTTCTAACCTTCAACACAGTCGGGAAGCGCTTCATTACATACTTCATACTTTC
>JARQZK010000730.1:290000-582500 GCA_030704885.1 Cynegetis impunctata
ATGCTCTTCTTATGCTTCATTTGATGATTTGAATGGATAAATAATTTTATTAGGTACCTTGAAATAATTTCGAATATTTTTTCTCTGGTTATAATTCGAGAATAAGCTATGTTGACAATAAAATCCCCAGTTCTACTTTGATTAATAAAAAATTACTTGAAATAACCATAGATAAGTAATCTTGCAAGAAGCATAATTCGTTGTTCATTGGTTTTCCGAAACATCTGCTGCCCCACCGTCTGTCATAATTCAGTACCTAATGTTTAAATAACAACAGTAATTTTTTTTTGGTAATTTATCAGTTATATGTATTTAAAAAAGGGAAATTTTGGTCTCCTCGGGTTAGTAATCATTATATTACATTTAGAAGAGTAGGTAATACTTAGTGGTATCGTAGTTTGTGGTTTTTAGTTTAATCAATCAAAACGTAAAATACACGCTAAGATTATTTCTTTAACATTTTAGGAAATCACATAATTAATTACACATATATTTTAACTTCTTTTTTTCTTTTTCATAAGATCTCAATTAATTGAAAGTATTCCTAGGAAAAAGAGCGAAATTTAGTTTTCTCTTATATTTTCATTTAATTTAATTAGTACTGATTTCTCATAGACAAAAATTTGAACATCCATCTATGCCAAATGCATTTTAGAGCATTCAAAATATGAAATTTTCATCGAATACGTTCTTGTCGTTATAAACGAGTTATGTTTTAATGATGATTTTCATTCTGTTAAAGAATTTAGAATAATAATTATATTGCTTACATATATCTGTTTTATATCGAACAATGTTGTATTTATTATTACATTCGTTTCTTATTTCCCATGAACTCATCAATCATTAATGAGTATTACAAATCTGAATTTTTGTAGCCGTACCCACGCGTCATTTTGAATAATTAAAATTTAATGCAGACATAATTGGTATAATATTTGATTTTTTATGTGGTCAAAAATAGAATTTTAGTTTTGATATTCTGTATTAACATCTCATGGCTCTTCGAAAAGATGAAATCCTATTGTAGTCTTACTACCGAGTTTCATTTTTCATAACGTTCACCACGCCCATGAAGATTTTCTCGGTTAATTTTTTCATTGAAAGTAAGGCAACAGTAAAAATACGGCCAAATATGTGAAATCAATACAAGAGGATAATCTTTAAATGTACAATATTTTTTAAATCAAGGAAAATGAAAGAAAAAAGTTTCAACCTCAACATTACAACAGTTAAATATTTAATTGAGTAAACCGTCAGAAAAATCTACTGGCAATCTTTAATATAGATTATTTCATTTGTTACTTTGAAAGCAATCAACATAATATTGCAATCTAACACGAAAGATAAATATGTTATGATTATCTTTTAAAAATATCGGTGTTTGAAATTTTGCGTATAGGGTAATATATGAATCCGTGAATCCTGGCGATTAGCCGGTTGATAAGGGGGTACCCCTTATCAGAGATAATATCAAATATAACAGCCTAACTTTCATCTAAGCACAACATCAACATTGCTTAACGTACCGAAAATAACTTAGAAAATCACATAAAAAATAATACATAAAAAGTTTATAAAAACAATAAATCAGAAGTGTATATAATTAATTGTGGTGATTGTGATAAACAGATTGGTAGAATCTTCAGAAGCTTTTAGAACAGAATTTCAGAACAAAAACGTAATTATGTTACTAAAAGTCGGAAGTAAGGGAATTAAAACAAAATTTTCTAGAATCATTACAAATTAATAAATACAAACATTCAGGTTTTCTATTGGTTAGCCAAATTGATCCTACTACAAGACCCTTCTTAATATTTTCAAAATTACGAAACTACCTTAGTGGCAGTTTAGAATGGAATTCCCTCTCTTACTTATTATTTGTAACTATCTTTGTATTTACCATTTCTACACAATTTGTTATTTATTTCTTGTATTGTATATATCGGAGAAATGTAATCATTTTGCACTCAGCATCTGAAGAAGGTGAGGTTTCGCCGAAACGTGCGTGTTGTATCCAATAAACGTGTAAATGGTTTTTTTAACCATTGATTTAATATGATGAATCCGTGCACTAAACAATGAGTAGTACAAATTATCAAATACTTGGGGGCATCCACTAATTACGTGAGGTGTTTAGGGGGAGGGGGTCGAGCGAAATCCCACTCAATCTCACGTGGGGGAGAGAGTGGTCTCGGCAAATATAACGTAATTTTTTTTTCTCAAGAAACAGCAGAATATTGCGAGAAAACTGGGTTATTTGAGAAAAAAATGTTTCTTCACTAAAATATGGCTAAATCATATAATAATAATAATCATCGCGGTTTAATTATGCGCTGATAGAAGAATTTATTAACTATAAATAAATTCATGTGTTTGGAAATAATTTAATCGTTAATTAAATATGAACAAGTATTTTTCAAACATTATTCGTTAAATATTAATAAGAAAAATACGCTACGATGTGACGATTATTCATAAAAAAATAAGGCCATGTCCTTTTATACCTAATAAAAATACGACGTACTAATGATTTTCAATAAAAAAAAATTCTGTATGACGTATTAAAACCATTGTTTTAATATTAATTCTATTCACTCCACATATTTGTATAAAATATTACTAATTTACTTGAACTAATAGAATTTTTTATTGAAGTTATGGCGGAATAAAGAGTGTTAAAGTAGTAGTAACTCTTGAGATCATACATGAGTCTCCGTGGATTGAATTAGAGTGAATATTCTTTAACAAATTTCAGTAGTTCCTATTTAAGTATTTTATTATTAAAAATCTTATTGTGATTCTATGCTACGTCATTAAAAATCTCAAATACTAGTCTTAAATAGAAAAAATTATAAGAAAATTGTTTTTTTAAATAAATCTAATCAGTGCCGGATTAAGCCAGCGCGGGGCCTGTAGCAAATTCGGCCAAGAGGCCCTTGGTTTGCTTAAGGTTCTCAAGTTTTTAGTATTAAACTCAGATAAGAGAATAAAACCGACAATCCGGAGCTGCTATGTAGAAACACGTATATCTGTGTGCGTGTAATGATACCAGTTTTTGAAATAAACTCCCTATTTTTTTAATTACTTTTACAAATCAAATTATGGTCATTATTCCCGTTTCTAACTTATTCATCGTTGAAACTAGTCCATAAGCTTTATCACGACACTCTTCCTTTTGATCCACGTTATTGAAAATATCTTCCAAAACTTGCTTGAAAGGGATAGAACCGCATAAAAGTGCGTCCGTAGAAGGTCGTCAGTTTGGCCTGACCACCTAGTGCCCGATAACCTCTTTAAAATCGGAATTTTTGAAGTAGAACATTTGAATGCGTTAGTAAGACGACCCCATCGATAGGTAGAAGCGGAAAAAAATGTATAGAGGTTTTTAACGAAATCGAACAAAAGTAGTGCTTCTGTTCAGCAGTCTGCAGCGCACTCAGCAACCAAATTTAATGAATGTACGAGACAGGGAATGTATTCTGCGTACTTATTCATTTCATTAATTCGGGCTTGTAAGCCGTTGTATTCCCCACTCATGTTGCTGGCATTATCGTAGCTTTGCCCACGACAAACTTTGATATTAATGCCACTTTCAATTTAGAAATCTGGTAAACTTTGAGCGAGTTGTTCAGCAGTATGACCTTCTATGTCCAAGAACTTAACAAAGCATTCCACTGGATGGCAGAACATAGCGCACTATCAGAGTCAGTTGGTCTACATGCGAAATATCTGGAGTAGCATCCAATGAAACTGAGTAGTATTTGCATCTCTTTATTTCGCTAATAATTTGATTAAAAAAAAAAGCAATTTATTTCCAACAGGGGTACCCAGTTACAGGAAATGTTAACATAAATTATATACTATCTTCTAAGTGACAGCAAGTGAGTATCTCGTACAAATGATAAATGAAAAATATACTCAATTACCAAATATTAATACACGTGAAACCCAAAAAAAAAGTATTCAAATAGAATTGACTAACATTATCGTAACGTAACAATACAACAAGATTATTATATGTTATTAACAATAGATGACATAACAGCGCTCAATGAGTCAAAATGAATATCACACACCCTACAAATTTTGTTGAAGCTATTGCACATAAAATTTACAGGTGATCGTATCATAACATTTGTTCGCGATGCTTCGCAATAAAATTTCAAACATTGTCGGCCTCCGATTCTAGGTACTAGGAAATTTATATCGTTTAGAAGAACACTACTATCGATATTGTTGTTAATTAATTTATACAAGAATTTTGTACCAAGTATAATTCTTCTTTTTTCCAAAGATATCATTTCAAATCTCGACAACAAAATACAGGATTACAGGATACTGTCCATCGACTTTTAGACATAAATATTTTAAGAACTTTCTCTGTACACTTTCAATTGACTGTTTTTGGTAATCGTATATTGGGTTCCATATCAAAGAGCCATATTCTAACCTGGATCTGGCATGAGCAAAATACAGCAACTTCAAAGTGGCAATATTTTTAAAGTTTTTACTATTTCTGTAAATGAAACCAAGCATCCTATTCGCGTCTGCAACCGTATTTTTCATATGTGTGTTGAATGTAAGTTTACTGTCATATGTGATACCAAGGTCTTTCATCTCTAGTACGCGGTTAATTATTTTATTGTCAATTGCGTAACCATATATTAAGGTGCTCAATTTTTTTGTAAATGATATTATGTTACATTTTGTCACATTCAGTTGCAGACGATTATCGTTGCACCAAAGTTTGATTGAGTCCAATTCGGACTGTACTCGGTGACAATCTGTAATGTCATCGATTTTATAATATAATTTAAGATCGTCGGCGAATAGTAGGCTAGGAATATTCAAAGAGGTTGCCAAGTCCTTAATAAATATTAAGAACAGAAGAGGCCCCAGATTGGAGCCTTGTGGCACGCCGGACGTAACTACGTATGAAGCAGATTTAAAGGATTCATATTCTACAAATTGTTTTCTCTCAACTAGATATGATTTCATCAAAATTAGCAGTTGTCTAGAGAAACTCAATTTTGTTAATTTATTTAGAAGAATGTAATGGTCTATTTCATCGAAAGCCTTTTGAAAATCTACACAACATCAACTTGTTTTTGTTTGTCCAGATGAGTACAGAGATATTGATCTAAACATGCAAGATTTGTTATACATGATCTCTGTCGAACGAAGCCATGTTGAGTAGGCGAAATAACTCTCCGAACATGAGAGTACATAACATTATACAAACATATCTCGAAGAGTTTGGAAAAATTGCATAAAATAGAAATAGCCCTATAGTTGCTGATATCGCTAGAGTTTCCTTTCTTTAATATTGGGCACACTCGAGCTGTCTTCCACAACTCTGGGAAAACACAGGTTTTCAAAATGAGGTTGAATATTCCCATTAGAGGTACCGTATCCAGTATGCTTGATGCAATTAACTCTTCTATTGAATTTCAAAAAAATGATGTTGAATGAGTTGCTTATATCGAGCGCTACATCAGCAATAAAACAGTATCTACTCGAAGCTTATTCAAAGACTCGAACAACTCGAAAGACTCGAACTCAAAACAATTTTTCTCAAGGTTGGCTCACATCTGAAGAGCTTTTAACAGTTTTTTACGTTGTGCCAAATATAAATGTATATCATTTCTAATAGTTTGATAGTCAATGATCCTATTTTATTTGTTCGGGTTTTACGACTAGCTCAATCGATGACAATATCAGGGAATTCCCCTGTTAGTTTTGCAGTGTGGTACAACTTTAAATTATTGTTGTAGATTTTGATACCAACGTTTCTTGTGGTATGTATTATACAACCTATACCTACGATATAACGTGACGAATTCGAGTTTTATATTTTCAGGTGGGAGTGAAGCATAGCATAAACGCTTCGCGATATTTTACGCTTATCTGAACTTTTTTTTTCGGGTCTGACAGGCGTTGGAGCGCGGGGCCCTCTAATTCGCGGGGCCCGTAGCATTTGCTACTCTTGCTACGTGGCTGATCCGGCACTGAATCTAATGGAATCGAGCACAGTTTAACTCATTTACATAACAAATACGCATTTCTAAAAATCTCACGTGAGATTCGAAGAGGAGGGAGGGGGTCGAGCAAAATCTCACGACATCTCACTAAGGGGGAGGGGGGGTTTCTAGCAAAAAATCGCAAAAATTCTCTCATGTAATTATTTTCAACGGCTCTAACTAAAACTACCGACAATTTACTCCCTAACTGCAGATAATCCGAACAAAAATTTCATTCAACTGACAACATTCCTAATATAAGTGAGAAACATGTTTGAGAAATGAAACTCTGATTTTAACGATTTTCACATATAATAAAAGAACAACAATTGCACAACTCTTTTCGCTGACACTACAGCTTCTTCAGGTGCAAATTTCAAACTAAAACATCTAATACAAGGTTTGCAAAGTACAATTATAACTACCTTTATTCATTGAAAAGGTTGAGCAGGGGGGAGTTGTACACATTAATTTTCAATGAATGAAGGTAGTTTGTTCATAGAATCCTAGAATAGATTTCCCAAATTTAAAATTGTACTTTGCAAACCTTAATATTTTAGTTTTAGTTTGAAATTCGCACTTGAAGAAGCTGTAGCGTCAGCGAAACGCGTTGTGCAACTGTTTTTTTTTTTTTTTTTTTTTTAAAGAGGTGGGTCGTGTGCCCTCTCACACCGCCCGACCCCCGTACAATTTGGCTTCGTCATCTATGGACATTAGCCATCAAATTACTAAATGAGGGGAACCACTGAAAACTCAGAACGCACAAAAACACCCAGGAATACGGTGGGAATCGAACCCACCAACTCCGTCAACGAAGACGGCATAGCGCTACCTATAACCTCTCCGCTACGGAGCCTCCTGTGCAACTGTTGTTTTCTCAAACATGTTAACAATTGATTTTCATCGAGTGACGGCCTCATCAATTCAAATGATAAGTAAGAAACACAAACAAATGTACAGAAATCCATTTTAAATCGAAATGCCAATATTGAACAGAATTTATTATTTTCAGTATACTGAATTTAATATTAATGAATTTTTTTATTCACTTCATCATCTACTAAGTATCGTTTCCTCATATAAAACAAGACCTACCACCTTAGGAAGGGACACAATCTAAAGAGTAGATTACCGAGTCCAGATTGGGAAAATTACATCGATTCAACCAAACTACCTAATGTCACGTGAACCCCACAAAACAAATTACTTTTGGTTACTAATTTAAGTGTTGCAATTCTAATTATATATATT
Source organism: Cynegetis impunctata (assembly GCA_030704885.1). NCBI lineage: Eukaryota > Metazoa > Arthropoda > Insecta > Coleoptera > Coccinellidae > Cynegetis > Cynegetis impunctata. The sequence goes on from JARQZK010000730.1 coordinate 297,275, forward strand.
TTGTGATAAAGGTAGAGTTGAGATTGACCGAAATGTGGTTAATATGAAAAAAATTATTGAGATTATATCGGATTATATGCAATATATTCTGATGGGTTTATAAAGAGAATCTATTGAATGAGTTTGGAGAAATCAATAATATACATGATTTATTGTTTCGCTATATATTTTTTAGGTGAGTAAGGTTGTCAATATGCTTTTCTTAAATGTTTTCTATGATTTCCCGAATTTTAAAGAGTAAATAAGAGTAATTAATTTGAAACAAATGGACTTATTGTTGCTGAAATTCGCTAGTACTTATCATTAAAATATCCGACAATTACTGGAATTTTTATGTGTTCAAAAATTGCTAGATCTCATTTTAAAGTACGGTATGAGAACCCTGAGCATCCGCCATTTTGTACCTGAAAATTGCTCGGTATATTCAAATCTGTTTTTAATGTTATAATAAGAATTTCATAAATAAAATTTTTTTTCAAAGAAGAAAATCTTTGGATAATATTGAATTGATTGAATAAGAATGTTGTTATTAACCTAAACATGATTGACAATTCGAAATAATGAGTAATAATAAAACTACCCTCTGATACTGAGTACGATAAAAGTAAAATAAATATAATGAACAAAAACTTAATTTTACTATCTTTATTATCACTAAATTGTTAAAACATATATATTGCTATTAAAATTTCCGTCATATGATTATCATACGGTAGATTGTGTTTACAACTGAATAAAAATGTATGTTTCTTATACAGAAAGTAACTTTACAGGAAATTCTAATAGGTTTATTAGAGATAATGATCTTCGGAGAATATACATTGAGGACAGTTTTCTAAAATGGACTTTTCAAATTGATAATTCAAACATTCTTGGATACATTATGGTTTGAATATTTAAAATAAAGGGAGATTAAATCAAATCAATCTAGTCGTTCAGCAAGATATTACCGCTTGTATTATGATCACACAAATATATATATATATATATATATATATATATATATATATATATATATATATATATATATATATATATATATATATATATATATATATATATATATATATATATATATATATATACAGGGTGACCCGTCCATAACTTTTTTGTCATTGAAGATATCGATATGAAATTTTCAGAGCAAATATGGTCTGACTAAGTCTATTTTTCAAAATTATTTTGAAGAAAATTGCACTTCCGGTTTTGCCGGAAGTGATATCAACTTTGTTATTTCAAATGGAATACCCTGTATATATTTTTTGATTTTCGAATTTCTTATGTAAATTTATAGATAAAATTATCATAACATTCTTTTTACCTAAAATGATCAGATGTGGAGTTATTAATTTTTTTCGTAAAATGTTGACAGTTGCGTCTTCAACAAAAATAGGTTGTATCTTCTTTGTTCGTAAGTCTATTTGTATGCGGTTTAGATTTATGTATCCTTGATACAGTGTTGTATTAGTTGTTTGTCGAGATTGTCTATATTTCTAACTTATTACTTGATAAAATCTAGGGTGAAGTTGGCAAATTTCAAAGGCTAATAACTTTCTTATTCCTAATGGAAGCTATGAATATTTTTGCATTTTTGAATTTGCTATTCAATTACCTTTCGATTTGTTTAACCATTCCCTATACCTAAAGTTAATAATAACAAAGATATTTCATAATTTTGTAATAATTTATATATCAATACACCTGAGAACTCGTCCAGCGTGTTATTTTGACGTATCCATGGATACCAATAATAAAAATTACTTAAAATCTAATTTTCACCTTTTCTAGTATTTTTTCAGCTGATAAATTGGATTTTATGCGACAAAGAAATGATAAATATGGTTTACTGTATTCTGTATTGGAGAAGCGGATCGAAAATGTTCTGCTAGCTAGTAGAATTTATCATCAAAAAATATTCTGATCTGATTCAACTAACGTTTTGTGATTCTGTTTCTTAATAAGCATTGATTTCTTTCTGTTATAACATTGAAATGTATAATTTGGAGTAACTGTTGGATCATGCGAATGTCCTCCTTCTGACCAAAATGATAATGTCAAACTTGACATTGCAATTTGACATCAGTGTACTACAAACATATGTTTGTTTATAAACAACAATAATTATTTGAATATTAACGTCTTAGAATTACTATTTTTTCAATATCTTTTCGGATATATCAGCATCAGGTGCTACAAACTAATGAACAGAAAAGGTGACACAATTAAATTTTAAACAATTTTCGTAATTGGTATCCATGGATACGGCAAAAATAACTCGCTAGTCGATTTTTCAAGTGTATTGATATATAAATTATTACAAAATTGTGAAATATCTTTGTTATTATAAACTTTAGGTATAGGGAATGGTTATATACAAATCGAAAGGTAATTGAATAGCAAATTTAATTGTGCAAAAATATACATAGCATTCCATTTAGAGATAAGAAAGTTATTATAACGTTTGAAATTTGCCAACTTCACCCTAGATTTTTATCAATAGTAATAAGTTAGAAATATGGAAAATTTTGACATGGAATAAATTAAAACAATGTTTCAAGGTTACAAAAATCTAAACCGCCTTAACAAAGAAGTTATAGCCTATTTTTTGTTGAAGACGCAACTGTCAGAATTTTACGAAAAAAATTAATTAACTCGAAAACTGTTCATTTTAAGTGTAAAGAATGTTATAACTATTTTATTATAAATAACATAAGAAATTCGAAAATCAAAAAATATACAGGGTATTCCATTTGAAATAACAAAGTTGATATCACTTCCGGCAAAACCGGAAGTGCAATTTTCTTCAAAGTTCTTTAGTTTGAAATTCGCACTTGAAGAAGCTGTAGCGTCAGCGAAACGCGTTGTGCAACTGTTTTTTTTTTTTTTTTTTTTTTAAAGAGGTGGGTCGTGTGCCCTCTCACACCGCCCGACCCCCGTACCATTTGGCTTCGTCATCTATGGACATTAGCCATCAAATTACTAAATGAGGGGAACCACTGAAAACTCAGAACGCACAAAAACACCCAGGAATACGGTGGGAATCGAACCCACCAACTCCGACAACTAAGACGGCATAGCGCTACCTTTAACCTCTCCGCTTCTGAGCCTTCTGTGCAACTGTTGTTTTCTCTTTCATGTTAACAATTTATTTACATCGAGTGACGGCCTCATCAATTCAAATAATAAGAATGAAACACAAACAAAAGTACAGAAATCCATTTTAATACGAAATGCCAATTTGGAACAGATTTATTTATTTCCAGTATACGGAATTTAATATTAATGAATTTTTTTATTCACTTCATCATCTACTAAGTATCGTTTCCTCATATAAAACAAGACCTACCACCTTAGGAAGGGACACAATCTAAAGAGTAGATTACCGAGTCCAGATTGGGAAAATTACATCGATTCAACCAAACTACCTAATGTCACGTGAACCCCACAAAACAAATTACTTTTGGTTACTAATTTAAGTGTTGCAATTCTAATTATATATATTTTGTGATAAAGGTAGAGTTGAGATTGACCGAAATGTGGTTAATATGAAAAAAATTATTGAGATTATATCGGATTATATGAAATATATTCTGATGGGTTTATAAAGAGAATCTATTGAATGAGTTTGGAGAAATCAATAATATACATGATTTATTGTTTCGCTATATATTTTTTAGGTGAGTAAGGTTGTCAATATGCTTTTCTTAAATGTTTTCTATGATTTCCCGAATTTTAAAGAGTAAATAAGAGTAATTAATTTGAAACAAATGGACTTATTGTTGCTGAAATTCGCTTAGTACTTATCATTAAAATATCCGACAATTACTGGAATTTTTATGTGTTCAAAAATTGCTAGATCTCATTTTAAAGTACGGTATGAGAACCCTGAGCATCCGCCATTTTGTACCTGAAAATTGCTCGGTATATTCAAATCTGTTTTTAATGTTATAATAAGAATTTCATAAATAAAATTTTTTTTCAAAGAAGAAAATCTTTGGATAATATTGAATTGATTGAATAAGAATGTTGTTATTAACCTAAACATGATTGACAATTCGAAATAATGAGTAATAATAAAACTACCCTCTGATACTGAGTACGATAAAAGTAAAATAAATATAATGAACAAAAACTTAATTTTACTATCTTTATTATCACTAAATTGTTAAAACATATATATTGCTATTAAAATTTCCGTCATATGATTATCATACGGTAGATTGTGTTTACAACTGAATAAAAATGTATGTTTCTTATACAGAAAGTAACTTTACAGGAATTCTAATAGGTTTATTAGAGATAATGATCTTCGGAGAATATACATTGAGGACAGTTTTCTAAAATGGACTTATTTCAAATTGATAATTCAAACATTCTTGGATATACATTATGGTTTGAATATATTTAAAAATAAAAGGGAGATTAAATCAAATCAATCTAGTCGTTTCAGCAAGATATTACCGCTTGTATTATGTGATCACACAAATATATAGTATATATATATATATATATATATATTATATATATATATATATAGTATTACATACATTATACATATAATTATATATATATATATATATATATATACAGGGTGACCCGTCCATAACTTTTTTGTCATTGAAGATATCGATATGAAATTTTCAGAGCAAATATGGTCTGACTAAGTCTATTTTTCAAAATTATTTTGAAGAAAATTGCACTTCCGGTTTTGCCGGAAGTGATATCAACTTTGTTATTTCAAATGGAATACCCTGTATATTTTTTGATTTTCGAATTTCTTATGTAATTTATAATAAAATTATCATAACATTCTTTTTACCTAAAATGAACAGTTTTGGAGTTATTAATTTTTTTCGTAAAATTTTGACAGTTGCGTCTTCAACAAAAATAGGCTATAACTTCTTTGTTAGTAAGTCTATTGGTATGCGGTTTAGATTTTTGTAACCTTGAAACAGTGTTTTATTCATTTTTTGTCAAAATTGTCTATATTTCTAACTTATTACTTGATAAAATCTAGGGTGAAGTTGGCAAATTTCAAAGGCTAATAACTTTCTTATTCCTAATGGAAGCTATGAATATTTTTGCATTTTTGAATTTGCTATTCAATTACCTTTCGATTTGTTTAACCATTCCCTATACCTAAAGTTAATAATAACAAAGATATTTCATAATTTTGTAATAATTTATATATCAATACACCTGAGAACTCGTCCAGCGTGTTATTTTGACGTATCCATGGATACCAATAATAAAAATTACTTAAAATCTAATTGTCACCTTTTCTAGTATTTTTTCAGCTGATAAATTGGATTTTATGCGACAAGAAATGATAAATATGGTTTACTGTATTCTGTATTGGAGAAGCGGATCGAAATGTTCTGCTAGCTAGTAGAATTTATCATCAAAAATATTCTGATTCTGATTCAACTACGTTTTGTGATTCTGTTTTTAATAAGCATTGATTTCTTTCTGTATAACATTGAAATGTATAATTTGGAGTAACTGTTGGATCATGCGAATGTCCTCCTTCTGACCAAAATGATAATGTCAAACTTGACATTGCAATTTGACATCAGTGTACTACAAACATATGTTGTTTATAAACAACAATAATTATTGAATATTAACGTCTTAGAATTACTATTTTTTCAATATCTTTTCGGATATCAGCATCAGGTGCTACAAACCTAATGAACAGAAAAGGTGACACAATTAAATTTTAAACAATTTTCGTAATTGGTATCCATGGATACGCAAAAATAACTCGCTAGTCGATTTTTCAAGTGTATTGATATATAAATTATTACAAAATTGTGAAATATCTTTGTTATTATAAACTTTAGGTATAGGGAATGGTTATACAAATCGAAAGGTAATTGAATAGCAAATTTAATTGTGCAAAAATATACATAGCATTCCATTAGAGATAAGAAAGTTATTAACGTTTGAAATTTGCCAACTTCACCCTAGATTTTATCAAGTAATAAGTTAGAAATATGGAAAATTTTGACATGGAATAAATAAAACAATGTTTCAAGGTTACAAAAATCTAAACCGCCTTACAAAGAAGTTATAGCCTATTTTTGTTGAAGACGCAACTGTCAGAATTTTACGAAAAAAATTAATAACTCGAAAACTGTTCATTTTAAGTGTAAAGAATGTTATAACTATTTTATTATAAATAACATAAGAAATTCGAAAATCAAAAAATATACAGGGTATTCCATTTGAAATAACAAAGTTGATATCACTTCCGGCAAAACCGGAAGTGCAATTTTCTTCAAAATAATTTAGAAAAATAGACCAAGTCAGATCATATTTGCTCTGAAAATTTCATATCGATATCTTCAATAACAAAAAAGTTATGGACCGATTACGTAGCTCTGGGTCACCCTGTATATATATATATATATATATATATATATATATATATATATATATATATATATATATATATATATATATATATATATATATATATATATATATATATATATATATATATATATATATATATATATATATATATATATATATATATATATATATATATATATATATATATATATATATATATATATATATATATATATATTGGATTGATTGGGCCCATACATGATTAATAAACATATTACAACAATGGTCAATAATAACAATTTACACATTAAATGAAATAACGCATGACGCACGTTTCGGTGAAATTTCACCTTCTTCAGATGCTAAATGCAAACTCTGTTTTTTGTTTTTGCATTTTGAGGAAGGTGAAGTTTCACCGAAACGTGCGTCATGCGTTATTCTATTTAATAAATGTGTAAATTGTTATTATTAACCATTGTGGTTCTCGGGATGAACCGCGTAAAAGATTCGAAAAATCTCGACATTTCGGCTCTTTTTGTGCAGCTATCTTACGGAGAATGTGAAGGGGAATAATTCAGATACGTCGACTCAATTTGCCTACTCCACGTTCGAATTAGGAGGAATCGAAAACAATACGACAGTTGACTCTGAAGAGGAGGCAGGTTGAGACTTCAGAGTTGACAGAAAGCAGTACAGTTGGAGGAATAGGCAGGTTGAGACCACGCAATCGTATTGTTTCCGATTCCTCCTAATTCGATTCGTGGAGAAGGCAGATTGAGGCCACGTATCTGAATTATTTCCTTCACATTATCCTGAAGATAGCTTCACAAAAGGAGCCGAAATGTCGAGATTGTCCGAATTTTTTACGCGGTTCATCCCGAGAACCAAGTTTTTCAAATACTTCCGACCGTGGAAATCTTTCTGAATATATATATATATATATATATATATTTATATATATATATATATATATATTATATATATATATATATATATATATATATATATATATATATATATTATATATATATATATATATATATATATATATATATATATATATATATATATATATATATATAATGTATTGGTTAGCAGTTTTTAGTGATACTATTTTTCCACTGTGATGTAGTTCATATTAATTTTAGAGTTTTTTTTTACAGGAGGAACAGTCGGTCCCATTATCAGCGCTAATTTGGTATGCAGTGGAGGAAACTCGCGCGTTCCAAGATCATATCCGGTCGTTCGCGTGCATGCAACATGCTCTGCTGTGGCCGACGAAAGGTGAGACCATCTTCTTTTTCTACCATGAAAATATAATTCTTTCCTGTTTTATATATCCTAATGTGGCGCCCAACGTGGGGCCAATTATGTTTCGTGAATTTTCCAATTGTATACCTAACGATAATTAAGAAACATTTATTTTATTTAGGGAAAACTAAAAAGTCTATTGCCTTTACAATATAATTACGTTGTACGTATTAATTCTTCAGCGTCACAAATCGAAAAGACAGCTTCAAACAATTTTTATCCCCTCTACAATTTAAACTCATGCTAGTAATCGAATCTTCTTCTTTACTGGTTAATCTCAGCTGAAATTAGGTTTAGCCGGTGGAAAGTATTTCATAACGTTAATATATATATATATATATATATATATATATATATATATATATATATATATATATATATATATTTATATATATATATATATATATATATATATATATATGTCCCAAAAGCAGACTTCCACAAGAAGGGAAGGGAGAGGGGAGTTCATTTCCAATCGAAATAACCATTTATTATATTTTTATCTGTTTTGTTGATGTTTTGAAAGTTATGGCTGTTTATATTTTATTCTATGAATTGCTTTATGTGTACCCAGTAAAAAAATGACAACAAGGATAAAATTATTTATTGCTATTTCTGCGAGTTTGACCTTAAAGAACATACCTTTCCATAAATATGAATTGTATGCATAATTATTGCTTTCAGTAGTTATAAAAAAATTATTTTTCAATATGTTTAAGATTCACATACGAAGTGGTGGTGGTTTAAAAAAATTTTACACAAAAAGAAGGACTAGTTTTATGCAAACAATACAGAAGAAAAGTGAAAGTAAATATATATATATATATATATATATATATATATATATATATATATATATATATATATATATATATATATATATATATATATACTATATATATATATATATATATATATATATATATATATATATATATATATATATATATATATATATATATATATATATATATATATATATATATATATATATATATATATATATATATATATATATATATATATATATATATAAATATATATATATATATATATATATATATATATATATATATATATATATATATATATATATATATATATATATATATATATATATATACATTTGATGGTCATACTGTAAAACTTTCAGACGAAAAATCTGTTGAGGAATGAAAAAATTCACTGAAATCTGAGACTTCGAGACGTGAGGATGAATTATAGAACTGCAGAAACCATTTAACTGTGGTTGGGTATTCCGTAATATCATCTCTTGTGCATACTAGAAGTAAGATAAATGGGGATTTCAGTCCAATTATGATTCTCATGCTGAGAATATGGAAACCTCGCATTGCTAAAAACTGTCTCATATAAAGATCTATTCCGCTATATATAATGCTACAAAAATCGCATGATGAAAGGTATTCATTAGACTAGACTAACTCGTTTCTAGGAAATGTACATTTAATTGATAGAGATTATCGGAGTTTATTGAAATAAAAGAGGTAATAACGATTGTGTAATACAATAATATGGGAAGACTACGACTAGAAGAATAAATTTTTGTTGACTTTAAGTCAGAGCTCCCCAATTTTTTGTCTCGTAGAACACTAGCACTTTTTTTTGATTTTATGTTGACAACTTGCTCAGTCAATATTGATTTTTATAAAAACATTATCATCACATTCGCTTTTGACAGCTTATATAGAGCTCATTTTGAAAAGTTAAAACTTCTTACTGTTGTGTATTTAAGAAAAACTTTTGTGTATTTATTAATTTAATTCAAATTGAAAGAAACCCAATTTAAATGTAGTATCTATTCCATATAATAGCAAGTTTATACATTCTGTATTGCGACTACAAAGCAAATAGCCTTACACAATTTTGTGACACAGGTTTACTAATTCAATCACTAGGTTATTGTATTAAATTTAAATTAACGATTTTAGAAATATTTTGGAATTGGATATCTAATATACATATACATATATAACAAACAGAGCAGAATCATCAGTATAGCCCGCATATATCGAAGCAGCCTTTGACACGTGTTTCGAGGTCTTCGGTCCACATCAGAACGGCGTAGCCAATAATGGAAAACTTGGAGATGGAAACAGCAACAACAAACAAAATTCCCTGCTATGGAAGACAATCACACATTTGCGGCTAACTGTTTGAACTCTCCGGTTTGGGAGATTTGGTCAAACATTGCCCCGGAGGCGATTAATGCCATCCGCGAGATCTCGAACCGAGAAAATAAACTACAACAGAGAAACTTGTCGCGGAATATATATATATATATATATATATATATATATATATATATATATATATATATATATATATATATATATATATATATATATATATATATATATCCATGGGCGTACCCAGCTTCTGGCCTAGGTGGGGGCAAGTCAGATTTTTTAGGTCGAATCGTTTGCGGCTGTTTTGTCATACACACTACACAAACACACCTATATGAAACATAAGGTATATGTAGTGCAGTGTGTAGGGCAAATAGCCGAAAATGATCCTACTTTATAGGTATAGGTAGTTAAATAAATAAAAGTAAATTTGACTATGCATGCATTTTTATTTTATCGCTTTTACTTTAAAAGTAGTATTCCAGGATCTTCTGCAAAACGGTTTATAACATCTTCCGTGAAAGAATCACCCATACAAGTTTTTTATATGCAATGAGCAAACAAAGTCCATTTAACCTGTCTTCAATCATTGTTGATCTCAGCCACGTTTTCACGCGTCTGAGTGTACTGAATGATCTTTCAATTGTATCCGTGGAATAAGGCATTGCCAGTAAAATTTCTAGGGCTGTTTTCACTGTCGGATAAAAACATTCTGCTTGTTAGATCAATTCCAAATCTTCGTAGTCCTCCTGCTTGTTAACCCAAAAAGTGCGCCATAGCTCAGCTTCAGATGTGATCCCTTTTAATTCATAAAATTTGGATACTTTGTCCATACATTTTCTTAATTTTGGAAGTGTAATTTTCATTATTTGAGCAGGGTGTAACAATGAAAGAGCAAACGCTGGTGAATGTTCTTTACCGAATCTTGCCTCTAAGGAGGATAATAATGAATCCAAATAGGGCACGTACAACGTAATTAGGCGAGTTCATACATGTTCTGCGAGATTTACAGTGGAGGGGGGGCAGCTGCCCCTACCTGCCCCCTCCTGGGTACGCCTATGTATACCTATATATACCTATATATTTGAAATTTTTGAACGAAGTTCCTTATCGCGCGTTGCGAAAGGGCGCTAAACGGAAAAAATTAAGACCAAAAGTTGTAACGACACTTTTTGCGCGCGCACGCCGTTTTCTCCCTCTTTATTTCCATTCTCTCATCCCGTCTCTTTCTGATCCCACTCTGCTACTTCGCCAATGCATTGATGTGAAACATCGAAATAATGGTGTATAAGTTATATGTATAAAAGAACAGATTACGACAGGAATCAGATATGGCATAATGAAAATGAAAAGATAAAGCTTTACAAATTTTTTCCATAAAATAATGACAACGTATTGTAGGTTTATATTCAATTATATAGCATGGCTAAAAAATTACATAGCGTTGACGACCGGGTGGTCTAAGTACCGAACCCTGGTGTGCCGTATTTCTGGGTTCGAATCCCAGAGGTGACTCCAGGCTTTTTTCATTTTTTTATTTACAATCTCGTAAGAGCTCTTAGCCCCACATTTCAAAATTAATTATTTAAGTTTACGTTATTTGTTATTCTCTATAAAACTAAATTTCCTAAATACTTTTGTGTACTAAAATAAAAATCAATCAGCAATTTTATTACAGCAATTCCTTCACTAATTAATCGAAAGGAACTTCGTTCCATCCGGGTGTCCCTTGACACCTATCAAGTTTTTTTGTTTAATTTGGATATATGGCGTTATTTTCAAGGTAGAAGGAAACTATCAAAATTTGGTTACATTCAGTCGAAATGTTTTTCAAACATTGAGCAAGGAAGGTGCATCACCTTTCTAGGGCTCTTTGGAGACCTAAGACTCCTAAGTGGATGGAGTTTATTTAAGGAAAGTGCCCTTCGTGGTATATTCTTTTTTCTACAAATCATCACTTTTGTGTAGAGATTTTAATTTTTCATAGTAAGTATTTGAAGTTTTGCGCGCCTCCATAGCTGATCCAGATTGAGCTAGAGGATTGAAATTTCGTCCTTGGATTGAGTTGATGTTAAGGAATTATTTATTGGTGGTTTCAACTATTTAGATATTAGAGATTTCATGTTTTTTATGGGTTTCATGGTTTTGTTCACGTAACAGTCCTTCCAAATTAACTTTCAGGGGTTGTATGTAAGAAAGAACGAAAACGAGAGAAAAATAGGACCTTAGTAATGGAGCTCTGCTGCACACGCGTTTTTACTTTGTTAATATAAATGTTACTACTAGAGTCTGTCCAGCGACAGTTGGCGTGCACGTCACAGACATGCGCAAACAACGACGCAAGGCTGTCTACTCAAATGAACAAAATTCGAAATTGTCATAAGTAATTTTCTGAAAAAGTAGTTATATGGTGATAGTGACCGGATCATCCATTTCGACAAATATTCTGTCCTTAACACATCAAATCGTATGTATCTCACAAGAAAAATTAACATTCCGATTAATGCAAATAAGTTGAATGGTTGTTAAGTTTTCATTTTATTTCAAAATTTGCAATGTCGTCGGACCCTCTCGACAAACGCGTTAGCATTTCACGTTTGATAGTCGCCGCGTCGCCGAGATAACCTAGTTCTTCGAAGATTTTGTAAGTGAAGTTCGATTTAAGATTATTTATTACGTCTCGCAACAATATTCACGATCGACGCCATATTTGATTGATGACGTGCACGCCAAATCTCTCTGGACCGACTATAAATGTACAATTTTCTACATGGCATTAAATCGGAGTTGCACAAATTGGCAACTGTGTAGTGTTTCGTACTATAATAGTATATTTCCGTACGTTGGATGGCCTGAATGATGCGCGTTTGTAGCATTTTTCATCACGTTTAGCATTTCGGGCGGTGTACGCCCATTGAAGGAAACCGTTGAAAGCCTGGCGTGAGAACAATTAAACCAATTTGCATAGGTGATGCGATGATGGCGCCAAGAGCACAGAACAGGAACGAGGTCGAGTGTTATTAAGTGCTTTTGAATGATGAATTGACAGGCGCATAATTGATGAGTGAGACTTCGGGGCAACATGCACAATAAGATTTGGTAATAATAATGATGTAGTGAAATAATATAGGAGATATAATTAAGATTGACTTATCTATATTATTCGTTTAAGAAAGAACCGTGCACATTTAGTAAATTATTTTCTAGTGTTTGGAACTTTTAAATAGATTATGCTGAATTATTTCTCTATCATTCTGTAACATTAGAATGTCTTAATACATCGACGTGTATCCAAAAAAGCGTAACCAATAACGTGCAACCTGATTGCGTACTCACGTACGTACAAAACCATAGTTTTGTCCAGTCTGCTAAAATAAAACGTCAAGATACAATGATGAGATTCGCAATAACTGCAGAAATTACTGCATGAAATGACCAAGATTTGAAATTCACTACTTTAATATCTCCGAAAGCCTCACTGTACCACTTCTCTTCGAGATAAAAACTTTTTCATTTTATCTCCGGAACCCACCACGAAGACTATTGATTTTAGCGACAACTGTACTTTTTGTAGCATTATGTTGAATGATTTGCAGCTTCTCTATCAATATTTTGTATGCTTAATTTTTTGCATTTCGGTCTAAATAGTGCTTGTACAATTCCACAAATTCTCGTAGAAATAATTGGTAGATAATTGGAGAGGGCCAGTGAAAAAAACACACAGAAATCTATCTTATGTTAATATCAACGTTTCGACAAGTAATATTGTCATCCTCAGGATACTAAAAACAGAAATGGCAAATTCACAACTATAGACACGTTATAGAACAGGTAACATTATAGTTAATTTAAAATATTAAAGAACCAAACATAAAGATATGAAATCTTGATTAATATCTTCTTCTTTAAGTTTACAATACAACAATCAGATAAAATAAAGAAGCAATTGTTATAAGTACACGTAAAACATATTTACAATTATAATACTGTTATGGAGCAATAGAAGTACAAGAGGTTGTTAAAAATTGAACAATTTTGGTTCTTGGAATAGACAATTTCTCTTAATATTAATTTTTGCCTAGTTTATTTACAAACAATATTTGACACATACAAAAATTAAAAAAAAACCTTTAGCATTTTAAAGTTTTCAAGCATGGTTTGGAAAACTTTAAAATGCTAAATGTTTTTTTTAATTTTTGTATGTGTCAAATATTGTTTGTAAATAAACTAGGCAAAAATTAATATTAAGAGAAATTGTCTATTCCAAGAACCAAAATTGTTCAATTTTTAACAACCTCTTGTACTTCTATTGCTCCATAACAGTATTATAATTGTAAATATGTTTTACGTGTACTTATAACAATTGCTTCTTTATTTTATCTGATTGTTGTATTGTAAACTTAAAGAAGAAGATATTAATCAAGATTTCATATCTTTATGTTTGGTTCTTTAATATTTTAAATTAACTATAATGTTACCTGTTCTATAACGTGTCTATAGTTGTGAATTTGCCATTTCTGTTTTTAGTATCCTGAGGATGACAATATAACTTGTCGAAACGTTGATATTAACATAAGATAGATTTCTGTGTGTTTTTTTCACTGGCCCTCTCCAATTATCTACCAATTATAAAGAATATTTGGGTCACAAACAAACCTTATAAATCTCGTAGAAATTTTCGGGACATTGTTCTGCAGTCAGACATAATGATGAAACTATTTGCAAACATTTTTAGTAAATATCATACAAATTCATGAAATATTTAACTTATTTTAAATACCTACTGCAGTAACAAATTATTTCATAAACTTAACCGCCACTACTGTTTTAAAAACACACACTCCACGGTAATTTGCATCAACACGTGGAGACTTGAATGCATTCGTTGGAATGCGCATCCAAGAATTCAAGCGATTCCTGAAAATATCAACGCGGCATTCGTCCAGGTTGTGCATTCAAAAACGTGCATTTTTTGCATCGACATTAACGTTATTGGTTGCACGTTCTTGGATGCACGTTGATGTATTAAGACATCGATGCCCGTGTGTAGGGGCCTAATGATGTAACTGAGTTGACTTTTTTTCGCGAATTCTGTAGAATATGTTGACACTAAATACTTATTTGTCATTCACATCTGTCCAGTGCCGTCTTTAACCTATTGGGGGCCATTCCGCACATAACGATAATAGAACCCCTATGACCTTGACAGGTCGCTATTTTGTCAGAATATGACATTATCTATTAAATGACATAATGAGTTAATAATAATAATAATATATGTTTATTCACTAGGTAACAAACAAAGAAAATTTCACAATACGAACGAGATATACGTATAAATACCAAGCAAATAAACAGTAACACCATGTAGTCCTGAAGAGGACTGTCTATGGAGAGTTTACGTTTACCTGCTTCAAAGAATTTATGAATTTATGTGCAAAACAAAAACAAAAACAAAAACTTGCCACTTTGATTTGTAGACCTTGATTATGCTTATAAAGTATTAAAATATTCAACAAATTTAACAAATAGACAACACAGACTAAGTCCACTAGATAAGTGTACATGAACAACAAGAAATGGAACTTGAACTCATGAAATGAGGCACTCGATGGGATGATTTGTGATCGTTTTACTTTTCCTTCAGTCGACAATCGAATGAAAGTAAGCTCTTCCACGTTGCAAGATCCACTTTTTTATAGTTTTCTTGAAAAAAAGCTTTGATTCGATAGTTCTTATGTTTTCCGGAAGGTTATTGTACAGTTTGAGTCCTGCGAGCTCCGCCCCACCCTACTATACCATAGCTTAACAACGACTCTACGATCGCGAAATATATCTCTTTCAGTTTTTGAAGTGGAAGTATATCTAGGGTGTGGGGGCAAAAGGGTATAAGTCCAAAACGTATCTTTTACAGGAGAGCTGAAATAAGATTATGAATTCGTTTTCATAATTGAATAAGTGCTTGTACACGAATGAAATTGTAATAATTTATTAAAAACTATGTTACCAGCCCGCTATAGTATTTATGTATGTGGACATATGAACTAAAGTTGAAAATGAAGTTAATTTTTTCGTTTGAAAATAAATTTCCATTAGGTCATTCTTGTTCGCCGTCCTCTTCTCCTGGATAGATTTCATCTCGCAGGTTCGTTGTTTTTAAGCCTTTGTAAAAATCGTGAAAAATAGGATTAACTTATGGTAAAAGGTCTAAAATATCTTTTTTCTTTTCTTCTGATATCGGAATAGTACCTCTCTATAAAGAATAAAGTATAAACTTTAAAATAAAAACACTTGGCTTATGTTTCACAATATAAAAAATCTTTAGATACTGACAACAGGAGAGTATTGCATCGTAATTTATAAAACAGACAAAAGCAAAGGTGATACCTGAAAATCAATTTGTTCGTTTACAAGGGGTAATTGACTATTATGGGCGGAACTTATTTCGATAATTTCGAGAAGGTCAAGACGTTTACCCTTGTTACCTGAATGTAACAATTTGGTTTTGTTGAAATCCAGGAAGTGATTGAATTTTATACAATGTTCAGAGAAGCCAGTGGTATTTTTGTTTTGTAAAATTGACTTTTTATGTTCTTCAACACGAATATTTATATTCCTTCCTGTCTGTCCAATATAGAAAGCAGGACATTCGTCGCAAAATATTTTGTAAATACCACTGTTTTCTCCGATGTTAGATTTTTCTTTATTATTGACCAAGAGTGACTTCAAGTTTCTTTTATTTGTACAAATTGTTTTACGTTATTTTTCGATAGTCTGTTACAAATTTTGCTACTCAAATTAGGCACATAATTTATTGGGAAGTATTTTTGTTCTTCATTAATAGTTTGCGTGGGGTATATTGAATGCAACAGATACTTTCTTCGTTTTTTCCCAATGAGCTTGTCGATAAGACTTTCATTGTAACCGTTATTGATGGCTAATAATTTAATTGTATTAACTTCAGTTTGAAAATTTGTTTCCGATAATGGAATCGTGAACAACCTATGTATAAACGAATGAAAAGCACTGAGTTTTATTTTAATGTGTTGGTTACTGTCGCTGTGAATTAAAGTATCTGTGAAGGTTGGTTTTCTATAAATTTTGAAAGTAAGAGAATTCAAATTCCTAGCAATCTGAACGTCTAAGAAATTCAAGGTACCGTTTTCGTTTTCTACTTCTTTTGTAAATTGAATCGAGTTGTAGAAAGTATTTATATATTTAAGGAAATTATCTAACTGCCTATCTGTACCGGTCCAAATACAAAAAATATCATCTACATAACGTCTCCATAATAAAACGTTAGTAATTAAATTATTATCAGTATTGAAAATTTTTTCTTCTAAGTTATTCATGAAAATTTCACTCAACAAAGGCGATAACGGTGAGCCCATGGGCAATCCGTCTTCTTGTTTGTATATTATATTATTAAATTTGAAATAACTCTGTTTCAAACATAAGTTTAAGGCAGACATTGTTTCGTTGACTGCTTGAGTTGTTAAATTTGGGTTCATCTCTAGATATCGCTTAACAATATTTTTAACTTCTTGATAGTTTCGCAGGTATTAGGTTTGTACCAGGACGGCCTCTTCTTGGCAAGGAAAAACATTGAAATGTTTCGTACTCATCTAAGGAGGTCTTAAACAAAATTTCTCCACTTCCTTTAGTGTAACGAAATCATTGAGCATTATGCCACAAAAACTGATTTCCGCATACGTCTTTTTTTCGCAGAACAAATTCATTTGTAAGCAACTGCTGAAAATTCAAAAAATCTTCGTGTGTAAGTTCAACGACTTCATACTTGTTCTTCTTTCCCATTCCCCGGACCAGCTGGTACCAATCATATGTATGAGAAATTATTATGTCTTTCAGTTTCTTCTTCTGTTTTTCTATAAGGCCATGGTGAATATCACACTTCATATGGGTATGCCCGAGTACCAAAAACTTGTGGTATATAGTCTCCAAAAAAGCATTATTTTGTAGTGCTACAAAAAACATTGCAGATACATGTGAATTTTAATTTTGACCACCACATGTGTCAGAATAAAGGACAATATGTTCGTTTTTTATAAAGGTCATTTTGATTAAGCTGTGTACACGTACTACTCAATGAGGAATAAAGTTGTACTCCGTGTAAAATTTAATTTATTAAGAATTGCAAAGCGCTTTCGGCTATTAGGCCATCATCATGGAAGTCTTTTGTGATAAAATCGACAAAACATTGTACAAACAATTATATAGACAGTTTTCACATTTGGTACCTATCCCATAATGGGTTATCTAGGAATGTGTCTCTTTTACATTTTAAA
Organism: Cynegetis impunctata; assembly: GCA_030704885.1. Classification (NCBI taxonomy): domain Eukaryota; kingdom Metazoa; phylum Arthropoda; class Insecta; order Coleoptera; family Coccinellidae; genus Cynegetis; species Cynegetis impunctata. Next base: position 315,396 of record JARQZK010000730.1, read on the forward strand.
ATTTCATAAACTTGTTTCCAGTCCACACTCCACGTGTCGAGTGGATTTAATATATTTAGCGTTCGAGTATTCATCATATAATGACAATAATCGTTTATAACACACTTCAAACACAAGATTACTAATAACTACCAAATACGACAGAAGAAAGATTCTGTTTTCAGGCACATGCACGTGATCAATGTGTGACAAGTCCATACAAGTCGATAAATTTTAGGAAACTCGCCCGGTTCAAACGATATAAGTGGTGGACTTATACCATGTGGGCCTATCTGAAAATGCAAATTGGGACTTATACCAAATTATATCTCATGTTACCGTGAATATGAAGCTATATCAATGTGGCCATGAGAAAATAAACAACTTTGTTTGTCAATGGGCGTACTTAACTCATTTTGACGAAAATTGGACTTATACCCTTTTGCCCCCCCAACCTAGATATATCGACATTGGTAGAACTTGTACAATAGTGAACGGATCTTCTTTTTGAGATTTTCTGTGTGGACATTCCATCTTAGACAAGAATCGATGAACATTCCTAAATAACGTACACTACGGGCCGTCGTAATATTTTGTCCATCGAAAACAATTGTATTTGGTAAGTTGGTATCATACGATGAGAAAGGTATTATCTTCGTTTTTGTGACATTTACCGTTAAAAAGTTTAATTGGAACCAATTTTTTATCTTTACCAAGTCCTTTTCTGCCTTTTCCTTCAAATCAGTCCACGAATCAGCAACATAGATAATGGCCGTATCGTCGGCGAACGAGACGATTTCCCCACAAGTTTCTGTGGCAAGCAAGGAGTTCAAATATATGACAAACAGTACTGGACCAAGAACTGTACCTTGGGGTACACCACAGGAAACCGATCTAGATGCACTTATTTTATCATTAACTTTGACCATTTGTTCACGGTTATTCAGGAAGTTTTGGAAGAGTTTTAATGGAATTCCTCTTATACCCAGGTGTTCTAGCTTCTCCAATAAAATTTCATGGCTGACTGTGTCAAACGCCTTTGCTAAATCAATGAAAACCCCCAGGCATGGCTGTTTATTATCCACAGCCGCGTATATCTGTGAGGTGAGGTATGCTATGGCATCCTGAGTACTTCTATTTTCCCTGAATCCGTATTGTCTGCTTGAAATTATATTATGGAGGTTTAGGTATTCCATAAGTCGCTTTTTGATTATTTTCTCAAATAATTTTGAGAAAACTGATGTGAGTGAAATCGGTCGGTAATTTGTCACATTTGATTTGACTCCACCTTTAAATACTGGTATTATGACTGCTGTTTTGAAAGCCTTCGGCACCATTCCGGTCGAAATGCATAAGTTGAAAATGTGACACAAAGGTGCAGATATATATTCTGCCAACAATTTGACGGTCTCATTCCTAATTCCATCCATACCCGGCGATTTATTATTTTTTAGGGATAAAATTTCATTTTTCGTTTCGGTAATGGATGTGGGCCTAAGATATATGGAGTTCAGTGACACTGCACGTTGCTCTTTCAGATCTATTCTCTTAATTTTTGATGCCAGTTTCGGGCCTATTTCAGAGAAATAATTATTCATTTCATTTGCTATATCATCTGCCTCAGTCATTTCCATGCCATTCTCTAGGATTAGATTTTGGACCGTGTTAGTTTTTTCTTTATAGTTGTTGGTGAACATGTTTACAACTTTCCACATATTTTTTGCCGATCCTGCGTTTTTTTCGATCTCAGCTTTAAAGTAGTTGCTCTTAGCTTTTTTGATCAATTTATTCAGTTTGTTTCGATAATTGATGTAATATTTTCTAACTGTATGATTGTTTGGTTCAGCTACTTGTCTTCGATGTAGAGAGTCGCGGGTTTAAATGGAGTTCACTAGTCCCTGAGATATCCAAGGCTTTTTTTTCTTCTTTAATTTTATTTTTATAGTTTGTGTTGCATACTTTATCATTTTGGTCACCTCGTTTATGAATGACTCAAACGATAATTCAGCGTCTTGAAGATTTTTGACAAAGTTCCAATTTTTTTTGCTTTATCGTATTGAGAAGCTTTACTTCATCAGTTTTACAATATGTCATTACATTTTCAGCAGACCTATAGCTCATATTGGTGATAGCGAAAGTTGTATAGTGGTCTGTTATTAGTGTTTTCAATACGAAAGAATAGTTGCTTTCATCAAAGTTTTTATTTTTGCCCCTTACAAATACGTGATCCAAACAAGATTTCGTATCGGTGGTGACCCTGGTATATGTGTTTATTAAGGAGATGAAGCCCTTTTCCTGTAACATATTCAGATAGTCATCAAGTATGTCGATATTTATATCTCCGATAATGTATGTATACTCATAGTTGTTGAAATTTTGAGACTCTAGTAACCCCAATAGGCTGTTTGTAAATTGTTCTGAATCCGTCGATGGAGACCTGTAAACTGCGATGAGGTTAATTTTGTACTTGTTCATATTTATTTCAATGTCTAATGCATTCGCTGAGCCTATTTGGATATTTTTATAAGTGTGCAGTAACCCCTTCTTCAAGTAGACTACTACGCCATCATTCAGCCGAGTTTACGTATGGATCATGTCATAATTTTCAATCTGACATAAGTCCTTGTTTTTTATATCCCAAGTTTCAGACAGAACGATACAACTAGGGAAAAAATCAACTTGTGAAAGCAGCACTTCTAATTGCACGAGATTTTTGTTGATACTGCAAATGTTTAGATTACAAAAAGACAATATGTTATTCAAATCTGTGTTTCTCGTTTTTAAAGTGTCATTCATATCATCGACTGTGTCATGTTCAATTGTGTTGAAGCTTTTCTCAACTTGATTACGAATTAACCATTCCATAATATACAAAGTACAAAGTATAAAGTATAAAGTATCGCCTCCTCTCCTAATTCCCGCCACTTATTTGGGTGATATTGGACAAGCCATTGAGACCTATTTTTTTTTCTTTTTCTTATTTACTTATACATACACAATATGCAGTGATAGCTTCTAATTATTAAGAATTTAAAAGGAAACACAAAAAAAAATATTGTAGATCATAGGTTTTTCTTCTTGTTTACTATTTCTGGTCACCAGAACGCGAGCCGGCACGGGTCTCACAATTGGTTTTTGCAGTTGCTTTTCAGCTGGTTTCTGAGGTATCTTGTTACTTGTTTTAGGTGTTTCTTCTTTTTTGTCTACTAACGAAGATTGTGGCTGATTTTTTATAAAGCGAGGTGGGTTCGGCACTTCGGTAATGAGACAAGTAATATTTCAACGTTTTGTGTTCTTCTCTTTGGTTCAAGGTTAAATCGTTTACTATGGAAATGCCTGTACCCTTTAGTTTTTTAGCGTTTCTTAAAATTGTTTTTTTCTGCAGTTGAGAAATAAGTTCTATTTTCAGGGGGGCATTAGGTAACTTTCCTAGTCGATAAAAATCACTTATGTCCGATTCTTCCAGTTCTACTCCAACAAGTTTATATATCTCGCTACAAACAAATTCTAAAGTGGTCTCCCGAATTGTTCCACCTAAGCCGAAAACTATTATATTTTTATTCCTATAACTCCTTTCTAGATATTCTACTTGTCCCTTCAGTAGACTATTTTGTTCTTCCAACTTCTTTATTTTAATATTTTGATCTTCAATTTTCAAGACAATCCTAGCCTCACTTGAGTCAATAATATTTTTCAGATCTGATCTAGTTTTCTGAATTTCCTTCAATATTTCCTTCGTGGCTTCTTCTAACAATTTCTTTACCACGGTTTCATTCATTATAGATAAATAATAAAATGATTAGACTGATACCTAATCTTTATCAGTCATATACCTACAAAGAAAGTAGATAACAAACTAGATTTATTTTTATTCACTCAAAGAATAGATAATATAATATAATCCACAAAAGTAACTCTTTTAGCATACACAGGTTAGTGCTCAAAAATCGGTGTTGATTGAAGAAGTACTCTTCTAGATTTGAAATGAGAAAAATCGATAATTACTTCTTTAAAATCTGTGTTTTTGATCATTTCACACTATATTGGCATCAGCAACAAGCTGGTTCATCTCTCTCGAAGCATCTTACATACTTCTTAATCAATTTACACATGCTTAAAAAATTCTTAATGTAGCTTAAAATAGCGATGATCACATGAAAACTGTGAATAAGATTGCAGTTTCAGTGCAAAATTGGACTTTTCTGATTGAGTATATAAATCCTGTGGCATTAAGAAAAATTCAATTTGTTTTGCAAGACATGTTTCTAATTTTAAAAAAACTACATTATACACTCGTAAGTTCCTAAAGAGTCTGAATAAATAATAGGTATGACAGAATATTATTTTAATATTAAAGCGTTTGTTAGAAATGCATAAAATGACTGATAGAATAAGTAATTTCATTAGTTCTCAAAAAAGGTTTGTTAGAATTGTTTTCCTGTTTTTTTTTGTAATAGTGCAATTATTATTATTTTGCATAATTTTTTCATTTACACTTTATAATACAGACTGGCTCTTTCATAACTTTTAGTAGCTCTTTCAATACCGAAATGTTATGAAAGAGCCAAAAGACACGTTTTTTTAAAATGAATATTTCGTTGATTTTTTCATATTGTTTAAGGTTTTTTTATGAGAAATTATTCGCTTAAATCAATGAGTAATAATTGAAGAAACAAAAATCACCATTTCTTCCATCGAAAGTATATTTTTTTGCTCAGTTTAGTGAACTGGCTCTTTCATGCCACTTCTACTCTAATATAGTCCTAGACGACACGGTAGGTTGAAGTCCCTACCGTCGCCTCCTCGCCGCCAATGACAGCTAAATACCCCGAGGAGCTTGGGAACACCAATTTATCCCCAACAAGGACTTTCTTTGACGCTGTGTTGTCTAGCATGAAGTTAGAAATATTTACACGAACTGTAGACAAAAGGATGAATACGAAATTGAATATTACTTATTACTTGCTCTGGTTTTATGAGATATTGTCATACGATGTGTGTTTCTTGGGCTATCCTTAGGACATTTGAAACAAAATTATTTTGAGTAATGTAACTAAACCTCATCAACGATGGTAGCCTTCCGAGTAGTAGTTCTTCTTCCTTTAATGTCTGAGGCTTCTATATGGCCATCTGGACAAGCTTCATTTCACGATCATCAATCACACAATTCAAGTATATATATATATATATATATATATATATATATATATATATATATATATATATATATATATATATATATATATATATATATATATATATATATATATATATATATATATATATATATATATATAAATATATATTTTCATTCGAATTGTTGTTGCCTGTGAACTATTTCTAATCTTTTGATAATTATTAGCAATAACAGGCTTGTTGAATCTCAAAAAACTCGATTTTATTAAAAAGTTGACGTTTCGCCACGACAAAATCAAAATAATTTGAACCTATTTCGAACATTACGTGGGTAAAGGTTTCTGTGGTTTCCCTTACCATCTAATAATAACAGATTTGAATGTTAATATTGGACTGAATAGCACGTATAAATAACAAAGAATGGCCACAGCCGAAAAAAATTTTAGTGAGACATAGTAGTCTTTTTCTATTTGAATTTTTTCAAATCAATAAATGTCAAAAAAAATGTTTTCAAAAGTTTTGATAAAGCCACGAATGTCGTGGCGAAACGTCAACTTTTTAATAAAATCGAGTTTTTTGAGATTCAACAAGCCTGTTATTGCTAATAATTATCAAAAGATTTTAAATATATATATATATATATATATATATATATATATATATATATATATATATATATATATATATATATATATATATATATATATATATATATATATATATATATATATATATATATATATATATATATATATATATATATATATATATATATATATATATATATATATATATATATATATATATATATATATATATATATATATATATATATATATATATATATATATCAATGAAATAAAAAAAATTATATTCGACTCTATTTCATAGTGTCACGGTTTAAAAAAAATGCAAGTCTTAAGTGAATATAAATGTTCCAAGAATAACAATTCATTTCCAATGTTGCCAAGAAGGATCTATTTGGAAACATTGGAAATGAATTGTTATTCTAACAATTTTAATTTGATCACAGATTCGCAATACATTAACAGAATATACCACAATATTATTAAAATTTCAAATGACCTAATTGAAGAGAAGAAGAACCGAATGTATGCCAATAGTTTGTCACTTAATCTGTCAGTTTCTCAGCCAATTACCTAAAATAAAAACACTAAAATTTCATTTCCTTGAGTTATTTGTCTGTGACCTCTTTCAATTCTTTATTTTGGAAGTTATGAATTTTTGGATGCTGTGTTGCTTTAATTATTGTCATTCATCATATCAATGTTGATCTATAAACATAATTTTTTCTATTTTTCACTTGTATATTATTTGTTGATTTTAGCTTAGATACGGTTGCTAGGAATACACTCATTATGCCATATGGCGTAATGAGCAGGCATAATGGATCATAAACGCCCCCTAATTGTACGAGGAGAAATGAAGTAACTTTCATTGATTGAATACTTCATAATCCTTATCGTATACGACTATGGATTTCTCCGGAAATGAATTATTCGCAGCTTTGGCTGCATTTTCTATGATATTCTTGGGTAAATTTATTTTCATTTCCATTATTTCTATAAGACTACACAAAAAAAGCAGCAATGACATTCACTAAATATGATGACAAAAATATTCACATACGTCGAAATATCAACAAATGACATGCCTACTATGAGAAGGAAAATGGAAAGTATAGGAGCAATGAACCCTTCCCTCGGACCAAAGGCCTTCAGGCCGAATGTTTCCCTCCGGGCGTTAGGATCTATATAACGCACTTGGTACATACATAACTTTTTGATAAATCATCTTGTACTATTAATTTTACATTGAGAGTCACTGTATACTCAACTTATCAATTTTGTCAACGTTACCAAATTTTCAGTTTTTAGCAAATAATGATTACAGAGAGCTAGACCACCTTCAACAAAAAGCTTAACCAGAATTCAATTTATTGATCATAATTCCCGACAATCTTAATAAGTAAGTAGATATTTTTATTTTTTTCAAATCAATGTTACCGGTTCATTTAATACATATATTTTACCTTCCTGATTTGCAATCATTGATTAAAAATATCATCTTTGTTTCACCTTTTTGTTTTATTCGTTGTTTTAGAAGTTTTGAATTTTGGATGCTTTGTTACTTTAATAATTATTGTCACTTATCATATCATTGTTTCATTGACTCATTTTGAACTGTTAATTTCACATTGGAAGTAAGTGTTCATTCAAATTTTTTTTTTTGTAAAATGATGACCAAAGGCTAGATAAACTTCAATTGAAAGCTCAACCAGAATTCAATTTTTGTAATATATTTTACCTTACTAATTTTTTCATTTGAAAAAATTCCATCTTTATGAGATTTATTAATACTATTTAGTCTTTAAAATAGAAATTAATACATAATTTTGCATCAATCTATAAACCAAAATGTTTTTCTGATTTGATGAATTTCAGATTATTCAATATATTATTCGATTTAAATAATAAGTTCATTATATCTGCTCGGCCTCCTTTATCCAAAAATTTTAAACAATATTCAACAATTTCAATGTAGATCTATCGAATACTTTAATCTGCTACATAAAGTATAAATTTCTTTAGCTTGTACCGGTTTCTTCCCGAAATTTCTCTTCTTGAGGTATCCACGAAAATTGGAAAATTCACTTAGTCACTTTTGTCGGAGACTGGGTGAGAAACGTGAAATAACGCCCCTGTTGATAGTTTGCTAATTTTAGCGATGAATTCGGAGCAAGGGACATGCTGAGGGTTGGAAAGATAAGGGTAGGTAAGCAACGCGCAACGAGCCGTGGTAATTCTTGATGCATCTAGTGTTCTTGATGATGCTTAATATCGTATATATTAATTTCAAGCTTCATTGTTTTGTCTTAACGGAGATGGAGACTCACCATTTTCAACAAAACTCTCTTAGCGAGAATATTCTTGAAATATTTTAAATATGAAGTTCCAATTTTTTTGTTGTGCTAACAAAAGATAAAATTAACTAAAATTATAATTTTGCATGTGAGCAAACAACAGAAAAAATCGAGCTAAGATCCTTGCTGTCCCTACATGAGTTCATTCTATTCTCCCTCTGGTATATATCCACCTGATTGACATTCCCTTACTTCCAATTTACTTTGAGCTGTTCCTGATGAAGCGATAATATATTATTTTCGAAAGCTCGAGTTAAAGGAAACTAGTATACTCATTTCAATCCTTACTACTGCAATCCAATATATATATATATATATATATATATATATATATATATATATATATATATATATAGAGAGATATATATATATATATATATATATATATATATATATATATATATATATATATATATATATATATATATATATATATATATATATATATATATATATATATATATATATATATATATATATATATATATATATATATATATATATATATATATATATATATGTGTGTGTGTATATACACTGCCGGCCATAATTATTAGATCACCTAAGAAATGCGAATTGAAATTTCTGTTGATAATTTGTTGCAGGTGAATTTTTTTTTTAATCTGCCATCATGTTTGTTATATCTAAACTTCGTTTCGAGTTCCATATCGCAGTTTCTTTACCTGTAATAAAAAATTATCAGTTTGGATCTTTTTCAGGTCAGTGTTAATTTCATCTCAAACACTGATTTTGTTTTCATTATCTTTCCTTAAAACTTGAAAATGAATATGCATGGTCGGATTAGAAATGCATTATCCTTAGAAAATTGTATTAGAGTGATACAATTAGTGGAGGAAGGTCGTAGTCAGCGATATATCGCAGAAAGACTTGGTGGACTCAATCTGCAGTTTCGTATGTTTTCAGAAGGCATAGGGAAAATGGGGATCATCAAAGAAGACCAGGTCAGGGTCGTAAACGCGTTACCAATGCTGTCCAGGATCACTACATGGCCCAACAAGTCCTTCGAAACCGGCCATTAACAGCTCCCGAGGTGAAAAATGTGGCTAGAAGGACTTGAGGAATCCAAATAAGCTCAAGAACCGTAAGAAGACACTTAAGGGAAGGAAACCTGACCCCACGGATCCCAGCTAGAGGGCCGCATTTGACCGTAGAGCACCGGAGAAATAGACTTCAATTTGCGAGAATGCACGTTGATTTTCCCTTTACCATTCAGATAGACGTGTACGAGTTTATCGAAGACCTGGAGAATGATACGCAGAGTGGAACTTCATTGAAAACATTCGTCATGGTAGTGGCAGTGTTATTTTCTGGGGAGGCATCTCTTCGGGGGACGTACGGAGCTAGTAACGCTTTGAAGGGACAATGTGAATGCTGTTCGGTACATTATGGACATTCTTGAACCTCATGTAGTGCCATATGCTGAAAACTCTGGTGCTGATTTCGTTTTTATGCAAGATAATGCATGGCCGCCCACAGCTCAGGTGACACAAAATTTTCTCCGTCGTGAAAATATGGACACTATGAATTGGCCAGCTAATAGTCCTGACCTTAACCCCATCGAGCATGTATGAGACATGATGGGTGGACGCTTCAGAGCATTTCCAAATCGTCCGAACGACCTTGATGGACTTGAGGCGAAGATGTGAAGCTGTCATACGAGCCAGGGGTGGAAACACTCGATATTGACAATTTTCTTCATGGGTGTGCTAGAATTTCATTTTTGAGATTTTTTTTATTTTTTAAATTAAAGTTTATTTTATCATTTTTTGCAATATAATGGCGTGAAATAAGATAATTGAAGTTTTTTTCACGTTCCTTGCGCAAAACCAACGAGATAACAAATTTTATATAAACATTCTCTTAAAATTATTGTGTGATCTAATAATTTTGGCCGGCAGTATATATATATATATATATATATATATATATATATATATATATATATATATATATATATATATATATTTATATATATATATATATATATATATATATATATATATATGTGTGTGTGTGTGTGCAACTAGTAATTGTCTCCAAGCCAAGAACATAATTTTTTTTAAATCTTCGTAGCTAATTATCAAAGTAAGACCAAACATTTGGATGCATTCACGTTCTTTGAGGATATCGAGTAAGTCGAAAGAGTAATTACATGTATTCGATGCACTGTCCGATTAAGTTTTTATAGTTTTATTCACAAGCAACGCGCAAAATTATTCATACATCAACATAATCCAACAGATAAAATATAGTTTGAAAGTAAAATTTATCTTTTTTATTGTTGAACAAATTTCATTGAGTTCTATATTCTGAAAAATTTGAAAGCCTGAAGATATATAGATATGGTTTTAAATGTTGAACGGAAAATATTATTTCTATATTCCAAAAACTTGGAAAACCTGATAATATATATATTTTATTCTATAGAAGAAAAAATTTTATTATTATGGCCGGAAAAATTAGAAAACGTGAAAAAATATCCATTTAACGAGCTTCATGGAAGTAATCTCGTCAAAGTTCAGTAGGTGTCGGATAGAGTTGCCTCTAGAAAATAACCTAATAAAGGGAAATAACGTTTTTAAGGAGTCGGACGTCGTACAAAAGCGATTTATTAGTAGAGATATGGTCTTTCCTAAAGCGTTGACTTGAGAAAGGTAATTTAAAAGTTTCTGCTCAGGGAGAAAAGGGTCAACAGATTAAAACTTCACGGAAAAGAAGAAAAAGGAGAACATTCGAGAACTTTGAAGTCCATACCTTTAGTTCGAAGATTTCAATACCTCTTCCTGCTGAATACTAAAAGCAAAACTACAAATGAGTCCGAAATATTTGACAACTTAGAATATGAGGAACATGAAAGATTGAATATATTAAAACAATGGTTAATAATAACAATTTACACATTTATTAAATGAAATAACGCATGGCACACGTTTCTGTGAAATTTCACCTTCTTCAGATGCTAATTAGTAAATCGAAAATTCGTTTATTGGTGTAGATATGTGGATGATATTATTTGTTTTTTCACTGGTACTCTTAGGCAACTTGACTGCTTTCAAACATTCATTAACACTTTACACCCTAATATAACATTAACTTTAGAGATGGAAAAAGATAACTCAATTTACAATTTGGACATAATTTTTCGCAAACCATCACACACTGATAGCGTCATACATAGTACTTCCCTACATCCATTTCAACGCAAAATGGCAGCTTTCAATAGTATGGTACATCGTTTAGTAAATATTACATAATAATAGACAATATGATAGATAAACAGTTTTTCAGAAATGCGAATAGCCAGGTGTACCCCCACTAATAGTTATTAACGTAACTAGGCCGATATGTAGCAAATAACGGATGAGGTTGGATATTGTATTGTTATAATAATATAACTAACCGAATCCGTTATTTGCGTATCGGCGGTGTGTCGTTAAAAACTTTTCGTAATCCCGTTGAAAGATTATATTTTGATTCCAAAGAAAGAAAAAACCCCGTACCTCGCAATTCTGAAGAAAAATCCCAACGTCGTGCACTCTGTTGTCATGGAACAGTTTGACAGTTTTATAAACAACGTCAGTTTTTTGTGTTCTCAAGTTCGCTTTAACGACGACCATAGATGATATTGATGAAATCAAATTCCTTTAGAAATATTGGGAGAATCATGTGCAGTGCAGCGAGTGTTGATTAACTGCCGAAAATAACTCAAGAGCGATATCAAATAGAATATGAAAATTTTGAAATGTGGCGTAAAAGCAAGAATGTAAAGGTGGATAATGAAGATGTATTATTAGCCTATGCGAAATGAAAATCAGAGGTTTATTCTCCCAACTCGCTGTGGACCAAGATTTCAATGTTGTTATTGTAAGCAGAATGATGTTTTGAAATAAATATTTGAACAAGTGATTTCTTAACGGCCGCCGGCCATTATGAAATTTTAACGGCCGGTGGCCGTTAACACTGACTTTTCAATTGTTATCTGAATACCGTTATAGTTATTAACGTAACAAGGCCGATATGTAGCAAATAACGGATGAGGTTGGATATTGTAATCCGAGGCGCAGCCGAGGATTATAATTAATCGAATCCGTTATTTGCGTATCGGCCGTGTGTCGTTAAAAATTTTTCGTAATCCCGTTGAAAGATTATATTTTGATTCCGAAGAAAGAAAAACCCCGTACCTCGCAATTCTAAAGAAAAATCCCAACGTCGTGCACTCTGTTGTCATGGAACAGTTTGACAGTTTTATAAACAACGTCAGTTTTTTGTGTTCTCAAGTTCGCTTTAACGACGACCATGGATGAAATTAATGAAATTGAGGAACAAAATCAAATTCCTTTAGAAATATTGGGAGAATCATGTGCAGTGCAGCGAGTGTTGATTAACTGCCGCAAATAACTCAAGAGCGATATCAAAAAGAATATGAAAATTTTGAAATGTGGCGTAAAAGCAAGAATGTAAAGGTGGATAATGAAGATTATCCACTATTATTAGCCTATGCGAAATGAAAATCAGAGGTTTATTCTCCCAACTCGCTGTGGACCAAGATTTCAATGTTGTTATTGTAAGCATGATGTTTTGAAATAAATATTTGAACAAGTGATTTCTTAACGGCCGCCGGCCGTTATGAAATTTTAACGGCCGGCGGCCGTTAACACTGACTTTTCAATTGTCATCTGAATACCGTTAAATCAAAATAACAGTATGGGATTACGAAAAAATGATATCAAATATAACAGCCTCACTTTCATCGGAAATTCAAGTTAAAAACTTAAATCTCTCATCTAAGCACAACATCAACATTGCTTATCGTACCGGTAAAAATTCAGGAAATCATATAAAAAATAATAAATCCAAAGTACATAAAGATAATAAGTTTATAGAATTAATTGTGGTGATTGTGATAAGTTTCACATCGGTAGAACTTTCAGAAGTTTTCAGACTAAAATATCAGAACACAAACGTAGCTTTGTTAATCAAAGGTCGGATTCACATTATGCAAACCATTTAATCCAAGAAAATCACACATTCAATTTTGATTTTAAAATATTAAAAGCTGAAAGTGAGGGAATTGAACTTATTTTTTAGAATCATTGCAGATAAATAAATACAAGCATTCCGATCTCCTATTGAATAGCCAAATCGATCAAGCCCCCTTCTCAATCTTTTTAAAATTACCGAATTACCTGACTAGCAGTTCAAAATGGGTTTTTCTATTCTACTAATTATATGTAACCGTCCTTCTATTCACCCTTTCTACACAATTTGTCATCCATTTATTTCTTGTTTTCGATATAACGGAGAAACATAGTTAGTTTGCCTTTAGCATCTGAAGAAGGTGAAGTTTCACCGAACCGTGCTTCATGCGTTATTTCATTTAATAAATGTGTAAATTGTTATTATTAACCATTGTTTTAATATATTTATTAATTTACACCTTGTATCTCTGAACACAATAAGTATATAACTAATACTCCATTATATCCCACAAAATTTTGTGCGGACATTAAGTCAATTACAAATTTGTACAATATCTGATAAAAAAAACAATAGCTTCTGCTTTCTTGTTGCGAAACAAGTTTTGTTCAAACTGAAGATATAACTGATAAAAAGCTGAGCTGGTTTTATTCCAATTAAATATTTTAATTCCTTTGAGTCACGAAACTACCTGTAGTATGAATGAAAATGGTTTAATCGATCACATTCAAGGTTTGATATTCTGCCGGGTCTTAATGGCATTTCTTATGAATTTTTCGAATTAATGCCATAAATATTGGATGTATCTTCACATCAAGTTTGGTATAAACCAATTTGACTGAAATAATAGACTTAATATTTTGAATTAATGTTCCTAAATCTTCCTCACACTAATCAATAATTAGTAATATTTTTTTGTTGATATTTCTTTAACATAAAATTGATTAAGTCAGTTTCACATTATTTTTAATGATATCTTATATGTGCCTCGATAATTTTTAAATGTGATTTATTGATAAAACTCTATGGCTATAACTATTACGTTATTAAATCGACAAAAAGTTTACGAGGCAAACTGAATAGGCCCTCTTACTTCTTATCATTGCTTCTATCACCTATTTCCTAACATAACATGTACTCTAGTCGGCCGTAATCTATCAAAATCGCATGCCCACTACTAGAAAATCTAAGTCCACATGAAAATTCGGCGCGAATCAACCTACAACCAATTGGAAAATACGTCTACCCTTCGCGCATGCCAATTGATGCTAACATGACGTCAGGTTGAATCGTTGGGCATGCTCTCGACCCTATTTTGACGTCACGTCGACCGATCAATAAGTTGCACTAGCGGCGTTAAGTTTGAGTTGAAGGGTCGGCAGAAAGGTGGCCTCGGTTAATGTGTGACAAAAATGGCAAGGGGTGTTTTTTCACGAGAAAGGTAAATCCAATAATATGTAGAAGAGTCTTATCAGTTAAATATAAAGTTATAATAGCGCATCTCTGTCAATATATTGGTGTTTTAACGTTTCTAGTGGTGGATATGTTCAGGGGTTATCAATGAAACCTCATAACGAATTTTCGGTGTATGTATATAAATTTTCCGGAGTATAGTTAATAATTTTATTTATAATTTTTTGGTATTTATTGAAAATTATTTTTTGTTCTATTTAGTTGAAATTTTGAAGGAGTGTTAATGATAGGTTATATTTCAGTCCATTAATATTTATATATCGTGGTTGGGTTCATGAGGTGATACGATCAAGAAGTATTATTCAAATGCAATAACTTTCAGAGTCATAACGATAAAATTGATTTATCCATATTATTTCCATATCTTCGCATATCTGATTGAATACCATAAAAGAGGAAGAAGTTTGAACTTAGTCGTTTGAGATTATTGCCTTAAAGGTGCACACAATTATGTCCCTTTTGAAAATATATTACACTGAGGACAGAATATGCTAATTTATTTCGCGATTCATGTATTTTTACATTTTTAACATTTATATATATATATATATATATATATATATATATATATATATATATATATATATATATATATATATATATATATATATATATATATATATACAGCGTTAAATGTTACAGTTGTGTTTTTTAAATGAAACCTTGTATATAATATGAAATTTCTGCTTCTACGACCAAAATGTAGGTGAGTTTAATTGGAGTTTACCTCACCTTTACCGTAGGATTTTTGAGATAATTTATATTTTGTTGAAGAGTGGTATCCTTATACCAAATATTTTAATGAAATCTGATAATGGACCAAATTCAATGTTCCAATTGTGAGAAATGTTATACCTTATTTATACAGGCCATCCAGTAATTAGCTCCCAATAATTATGACTTTTAAACAGGAATAACTTCCTCAATTTAAATGATACAGCCGCTATTTTATGTTCAAGTATTATAATACAACCATATAGGTATTAATGAGAAATAATTGAAATTTTCAATTTGCCTATGAAACTATGTTATATCACTTTTCATGTTCTGTCAATTGCTTATAAAAGTGCATCATAAGTGTTGTTTACGTTTGAGTAAGATATTCAAACTATTTTACATTTGTTTATTTGAAATTCATGAGGTTATCTTTGCTGTGATTATATGTATGTATATATATGTATGTATATATATATATATATATATATATATATATATATATATATATATATATATATATATATATATATATATATATATATATATATATATATATATATATATATATATATATATACATATATCAGGGGCGGCTAGTCAAAGGAGGCTAAGGAGGCTAAGCCTCCTCAATAATATTCCGTGTATCACTAATATATATATTATATTGAATAGTCAGCATTCAGCATATTCATATTAATCAAAATCATATTATTTTATGCACCTACCTTCCTTTCAACCTACATTATATAATATAATTTATAAATTAAGATCGAAGGAATTTACATTTAGTGGATTTCATTCATTTCAAGATTTGTGGCAACGCTGCGGAAAGCTTAGAAAGGTATATTCTCAACGTTCATTATGCCTGCCACAGAAAAGCAAACTCACACAACTCAAAAACAAATACTCCGAATGAATACTTCATTGAAATAGAAAACCAAAACACATGTCCAGTCTTATAAAATGTCGACCAATCACAACTATAGCCAAGCTAGTTAGTCGAGTATGTTAGGTACGCTGGCTAGTATTTGGGAGGTCTCGGGTTCAATCCCCGGGGCCGACTGGTCTGCCATGAGTTTTTCTCAGAGGTTTCCTCGTGGTAATGTAAGTCACTGCTTGCAAACTTATAAGGCGAATGCTGGGCCAGTATTAATCCTCTGAACCCTACCCACACTTCCTCTGTTCCATAAATATCCCGTCTCACCTATCCTTAATGCACTTGTACATACAAGTGTATTATCTGATCTGGCTGAAGGAGTTAATGCCAAACTCAAGCTGCCCGCCTCCCTGACACATACTTCAGGGAGGAATGAAACACGTGTGTTTCCTTTTCCTTTCCAACTATAGAATCTCCCTGACATCTTGTAAAGTCGTTGATTGAATCGTAGTATGATCCTAATTCGTACTGTTTGAATAATGGACGCCGGAATCAGCTCGCGTTACGCGTATTGTTTTAAAATCAGTTTGATTACTGAAATTAATTTCAAAAATTTCAATGGTGATTTAGTGGAATATTTGTCATCCCATAACTTTAGTGCCCTAAGTTATGAGGATAAAGTTTTGATAAAAACAAAAAAAACCTACCCCTGAATTAAACAATTTGGTGCAGCGTAACAGAAAACAAAACCGCGGTTTTAATACATTATGAGAGACATCCTTGCCTAACCGGATCACAGGTAAAAAATAAATTATTTTGTTGGCATTTCGTTAAGTAGGTAGGTAGGTACCTATTATGTGAAAGAAAAAATTTGATGAATAGATGAATTGATTAATTGGCTGAGAAGAATTTTTGTGAATATTGTAAATAGGAGTTGTAGGTCTCAAGGTAGACACTCGAAAGTGAAAACAAATTAATAGCTTAGGGTGCTTGTTTTACTTTGATTTTCTTTAAATTATATTGATCTTGAAATCCCAAAAATTTTCGGCTATGGTGTATTTTTAACACCTCTTGTAGCCTCCTCAAACCAAAACCTCACGAGCCGCCACTGACATATATATATATATATATATATATATATATATATATATATATATTATATTATATATATGCATATATTTATATATATATATATATATATATATATATATATATATATATATATATATATATATATATATATATATATATATATAAATATATGTATATACGACGTATATATTCATTTATGCATTCATTTATTTATTTATAATTAAATGTAAGTTAAATATGAAAATATATTTAGAATTATTTTGGGGTTGAGCTTCATGTAGATATATTTTCAAATGATATTGTACTTCACTTCATTTCACAGAAAGTTTGTCTCAAGAAAATGTAAATCGACAGCAAATAACTGAGTTGTAACATATTTAAAAAAAAAATAAAATGATGCTCAATTCCAGAAAATTGGGGGATACTACCAAGTTCAAAGTCTAAAATTCATTTACTGATATTATGGGTTGAATCCAAAGCCAACTGTGTAATTTAAAAACCATTAATGAAAATGCTATTTTTCTCATATACTTTCAAAAAAAAAATTTTTTTCATATTACGAATTCATTACAATTTATTTAACGGTTCGTTTTCAATGTGCATGAGAATAAAAAACCATTACTTAATACTTGAACTCACTTTCCACTGAATCATATTAATAATTTCTATCGACAAGTATCGAAGAACAATTATTGATCTAGATAAAAAGAAATGGACAATAGAATAGTCTAATGACTGATATTTAGACGAACTTTGACCTGAGGGCCTTCAGAATCTTAGGAAAA
This sequence comes from Cynegetis impunctata, assembly GCA_030704885.1. Classification (NCBI taxonomy): domain Eukaryota; kingdom Metazoa; phylum Arthropoda; class Insecta; order Coleoptera; family Coccinellidae; genus Cynegetis; species Cynegetis impunctata. The sequence goes on from JARQZK010000730.1 coordinate 333,397, forward strand.
TGAAAGCGTTATTGGGAGTAATAATAAAAAACATTACCAGTCGATAAATCCGATTAAATTATGGTGCTTAAATTTGGTTAGAAACAGCGGTTTTTTGGATTATTGTTCCACGTTTAGAAACAGAAGTTGGTTATTCAATAGAGATATATCAATCATGAATATATAGAAATGAAATTCGCTTCAAATAGTGAAGTGAATTGGATTGGTCAATTTTTAGTTTCTATAGTGAAACTCTCATTATGAAGAAACAAAATTTGAAGAAAATAAGTGAATTGTGACATAATTGTTTGACGATGTTAAAAGAACACATTGATATACAAACTAATTGAAATTCAAATTTATATAAACAATATCCCACTGATGTAGGTCAACCAAGCTAGTAAGCTAAGTACTTAGGTACGCTGGCTAGTATTTGGAAGGTCCTGGGTTCGAACCACACTGGTCTACTATGAGTTTTTCTCAGAGGTTTCCTCATGGCATTAAGAAAGTCACCGCTTGCAAACTTACAAGGCGAATGCTGGGCCAGTATTATCCTCTGAACCTTACCCACACTTCTTATCTTCCATAAAATCCTATCTCACTCATCCTTAATGCACTTGTACATACAAGTGTACCCTCTGACCTGGCTGAAGGAGTTCCTCCCCATAACTCGAGCTGCCCGCCTCCCTGACACATACTTCATGGAGGAATGAAAAACGTGGCCTTTTAACTTGATGTAGATATTTTGGGTTGTTCATAGTTTAAAATGTAACGTGGACGACCCAGGTTGATTCAGTAGTAGGTAGACTGAGAGGATTAACTGGTGCAGCCAGATACTTCAGGCAGTACACTCATATCAAATGTTTTATAGTGCACACATTCAGTCTTGTCATATGTGTTTCTAGTATGATCGAATACCTTCATATATAACTTGAATAGATTACAAAATTTGGAAAAAATAGCAATAAGTACCTACTCATTTTGTTCTATCTTACAAGAAATCAGTAAATAACGAAATGAAAGCATTCTTAATATAGATCAGCTCAGAAAACAAATTCTGAGTAAACTGATTTTTGGTATTCACAAATCGCAAAAAAAATAGCACCATTTTGATGTCAAAGCAGTGAAGCATAACTACTCTACTCGAGCTGCTCTTGATTTGGCACACGTTCTCATCTGTTTGTTGGAATGGAAACTTTCTTCGAAAATAATACAAAATACTAACCTGAAAAAATGATCTGAAGACGTAAAAGAACATTATATTGAACAAAAAACATTTAAATTTTACTCTTTATAATTGCATTATTAAGATGAAATTAGTTTATAGAGCATATCATATATATATATATATAAATATATATATATATATATATATATATATATATATATATATATATATATATATATATATATATATATATATATATATATATATATATATATATATATATATATGATTAATTAAATTAACCCTCCAACATCTAATTTTCAAACATTCTCCCTCAAAGGATGAATGGGAATTCCATGCCGTCGAGTCTCATGAAATTAGCTCTGTTGAGTTTGATTAATCATCAATTTTTCAACATGTTATTATCGTTGTCATACATGCTGGCCTGTTTAGTGCAAATTAATATATATTTCTTTTGTTTCATATATATATATATATATATATATATATATATATATATATATATATATATATATATATATATATATATATATATATATACCTATATAAATAAGAATAATAGACATCTGTTGAAGTATGAGAAATACTATAGTATTAAATTGTATCCTAATTGCATAAAATGTGGTATCATTATCACACAAAATATTTTTTTTTTTTTTTTTTTTTTTTTTTTATTAAAGTTTAGTGTGCTTCAATATCTTAGATCATTAGCACTACGGGACATTTGAGTTTTACATATTATGGATTTGTTACAAAAGAAAAGTATTAGGTTATATATTTAGATAGAATTAATTAAGTTGGTGATTTGTAGAAATTGAATGGGTAGCTTCCAGTTTTTCAGTTTCTTGTCCTAGGGCCTCTGTGCAGGAGTTATCATTCATACCAGTTTGTTCTCGGTGGAGTTTGGTAATTCGGACAGTTCACAAGGATATGGTTAACGTTCATAGGTCGCCGTTACATTCGGTGCATGTTGAGCATTTTCTCTATTCAGCAGATAGGCGTGAGTGAGTCTAGTACAACCTAGTGCAGTCGCGATATTTTGACTTGGTGTAGACGGTTAGTGGGAAGGGTCATCACTTGTTGAGTGGATCTGGTTTGATTCGATTCAAAAAGGTGTTCTTTTTGCTGCCAGTCTGATTTCCATAAGCATTCAACAGTATATGATGCAGAATATTTTTATGTCTTCGTTTGTATGAGCGTTAAGTAATCTATTTATATTTTTTGATGACCATTTTGCTGCTAAGTCTGCCTGGGAGTTTCCCTCACTTCCAGTGTGCGAGGGAATGTAGATAAAAATAATGGTGGTACCAGAGTTCTCAATTTGCTGGCGTTTGTTGTGTATTTCATTCACCAGGGCATTGTCGGTATACATTTTCTGGAGAGCCCGTATTGAAGATAAAGAATCTGAGCATAGACAATAATTCCTTGCTGGAGCAGTTTCTTCCGAAATGAAGAGTAATGCTTGGTGTATGGCGAGCAGCTCACCACTGAATATCGAAGATTTAGTAATGCAGTACATGTTTATAATAGTTGGAGTTACCACTGATAGTCCAATATTATTGTTAGCTTGGTTTTTGGAAGCATCAGTATATAAAAACGTATTCTCCTTATATCTGTCCAAGTATCCTGCGAATATTTTTCGTATTATTGAGTGGTGTACTTCCTTCTTATTGTACTCGGAAAGCTGCAGTTCAACTTTGAGGACGCTCATTGTCCAAGGTGCTGAGGGAAGAACAAATTTTCATGATATCTGGGTTTTCATATGCTAACTTTGTTATGTTTCTATTGAGTCTTTCGTAAAATGGAAGGAATTATGTTCGAGTTGGAGGCATATTATTGTGAGAAAAACGAGTTGACCTTACGATGGTTTCGGTTACAATGATTTGGGATAGATAAATATTTTCGCCGCATAAACGATGGAGGCTATTTGTATCCTATATTGAAGAGGCAGTTCACCAAGCAAGCCAAAGAGAGGCGATAAGGGGTGGTTGGAAATGCCAACCCACTACAATCCGCAATGCTTTGTTCTGTATTATCTCGAGAGTTTTGAAATAACTTTTTCTTGATGTCGAGTGAGCCAATATTCCGTATTCGATTTTAGTTCGTATTCAAACATCTATATATTCTTAAAAGGCAGTTTAGATCGGCTCCCCAGCGTAGTTTTTCCCAGGATTCTCAGTAAGTTCAAGTCTTTATTACAGCTCATCTTGATATTTTCATAGTGATTTTTCCAGTTCATCTTGCTATCCAAATGGATGCCCTAGGTATTTAATATTTATCTGTAAATTGTAGTTGGTTTTCGCCAAGGTGAGAATTGGATAGGGATAGTTTTTCGAGTAAATACCATGCATTTAGTTTTCTCAGGCGAAACTGAAATCCGCTTGTTTCGGTCCAAATAAGTAGTGAGTCTAAGGATTCTTGCAAGAATTTGGTCAAGAGTTTAATATCAGCTCCTTTAGAAAAGAACACCAAGTCATCCGCAAAAATCAATGCTTTGACAGGTAAATTGAAGGAGGTCATTACGTCATTGACTGCTATCAAAAAAAGTGTAGTGCTGAGGACGCTCCTTGGGAACACCATTTGTTTGTAACCCTCGGCGTAACTTATGACCATGGAAACATACTCTGAATATGCGGTCTTTCAGAAAATTCTTAATGAAGCTCAAGATGTCTACCAGTTATTTTCCATTCAAGAAGTGTCAGTATTATTTTGTGTTTCCAAACCATTTCGAATGCCCGGTGTAAATCCATAAAGACAGCAACCAGAATATGTTTGTTTTGCGAATGCTTCGTGTATTTTCAGATTCCAAATGAAGAATATTTGTCCAGTGCTTGATCTGCGTTTTCTGAATCCATTTTGGAAACGGTGATAACAAATTTTCTTTTCTATAGCCATTGTAGGCGTTTGTTAACGATTTTTTCTAGTATTTTGCACATAGTACAAGTTTAGTGAAATCGGACTGTAAGTGTTTGGTACATTCTTACTCTTGTTGGGTTTCAGAAATGGGATTATTGTAGCTTCTCACCAGGCTACTGGGAACACTTTTTCGCAAAAAATTCTATTATATAAATCTAGCAATAATGACTTTCCTGAATTCGGTAAATTTCTTATAAAAGCATACGGTAAGTTATCATGACCAGGATTGGAATCAGGAGTTTGCTTTATTGTGTCTTCTAATTCCTCGTATGTGATTTGCAAAATTCAATGGATTCGCCTCATCGGTTTCCCATAAATGTGGTTGGAGTTCCTCATTCCGTTTGTGGTTTAAAAATGCGTCCTTATGATTGATATCGCTAGAGTTACTTTCATAAATGTCTGCAAATTTTTCTACCATTTGTTCTTTATCCGATATAATTTTATTTTCGGATATTAAATACGTGATGTCATGAGATACAGGGTTGCCCTTTAATTGTTTAACTTTACTCCAAATTTCGGATGCATTGGTGTTAATAGTGATAGAGGAAACATAGTTTTTCCAGGAGTTCCTTTTGCTTTGCTTTATTATGTATCGAGCTTTAGCTCGTAATTTTTTATATTCTATAAGAGTCTCAATAGTGAAATATCTTTTCAATTTGTTGAGAGCTTGTTTGCTATCCCTAGTTGCTGATTCACACATTTCATTCCACCACGGAACTCTGCGTCTTCTGTTTCCTGACCAAAAAAACTTTTGAATTGAATCGTTTCCTGCTTTATTCAGGAGCATCGTGAATTGAGCAATTGTATCTTCAATGCTTGTATTTACATCAACTGAAGTTATATGGGTTTCAATAGAGGTAGCATACTTGGTTCAGTCAGCAGAATTCAAATTCCACCTATTTGAGCTTTGTGGTGGAGAATCAGAAGTATTTTTCTGGACATTGATCTTCAAAGGAATATGATCACTACCATGAAGGTGATCGAAGGGTTCCCAACTCAGTATGTGTTCTACCGTAGGATCGCACATTGTAATGTCTATTGCAGAGAATTCTACGGTGATAGGATTAAGCCTTGTACCTATTCCACTATTCAATAGAATTGAATTATTATTATCCATGAAGGATTCTAGCTGGTCACCTCTTTTATCTGTTGTAGTACAACCCCAGATGGTACTATGTACATTGAAATCTCCAAGAATTATAGGAGGCTTTTGTGTTTACAGCAGATATTGTAATTCTGCGGACGAATATTCCTGGCTGTTTGGGATATATAGATTCAATATTCTAAGTTTTTTGTCATAGTATTGAATTTCAACATAGACAGCCTCAAGTCTAGTCGTGATAGCAATAGCTGTTGTTGTGAAAGAATCTTTGACATATATAGCCACTCCACCACTAGCACGAGTTGATATTCTATTTTTGTAGAAACATTGATATCCTTTAAGGGCAAAATAGTAGTCGTTCTTGAAATTGGTCTCTTGGAGGCAAATTACATTAGGAGACTTGTTTCTCACAATAACTTGTAGTTCTTCATATTGGGTTTTGAACCCATTAATGTTCCATTGGAGGATGAATTAGTCTAATTGAGTGTTGTAACAGTCTGATAATGCACTATCACTGTCAGAGCTTGTGTTCTGAGGTGGTTGAGGAATGTTTAGCTGTGTTCTGATTTTCCGTTGTATTCTTGTTATTCGATTTTTAAGGCTTCTTTGCGTGTGAGGATATACTAATGATAACATATTGAGTAGACCGGGTATTATCTTTGGTGTACTCTTGAGCTATACTAACTGGATCGCTGGATCCAAAGGAGTTTCGCAAGAAGTTAGAGACCTGATTGAAATTTAGAACTACTGGGTACTGCTGTCTTCTAAGAGTTTTTCGAATAGGTTCCATTTGATCCTCAAAGCTTGTTTTTTCCTTCGAAAACCTTATTTTTCTTATGTTTATGTGTATTTTTAAATTCTACCTCTTGAATATTCTGGTCAGGTGTACTGGGAGTAATTGGCGTAGACGGGGATGGGGGTCTCTTGTAGCTTTTACTGTTAGGGGATGGTTCCTCGTGTTGAATGATATCTAGGGTCAGTTCTGTAGAAATTTCGTTTGGTGGAGTGAAGTGTATCATTCGTCGCTGTCATGTCTGTTACATCTTCTTCTGTAGGTTGGTTTGGTGTCTCTATAGGGTGCTCATCAGTGGTATTTGTGTTTGGCTGATTTACATTTGTGCAGTTTTTTGCGATATGACCAGGTTGTTTGCAGTTGAAGCATGTGACGACATCAAAAACTTAAAAAAATACGTTGCGAAATATTCTCGTGACTAATATCGATGAAATTAGGTAATATCAATATTTTCGTTAGGGAACACATACAGTTGACGACGAAAACTTAAGATATGTGCAAATTCGTCCCCAGGTATACCTGCTCTCAAAAAATTCATAGGTGAAGCGGAGTTTATATCCAATTCTCTCTATTTCCGTTTCTAGTATATCGTGTGGGATACATATATTTGACGTTGGATAGTATAATACGTTTAGCAGGGGTTACTAGTCTCCTTACTCCTACTTGGTTGCCTTGGATTTGAAGATTATCGTTTGCTGTAATTTTATCAACTAATTCTTTGCTGCTTAGGTAAACGCATATTTCTGTTATTAGAAATCTTAGATATGGCTATAATGTTTTTTTGCTTCTACTATATCTGCTACGGCTCTTACATAATCAACTTTTATTCAACTCATTTATATGGTTTAAAATAATTGCTTGATCTTTTTTGGGAAAACTGGGAGTTTTTTAGAACTTGTGAAAATTTTTTTACTTCTTCTGCACTTGATGCACCCCTGTACTCAGAAGTGGTCATCATGTTATTTGGTTGACTCACCAATGTGATCAGGTATAATTGTATCAGGTGTGGTCCGATAAGACGATCGTATTCGACATCTTAGAAACTACAGATGTAGGAATCACGATTAGCACTCGAAGGTAATTCAATATAAATTTGTCAATAGTTCTCACTACGATATGTAAACGAAAGTAATATCACTGTGATAAATAACACCTGCGACCGATATGAAATCTGGACGTAGACACAAAATATTTAATATCCTAAGAATATGAAAATAAAACGAATCATGAAAAGAAATATATGTAAAAATGGCAATACCGACGTTCTGATAGGTTGCACCAGATTTAAAATTAATTTTTCAGGGCCTCATGCTCTGATTTTACGAGACTCCAGTATCGAAAGTTAATAACTGTTTGTTGTTCATTTCAGGATAATGGACGAGAGACACTGGATTTCACGGCTTCCCCGTTGCGAGCACCACCTACAAGCTCTGCGGCCGCTCCCAATAATCGGTCTAATCACCCGCCCCCTATGGTCATACAGGGTGACTTCCGAAAGGTAAATAAAATACCTCACCTTCGTTTCTTTTTTCATGAGAATAATAAACGGTGTATCGAATGATATATATATATATATATATATATATATATATATATATATATATATATATATATATAATATAACTGGGTATTTCCGGTGGCTCCCTCTAGATTGACTGAGCTGAAAGTATTGGGATCTGACATGGAGGCGGAGCTTAGGTGATAACGTCAAAACATGGCGTCTTGAAACCAACTTTCAACATGAATTATATGAGAGATTTGAAAGTTTTTTGAGTTTTTCCGATAACAATGTTAGTTTCGAGCAAAAGTGTGAAGCTTTATGCAGGTGAAAATTCACTCCAACGAAAATATAGGCTGGAAAGATGCAAATTCATAAAACAATGTGGGAAAAATGAAGAGAATTCGAGGCCTGGTATCGTGAACTTTACTGCTTTTTGGTTATCTATTTTGATTTCATTCAATTTGCAGTGTAAAATACCTAGTCTAAATCAACTGTATTTATTTAAGTGATATGAAACTATTAATTCGAGCTTTTTTATGCAGGAAGTTTATAATCTGCCAGATATGATGGGCAATTATCAATAAACATATTTCAAAACTTTTTATTGTTGATTCTTTATCACACTCTGAAAATTAATTATTTCTAAAGAACTTTGGGCAAATTATATCCAAAATTTCACGAAAACCATTTATTTAGTATTATACATGCATTCAGTGAAAAATCATAAAGTTTCATATAATCGAATGTGGTTTTCATAATAAAACACCATCGACCATAATGCAACTCAAGATGTATTAATAATGAATATACAAAGAAAAACTTTTTCATTCCGTGTGTATTCTTCTTATAACTAACTTCAATCTAATGAGCATCATAAACATAAATTTGTTACTCCATCATTTCACTTAATCTTCCATGAATTTGTCATCTTCTTAGATCGGAGAAGACATATTTATCATACCACATATCACTGTAAAAATTTCTTCTCATAATACCTATAAATTTTTACAGGCAATACAGATCCAACATTTTAACACAGTATTAAGTTAACAGTTACATGTGATACGTGCTATATTTCGCTCCGATATATTTCACGCTCTTACGTAAAATCTTCATCGATTCTATTCGAAAGTTTTTGTGAGGTTGACTGTCAGTAATTTCTCCATCGGAAGGTTCAAATTCGTGAGCATTTTCATTTTGTTTTAAGATTATATTCGCAAATGTAATTACGCGATTTATTCTAACTGAGCATTATTTGCGCCATTGAAATCTACATCTGGTCAACAGAGATTCCCTCCACCGTAACATTCGGATATCACGTTGCCACTTCCACGAACTCTCGACCGCTTTGACTGTGTTCACCTGATGTGACAGTTGGTCATCAATTATATTCGAGAGCGTAATACGAAGTGTTGCTGTTAGGCGTTCTGATGAATTAGATACGCGAATTCACCGAATTATTCTTCCGTTCCTCTGTTTTAACTTTATTCCCTTTATTCGTGGCCTACCATATGCTGTGTATAAGTCTCTCGTACCGGCCCGCGAGAGTGAAACGTCAGATCCCTTGCCTTTTCCTTCTCTAAAGCCATTTCAATATATTTTTGGTTTACTCTTGTGCTCTCAATCTTCAAATATGCCGCATATTTGCCCTATTTGGTTCATCTTTCAGCTGATGGAATCAATCCAACAGATATACAGTGCATAACCTGTAAAAATTCATTTCATGCTGCCTGTACTAATCTTTTCACCTAAGGATGTTGAGTCTATCAAAGAAGCACATTCAAAGTGGACTTGCCCACCGTGTGATTCTGCTAAACGTAGGCTACGCAGCAACTCATCCCACAGCCTCTGATCAACCTACAACTGTTGAAACACTTTGCAAAGTGTAATGAATAAAATGAATTCAATTGCTGACGATTGAAATCTATCAAAAGAGACCAGTCTGCCTATAGTGACTGAATTTTCTAAAATTTTAGGGAAACACTTGAAAGTCACGCGAGTTCTTGTTAGAACAACACACGTGGGGCTATAGAAGCAATGCAACAATAACATTAACAAATCCTCACAAGACCAGGGCACTCTTTCTGATAGAATTACATCGGTAACCATTGCGGTTGACGAACTCAAGGCTGACTTACCTGTCACTTTGGGTAACATTGATTCATCCGAAATGCTAGAACGTATGAAGCGTACATTCAATCTTATACTCAAAAAATGTACCAGAGTCTGAAACTATAAACGACACGACTGTGGCTATCGATATATTAAAGAGCATTGATAAAAAATGTGAGCGGTTCGGTTTGTTAAGACTTATCGTCTTGGTAACGCTAATACAAAATACCCCCGCATGTTGAAAGTATGTTTTTCTAGCCCCGAGGGGGCTGCATTGATCTTGCGGAATAAGATGAAATTAAAGTCTCACCAGAATTTCAAGATGTTATGATTAGTGACGACAAATCACCTAACCAATTAACCTATTTGAAAAATTTACGAGAACGTCTGAGAGAGAGGGAATTGGCGGGCGAACCAAACTTAACCATTAAATATATTAAAGGTCTACCCACTATTGTTTCCACATCAAGTACCAACGCAATTTCAAAAAACTAGTTTAGCTCGACCAATGAATGGTTTTTTATATACACAAATGTTCAGTCAATTGTGTCAAAGTATGCGGAAATTTTAAGTTTTGGTTCAATTACACAATTCCTGCATTCATTTTGTTTTCCGAAACCTGGCTCCACCCTCAAATCCCAGACTCTGTAGTTCATATCCCTAACTACACTTTGTTCAGACGAGGATAGTACCACTACAGTTGGGCACGGTGGGTGTGGCCGTTTTTCGTGAGGCAGGATATAGTTAACGGATCCACCAGTATCTTCTGAAAATATTGATTACCCCGGGAATTGATAATATCTTCCTCAACATAGCATTCCAGAGTTTTGAGCTTACAGTTGGTTGTATCTACCGCCCCGGCCTCTACGCACCTGATAACAAAGTTTTCGATCATCTTTCGACCCTCGCAGAAACAAATAAAACAAATAAAAATCTTATCGTAGCTGGTGATTTCAACATGCACAACTGCCATCCGTTCAAATCAACTTATCGTCTGCTACATCCCCGACTGCGGAGTTTGCAAGGATGATCGAAAACATCAAAATTTGATTCAGCTGATTGACAAACCGACCCGATTATCGCGATGGTCAAGTTCCATCACTGCTTGATTTTACTATTGTCAACGATAAGGAGCTTATTTCTGATACCCAGTATTTGGCTCCCTTTGGAAAGTCCGACCACGTTACATTGAAATTCTGAGCCCTATTTTATCTTACGCCACCAGCGAGACTGACTAAAAGGAAGATCGAAAGAATAGATTTACCTACAGCTGAAATCAGCAACTACTAGATGTCGAATGGGATAACCATCTTGCCAACCTGGATGTACAGCAGTCTTGGAATGCATTTACAAAAATACTTCATGACCTTACTGAGGTGAAATACTAGTGTCAAGGAAATATCTGCCCACGCCACCAAACCATGGATAACTGGAAACATATAGTCGACATGATCCAGCACAAGCGCGCCCTTTGGCAGAGGTATAGTCGGACCAAGGCAAATGCATGGACTACACTACTCATCGCAACTATTCCAATCAAGTAACAGCTTCCATTTTCCCAGGCAAAAAAAGCATACGAAACTAAAATTGCAACATCCGAAGATAAGAAGAAATTCTATAATATGTTAGATCATTCTTTTTAACTACCAAGGTAGCTCTCCCCAAGTTAGATCAGCGTCAGGGAACATTTGTAGCACGGTGCTTGAGTCGGCTGAGGTTTTGGCTGAGATGCCTTTTTTCTTCTTTTTATTCAAGTGAACCAGCTGGGCCACTGCTTTGATGAACTTTCCGCGGTGCGAATCAAAGTCTATGCCACATCTCTTTCACTCAGAATTGTAACTAAACATCTCTCTAATTTTGAACATTCTCTTCAGCCCCTGGTCCGGATGGAATTCAGTCGAGGACTCTCAAAAACTGCTCCGAATCACTGTCTCTACCGCTATCCATAATTTTTACGCGTTCTTTTCATGTCTCATAGTATTCCTGCTCCAATGGTCAATCGCCTCAAGTAACACCTATTTTCAAAAAAAGGGCGATAAGCTGTCCCCTAATAACTATAGACAAATCAGTCTTACATCAGTTGCTTCGAAGGTTTGTGAAAGAATCATACTCGAACAAAGTTCTCGCGTTCTCCCTCGCCAATAATATAATACCGGATAACCAACATGGCTTTCTACCAGGCAGATCAGTTATGGACGAACTTAACTTGAGTGTATTAAAATGACTGGACTGTCTCATTAGACTCTGGTCAACCAATCGATGTAGTATATCTAGATTTCGCTAAAGCGTTCGACAGAGTACCTTACAGACGTATACTTCATAAGATCGAGCACCTCGGAATCAGAGGCGACTTATTGCTGTGGTAGAGGCATTTCTAAGAAACAGGCAAATTCAGAGTAAAGATTTCTAAACATACTTTCTTCAGCACAGCCTGTCACCGAGTGGCGTACCTCAGGGATCTGTTCTTGGACCTCTATTGTTTTTATTATATATATCTGACTTGCCTAGTCAGCTCAAGTAGTCGTTGTTCGCAATTCGCTGACGATACCAAAATATACGGCAACCCTTGCCATGTGCATTGCAATATTCAGGATGATTTGAATAGATAGGAGATTGGTGCAGCGAATGGTTACTGCCTTTGAACTTGGAAAAATGTGTGGTTTTGCATTAGGCAAAAAAATATCCCAAACCTGTCATATAAGCTTGCTGGTCGGCAATTAAATGTCACTAACAGTCACAACGACCTGGGCGTAACGGTAAGCCATGACTTGTGCTGGAGTAATCATGTTCAAAGTTATAACTCGTAAAGCCAAAGCCGTTACATACCTGATCTCCAAAGCCTTCCCCGGGGTGTGTGATACAAGAGTGGGGAAGTAGGTTAATATACCTCCTTATGTCCGTCCTATTCTTGAGTTTGCCGGCCAAGCCTGGCACCCTTCACTCAAGCGCGACGTTGATTCTTTGGAAAATGGTGCAAGAAATGGGCAACAAGAATCCCCTTCGGTTATGTTTCGACCGATCTATGGACACCCGCCTAAGACTCTTCGGACTTTCCTCATTCGGGGATAGACGTGAGAGAGGTGATCTGTATCACAATCGTATGCTGCGTTACACCACCTGTTGCCCCCAAAAATATTTGCAACATATTCAAGCTAAATAAAAAACCACCTGCGGGGGGCACCAACTAAAAACTGCAGAAAGAACATTTCAAAACAACCCCCCGCCAGTTCTTCCCTATCGAATAGAGTCTTCGAAAAATGGAACAAGCTCGCCGAATGAAGTTTGTCACTGCACCGAGGCATAAATGCGTTCAAAAACAGACTGGATGCTTGGAATGGAGGCCTAGTGAATCGAACTATTATTTGATTTTTTTTGGTATTTTTTGAGATTGCCTGCTCTCCGTTTTGTTTACCATTGATTTTGTTATCATTGATTTTTTTGTTCTATTTTATTGAATTGGCGATACTATGTATGTTTTTTTTTATATTTAAGTTGTTTTTTTCTCACGAATGTACTGTTAATTTTTACTCTTATTTCTGAGCCATAACAGGCTTTGGCCTTTGGCTCTTTTTGAAATATAATAATAATAATAATAATAATTTTTAACAAAATGTTTTGGCTGCAGCATCTGGAATTTTCATTAATAAAGGGAACTAATCTAAGTTTCAATCATAGGACTTAATTACCTGGAAGAATGTAATTTACTTTTTTAAAATGCAAAAAACACACCGTCATTGTAGGAGTTGTGTGATTCTTTTTCAGATTGATTTTCCATACCTTCAATAAATCATTCTTTTCCTTTTCTCCAGAACGATTTTCTCCCAATACAAAATATTTGTTTGGCTTCAGAAACCGATGAAAGCTAATACTTGCATTTGTATATGCTTCAGAATTACAATTTTTCACGCAACAATTCACTCTAGACTTGCTGATTCTACGTTTTGCAAAATTAACACTTTTCATTATACATCTTTTGCGACCTCATTTGTAAGAAATCAAAAACTTGTCATGCAATTGCATATGTTGACGTTGGAAATAAAAACTTCATCCATATGGCCGCCAGAGTTCGCCAGCTGACATGTCAGATCCCAATATGGGCTGTTTTCGGGCAGAACAATACTATAAAAGTGGGGGTGAATTTGACCCAATATTTTGGAATATCCAAATTTTGAGGGAGTTGCATATGACGTTCAGGTCCATTTTAAATAAAATATACGAAATAATTTTGATAGAATAAAGAGAGGGAAAACCGGTTCTTGAAAGCTTTGCTGCCTCTATAGTTTAAACTGAGTAGGTGGGTTAAAAATTCATACATGATTAAGTTAGTTTTATGGGGAGCTAACTTTTGCCCCATAATCTATATGTAGAAAGTTCATTCTGTTCTACACATCCTTTAAATGAAGTTAGACGTTAGAGGTTAGAACATTTTTATTGACTTACTGCTAGAAAATGTCAATCTGGAGTGCCATCTTTTTCTCCCACCGCCGCCCTTCATATGTAGAAATATCATGTGGATTGAGTTGATACTCATACCATTTTCATTCTTTCCTTAAGATTCACCACACATAACCAAAGAATATGTGCAATGCATACATTTTTGTGTCATTAATTCAAAGTACGATTCATTTCGATTGAACAATTTATTTTCCCTAAATATGATTTGATCCGACACAAGTTTTCGGTAGGTACATAGCAGTGGCGGCTCGTGAGGTTTTGGTTTGAGGAGGCTACAAGCGGTGTTAAAAAATACACCATAGGCGAAAATTTTTAGGATTTCAAGGTCAATCGCCTTATAATTTAAAGAAAATCAAAGTAAAACAAGCACCCTAAGCTATTAATTTGTTTTCACTTTCTAGTGTCTACCTTGAGACCTACAACTCCTATTTACAATATTCACAAAAACTCTTCTCAGCCAATTAATCAATTCATCTATTCATCAAATTTTTTTCTTTCACAAAATAGGTACCTACCTACCTACTTAACGAATTTGTTAACAGCTGGTGAGAGCAAATAAAAAGTTATTGTATATTTCTGAAGATTAGCGGGACTCTGCGATCTTTAACGTTAGCAAAATGATCTATAATATCCTCATAAATTTTTTTGTCTTTCGCCAAAAGTTTTTATCAATTTCCATTTCAATAGACAACAACAACTAATATTTTTCAAACGATCCTGGCTCATTGAATTCGTAAATAAGTTTTAATTCTCTTAAGAGTGGAAAACGAGCGCTCTACGGAAGCCGATGTCACCGGGATAGAAACAATTAGACATAAGAGTTTATAAAAACTTGGGGTAAATCTTGATTCAAATCATTATCAAAAAGTTTTTAATAGTCCTCACATGATTTTCATTTTGCCCCAAAATTTCATTGTCATTATAAAACAACACACAGTTCACTTTTTTTATGGCCACCTTATCAAAATAAGTGTATTTTTTGACATAAATTTTCCAAAAGGTTATCTGGAAAATTAGCCGAAAATCCGGTTAACAAATTGTTATTGAGTAAGTCGAAGAAATGCAGCTCTTTCAAATCAGAGAACCTTATTTCTATTTGGACCCCTAATAGTATCCAAAATGTCATAAAAATAATTGCTTTATAGTGAAGCCTCCATATCTGCGTAACTGAAAAATTCCTCACTTTCAACTATATAGAATTAAATCCTCAAAATCCTAAGCGGCCCCAAACAGAGACATTTTCACTATCGGTGATGCCATTTTACATGTGTTTTGCTTTTTCTATTGCAATGAAGTATTCATTCGTAGTATTTGCACCGTTGTTTGCGTTTCTAAGTCTCCACAAGCGTTGCCACAAATCTTGAAATGAATGAAATGCTGTAAATGTAAATACCTTCTAACTTAATTAATAAATAATAATATATAATGTAGGTTGAAAAGAAGGTAGGTGCATAAAATAATATGATTTTGATTAATATATATTAATATATACGGAATATTATTGGGGAGGCTTAGCCTCCTTAGCCTCCTTTGACTAGCCGCCCCTGGTACATAGTTATTCACATAAAATATAACTATTCGAAGAATTTTTTCTGATCATTTGGATCATATCTGTCAACCCAAGTTATTCACAACCCAGATCAATTCTTTATCATTTTATATCTTTCACAGGTATCCGGAATTAGTAACGAGATTTTCAAACAGATAGAAACGATAGAAAATGACCACGATGCTTCAACTGCGGCGGCACTGGAGGTGAGTAAGACGATAATAATCAATAATGAACATCTTTTATTATTCTTCTAAAAGGCCCCTACACACTGACGTCAATGTCTTAACACATCAACTTGCATCCAAGAACGTGCAACCAATAACGTTAATGTGGATGCAAAAGTATCCAAGTTTTTGAATGCACACTCCGGATAAACGACGCGTTGATGTTTTCTGAATCGCTTGAATTTTTGAATGCGCATTCAAATGAACACGTGCATCTCTCAACGTGTGGAGGCGATTGACCGATGTTTGTGCATTCTTGAAGCACTTGTTGCGGTTAATCTTTATTTTTATTTCTATTTTTCTTTTCAAGAGCACACGCCACTGTCACAAGAGCTTAACATTCTCCTTCGAACAAAACTATGGTTTTGTATATAATAGACGTCGAGAAACAGTTTTAGTGAGGGAGTATGTTTGCGAAAGCGACATCTGCTGGTCATACACGGAAAACAAAATAAATGAGAACCCTCTTACAATAAATGAGATATTTTCACAGTAAATAATGAAATTAAATTAAATTTTGATTAATTTGTCGAAACGAATACTTTATAATGTGTTCTAAGTCTATTTTGTACTTTGATGATTTTTCATCACCAAAAATTACATGTACTGTTTTGTTACTACTAAAACACTTTTCATAATGATTGCCTCCTCCTATTATGCAAAAGCCTAATTTTTTCCTCGGTTACCTACTACCGAAGTGTTTCGAAACCACAAATTTTTTATTGAGTTACAGTGATTAATCATCCAAATTATCAAATACGTTTATCAAACGTACGGCAAAAACTCTAGGGTTTATTCCCTATTTCAATACGAACAAGCACACTGTATTTCATCCGACAGTACCACCTATCCAGTCGTCAGCACACACACCTAAAAACAGACAACAGATCTTACAAATATATATCAACCCGACACGAGTTATTCTTCTACGCCCGCCATACTCAGCTTGCGCTGCATATAGCGACAGCGTCGATACAGTCAGCCCCACCCCGGAAAAACTCTTTTTTGTGACAAATGAACACAACAAAAAAAAACAACACGACAAAACCAAGAATTTTTTTTTTTTTTGGGGAATTTTCTTTGGGGAGGGGGGGTTTTATTTCTATTCTTTTTTGTTGTTTCTTTTTTTTTTTTTTTTATCCCGCCTTTAAGGGGGTTTTACTCGGACCTTTCAAAAATATTTCTGTTACTTTTTTGGGGGCCTTTTTTTTACAAAGACCCCTTCTTACTGAGGACATATAGCCGACACATGAGCATCATGGCTCGGGCGGGAGCAATCTATCACCATTGGGGGGGGGGGGGCTTTTTTGAGCATCTCTTTTCTTATTTTTCTATTCCCCCCCTGCGAAATCGACCACGAGACCACTCCCTTACCAGCCGAGAAGTCTACTTATTCTCTTTTCCCCCCTCCCCATCCACTACAATGCTGATTCTCGATGATCCTTCCTGTATCTCACCAAGAAATCTACTGGTGTTTGTTACTACTAAAACACTTTTCATAATGATTGCCTTCTCCTATTATGCAAAAGCCTAATTTTTTCCTCGCTACTACCGAAGTGTTTCGAAACCACAAATTTTTTATTGAGTTACAGTGATTAATCATCCAAATTATCAAATACGTTTATCAAACGTACGGCAAAAACTCTAGGGTTTATTCCCTGGATTTATTATGAGAATTTTTTGTCCTTTGATGATTTTTGGAAAGTTTGTTTTGAAAAAATCAATTTCGATATTTTTAAAATTATTAATATAGTCTGAATGAATTTACGGCATACTTTATTGAATTTTGATTCCTAGGAGCAGGTTGTCATTTTCAACAAATCTTGCGATATGAGAAATTTTACATTTAATTTTTGATGATACAATATTGTAATTTTTTTTAAACAAAGTAGCTCTTCAAAAATCATCAGGATATAAAATATTTTCAGAAATGTCCAGGGAATAATCAGTAGTTATAAGTACTTCAAAATAATCAGGTTATACATCGATAACTTGTTGCATAATTACAAAGAGTGTCAGTTTGACAGTCTAAATAATCCGACCGCGAAGCTGGAGGATTATTCAGACTTTATTTATAAACGTCGAATTTTGACGGTCCTGTTAGTTTTCGATTGGTAGAGCTACTATACGAGGTATGGCAATTTGAAACCCGGAATCGAGCTCCGAGGGGCAGCTAAATTAATTTTCGGCGAAATTTCGATCATAATCCTTCACAGTAGTCTCCTTGGAGTTCCACGCACCGCTTCCACCTCCGCTCCCACGCCTCGAAGCACCCACGGTAGTCGTCTTCAGTTCAGCGCCACCGTCGCAGCTTCTTTCGCCTCCTGTACACCGCCGTGGTGGGTCCCCTTCAGGTACTGCTTCATCTTTGGGAATAGGAAGAAGTCGCAGGGAGCGAGGTCGGGGCTGTAGGGGGGGTGCGGCAACGTTGCGATGCTTTTTTTGGCTAAAAACTCGCGAATTCGTATCGACGAATGTGCAGGTGCATTGTCATGATGCAAGAGCCAACCATTCTCCGCGAGTTCGGGCCTCACGCGGAAAATACGGGCCCTCAGCCGCTCAAGGACACCTTGGTAGTACAGTCCGGTCACTGTTTGTCCCTCTGGAACGTATTCCCGATGAATTACGCCTTTGATATCAAAGAAAATTACGAGCATGGACTTCATTTTCGATTTGGACATCCTGGCTTTCTTCGGGCGCTTTGCCCACTCGAACACGGCAGTTTTCGACAGAGAATCATCTCCATACACGTCTTTAAGTTTACGAAAGATTTCCGCGGAGGTTTCGTTTGTTTTAACCAAAAATTCGATAACCGCGCGTTGCCTCTTAATTAGGTCACTCATTTTCGCGACGTATAGAAAAGCCTTGCTTTACAAAAACACGCGGGAAACACAAACTAAACGTGATACCGCGTTCAAAATTTAACTGGTACTACTGAAGAGTCCCCTCTTTCGAACGAGACCAGAACGCGCCGGCTGGTGTGTTTAGTTCGGGAGATATCGGCCGATTCCGGGTTTCAAATTGCCATACCTCGTATGTATAATCAGTTATTATCGAAATTATACAAGGTAACTTAACTAAATTGATCGTTCTGATTGGTTGAAAACTATACGAAAAAAATAAACATTCACATTTTGACACGAGGTGAAACACCAAAACGATTATATCACGTCGTCAAGGGTATATTCACTTATCAATACGCGGTAGTTATGCAAAATTCACGGATTCTATTGGGTTATTCATCCATGACTTATATAATCAGTAATAATACTATAAGTACTTCAAAATAATCAGGTAATACATCGATAACTTGTTGCATAACTCAAAGAGTGTCAGTTTGACAGTCTAAATCCGACCTCGAAGCGGGAGGATTATTCTGTCAAACTGACACGATTTGTAAGATGTATAACCATATTTATTTTGAAGTACGTATTTTATTTGATACGATTATTTATTGAGTAAATTAAGTAAAAATCTCCGAATCGCCTTTTTTAAACAGTTATTTATAAACGTCGAATTTTGACGGTCCTGTTAGTTTTCGATTGGTAGAGTTACTCTATGTATAATCAGTTATTATCGAAATTATACAAGGTAACTTAACTAAATTGATCCTTCTGATTGGTTGAAAACTATACGAAAAAAATAATCAGTAATAATACTATAAGTACTTCAAAATAATCAGGTTATACATCGATAACTTGTTGCATAAATACAGAGTGTCAGTTTGACAGTCTTAATAATCTGATCGCGAAGCGGGAGAATTATTCTGTCAAACTGATACGATTTGTAATTATGCAGGAAGTTTGAGATGTATAACCGTATTTATTTTTAAGTACGTATTGTATTCGATGCGATTATTTGTTGAGTAAATTAAGTAAAAATCTCCGAATCGACTTATTTTTGTACAGTTATTGATAAACGTCAAAATTTGACGGTGCTGTTAGTTTATGTATTGTTGTATATTGATGTCGATGTGGTTACTATGAAAATTGAATTATTGTAAAATTTTCGATTGGTAGAGCTACTCTATGTCTAATCAGGTATTATAAGTTATAATATCACAAGAGCATCGAAAATAATCGATTATACTTCCGAGCCACGAGACGTATTTTGCGAAACACCACGAGAGCGCATCTCGAGTGGTGTTTTAAGAAAATACGTCGAGTGACGAGGTCAGTATAATAGATTATTTTCGATTGCTCGAGTGGTATTCGTTACGATTATATAACGAATAAAAAATATTAATTTTTTTTGACAAACGTTAAAACACCGTCAATATGAAAACATTCACATTTTGACACGAGGCGAAACAGCAAAACGATTATATCACGTAGTCAAGGGTATATTCATTAATCAATACGCGGTAGTTATGTAAAATTCACGGATTCTATTGGCTTATTCATACATGAGTTATATAATCAGTTATAATATCACAAGAGCATCGAAAATAATCGATTATACTTCCGAGTCACGAGATGTATTTTGTGAAACATCCACGAGAGCGCAGCTCGAGTAATGTATTAAGAAAATACGTCGAGTGACGTGATAAACGTCAAAATTTGACGGTCCTGTTAGTTTTCGATTGGTAAAGCTATTCTATGTATGATCAGGTTTTATCAGTTATAATATCACAAGAGCATCGAAAATAATCGATTATACTTCCGAGTCACGAGACGTATTATGCGAAACATCCACGAGAGCGCAGCTCGAGTGATGTTTTAAGAATATACGTCGAGTGACCAGGGTATTGATAAACGTCAAAATTTGACGGTCCTGTTAGTTTTCGATTGGTAGAGCTACTCTATGTATAATCAGGTATTAACGAAATTATACAAGGTAACTGAACTAAATTGATCGTTCTGATTGGTTCAAAATTATACGAAAAGAATAATCAAAATTCTACAAGCTAACTTAACTAAATTGATCATTCTGATTTGTTGAAAATTATACGAAAAAAATAATCCTTTTAATTTTTAGAGTATATATAATACCATGTTTACAATTTTGAACCGACTATCAATAATTCAATTCATGAATAATCAAACATTCATCAAGTTCTTCCTCAAAAGCGTGATAAACCTCACCATTCATATTAGAAAGATGGCAATGGAAAAACAATATGCTTACAAATTGGAAACGAAAGCCGTTCAGCCCTATACCATTAGTTTGACGACTGGCAAAATCGAAAACAAACAAAAGTGTCACAACTAATGATTGCTTTCCATCAATTCAGTTAGTTTCAGAATGAACAAAAGGATCGCCATAACGGTCGATGAAAAAGCGAAGAAAATATAGCTAAGGAGGTTTTTGATTGTTTGCTTCTTTCATTAATTATGGTATTCTGTTTAATAATCCATATATGAGAAACATTTGAAATTATTGCGAAAATAGTTAAAGAAACAAATATTGAATGTATATAAAAATATCGAAATGTGTGTATTAGTTTTGAATTGTGAATAGAATAAGCAAAATTTTTTCGATGTATATAAAAGACACTTAACAACACTTTCATATCAATATTAAAATGGTAGCACGTGAAATTATCTGCCAAAAAAATATCGATTCATTTGAGCAGGTATTGAAAACATTCTCCTAAATAAACAAAATATCAAACTCATGGAGAAGGAAAAAAGATTCGACATTGATTTCCAATTGTTTTATATTTTTGCGTCTTAAAATATATTCTTCTCCACTAATTTTAATCACCAATAAAAATCTTAACTCACCATAATAATACACAAGAATTTAAGTACTAGCTGGGCTACCATAAAATAATTTTCCTTAATTATTGACGTAATAATTTGCTCACTTTTATGACCAAGAATTATTTTGCAATTAACGAACTGAATTATTTTTTATATCCTGAGAATAAAATAATTATTAATTGAGATTGAATAATATATGAAAATATTGAAAAAGAAAATTTATTTTGTTTATTATTATAAAAATATATTCTAATTATAAATACATTCAAGGAACAGGTTCCCCACCATACATAAACTATTAATATCGGGGCGTTCATCTAAGGCAGCCGATCATATAAGTAAAAAAAAATCGATCGTTCGTAAAACTCGAGCGCGTCAGATTAAGGCAAGGTGAGCTTTTTTTTTTTTTGGGGTCGTTCAAGTATTACGTAACGCAATTTTTGAAGATTTTTGACCCTCCCTCCCCCCTATGTAACGCGCCGTAACGTTTACATGAACCCTCCCTCCCCCTCCGTAAACGTTACGTAACACCCAAGTGACCATTTTTACCTAAAAGTCACAAATATGTTGCGCAAAATACCTAAAAGTCGCTAAAATACCTATGTCATTGTTTAAATCGCGTTTTCGTTAATAATAAACAAAACAAGAGATTTCTCACTCGCAATACATGCGTATAATGTTTATTTTATTGTTATTTAATAAATAATCATACATAATGTAAAATGTTGAATAAACTTTTATTACTAATCTTACATTTAATTATACCGTTTTCCTTACAGACATTTTTAGCTTTATCCACCATTATTTTTCTCATGCATTATTTGATTTTAGCTTATTAACAGGTTTTCACTTTGGGAACCTGCTTATTAAAATGGGTGCGATTAGCAAAGTTGGACCTAGGACCCCAAGATAGTTTTTCGTTTCATGTCTTTTTATGATATATATATATATATATATATATATATATATATATATATATATATATATATATATATATATATATATATATATATATATATATATATATATATATATATATATATATATATATATATATATATATATATATATATATATATATATATATATATATATATATATGTATATATATATATATATATATATATATATATATATATATATATATATATAGTAATTGTACTGATGGTCACAAGAAGTTGTGAAAACTTGCATGATCCTTTGTTTAGCTGACTAGGAATCGAGAGCTTGATTGGGGTCTACAGGATTTGGCATCGGCAGGGTGGCGGCAGGAAAGTATTCTTCGGAAAGAATGATTTCAAAGCACTCCTCAAGATGGAACAGCAGAATTCGGAAGCGCATTTAATTACTTACAAAAAATATTGCGAGTCACGGACGTTAAATGAATAAATTGTTTCCAAACAAATGAATTTATTTATAGTTAATGATTTAGCCATATTTTAGTGGAGAGATATTTTTTACTTGATTAACCCAGTTTTCACGCGATTTTCTACTGTTTCTTGCAAAAACGTGATATTTGCCGAGACCACCTCCTCCCCCACGTGAGATTGAGTGAGGTTTCGCTCGACCCCTCCCCAAACACCTCACGTGATTACTGGATGCCCCCTTAGTTGTTTGGATGATATCGAAGAAGATGAATTGTTTGTGCTTGAGTTTGTTGGGTAAATTTTTGTATTTTGACAAATTCCGTTTGTTAAAAAAAAGAAAACTGAAAAATAGATAAATATTTATTTCTAATATTAACTTCCGATCCGGTCACTGAAAATAATGGGAAAAATCTAAGCATTGCTACCAGCGTTGCAAGCGTGCGCGGTGGAACGTCGAACGATGTAACACATCTTGTGTTGGGTGCCATGGCGCCCATGCCCCCCCTGGATCCGCCCTTGAGGTTTATCACAAATAAATTTTAGTTTTCAATATATATATATATATATATATATATATATATATAATATATATATATATATATATATATATATATATATATATATATATATATATATATATATATATATATATATATATATATATATATATATATATATATATATATATATATATATATATATATGTAAGCTTGTGTACGTGACATTACTGGATAGTCATGAGAAACAATTTGATTTTGACATAAACTTTGAATTTGAAGTTTGTGAATTGTTAAATTTTTAAAATATTAATTAATTGAAAAGCTGATTGAAGGAGATAGTGAAGCATCTTATAAATCGACAATTTACATGCGACAAACAAATGGCAAAGCTGAGATTCCATTTTGAATTAGTAGCTGCAGAGAATGAGAAATCAAATGTCATAAGACTGAGTTCCATAACAGATGAAGATGAAAAGATATACCAAATTCCAAGCGACTTACAAACATTGGAAAATCATTCTGAATTAGCTAAGTTACCAGAATTTAAGAGAGTCGTAAAAACACTTCAAAGAAGAGGACAGAGAAGGAATGTTTATTTCAACTTGAGTGAGGATATGTTGAAATTATACAAAGATGAGGCTGGTAATATGGCAATTGGAGAATACCTTCTTGAAGAAGTTCAGAACATGGATGAACAATGCATAAACAATAAACAAACTGATGAGAACCTTATGAAAATTTTGGAAAAGTTGTCTGTAAAAGAAGAATATCCTAATAAAATAAAGAAAAATCTGGGCCATGTTGCTGGTAATTTTGTTTTAGACAAATTTAATGGAAAAAGGTTGAATGTTAATCAGTGGCTAGATACTTATGAAACTCATTTGTCAGGAACTTTCGTAGATAAGGGATGGAACTCAATAGTCTACGCAATAAATTTTAAATATTTGAATGGCTCTTTGCTAGATTATGCATTAAAAAAAGAGCGATTATTACTTGAAACAAATAAAAATATAGACAATATAACATTAATAAACTTGATTGCGGCTGGATTACCAATATATGTGAGAGAGAAAATAGATAGACAAAATTTGAAAAATTCTGAAGATTTATTCAATGGGTTAAGAGGTCATGAAAATATAGTTGAAAAGAAGAAGTATAACAGTAATAGGAATGTTGACCCTATAAATAAGAGCACAAAACAAGAATCGCAAGTGAAAAATTATTATCAACCTTGCAGAATTTGTGAGAATAAAGGTAAAAATAGTAGATATCATCCTCAAAGTCTCTGCTGGTACAGAGAAGAAATGAACAAGATCGGAAAAAAAATTGTGAATACAGGTGCTATACTAGAAGTAGAAGTGGATAATCATGATCCAAAAAACTCGAATTCCCCCCCACTAATTGCAGTTGAAGTACTACTAAACGATGTACTGGAAGCTAAAGGTATTTATGACCCAGGTTCTAATATAACAGTGATAAATTCAAAATTAGTACAGGTAAAGAATACAGTAAAACTGAAGGATTAATTGAATTGAAAGCGAAAATTCTGGGAAAAGAAGATAATATTAATGCATTTATATTCGACAATGAGAATTTTGGATATGATATGATAATTGGATTAGATACCATACAGAAATTTGGATTGACCCATGATCGGAATTTAAATATCCAGGTACATGAAGAAGATAAGCAAAATAATAAAAATAAGGCTGAAGAAGATATTAGTCAAATTGAAGAGAATAATGATTATACTGAAAAAGAGCACAAACAAGACATAGATAATATTTTGGACGAATTGGAAGTAAATTTTAATGAGGGAATAGAAACAGACAGATTTACAGCAGATATTGAACACTTGAATGGAAACCAGAAAAAACAAATTAATGAGTTATTGGAAAATTACAGACAAATTTTTGCGAAAGATAAGTTTGATGTTGGTAAAGTAAAAAATTATGAAGCATTCATTGATTTGCAAATAGAAAAGTATATATATATATATATAACGACCATATAGATGCACAATAGATGATAAAATTGAGATAGAAAAACAAGTATCAGAATTATTGAAGCATGGTTTGATTGAGGAATCTTACAGTCCTTTCGCGGCACCAGTTACGTTAGCATTTAAAAGGGATGAAGGAAAAGGAGCCGATTATGTATAGACTTTAGAGATTTGAACAAAATAATTGTTCCTCAATCTCAACCATTTCTTTTAATAGAAGATTTAATGGCGAAAACAATTGATTGCAAATTTTTTACGACACTAGATGTTAATTCAGCTTTCTGGTCTATCCCATTAAGGTTACGAGACAGGTCCAAAACAGGATTTGTAACACAAGAGGGTCACTACCAATGGACCTGTTTACCGTTTGGATTGAAAACAGCTCCAGCTATTTTCCAACGTATCTTGGGAAACATAATGAGAAAATACAAATTAACAGAATTTGCTGTTAACTACATTGACGACATATTGATTTTTTCAAAGACATCCGACGAACATATAAGACATGTAGAACTACTAATGGAAGCCATTCAAAATGAGGGATTCCGACTAAAATTCACGAAATGTAAGTTTGCAGCTAGTTCGGTTAAATATTTAGGACGTGATAAAAGATAATACCATAACACCTCTCAGAGACAATTTAAAATCTATAAGAGATTTCCCAATTCCAAGTAACAGAAAACAAATAAGACAATTTTTAGGAAAAATAAATTTTCATCATAAATACATTCCCAATGTTACAATAGTACTAGATCCTTTACATAATTTATTTAGAAAAGAAACAAAATTTGATTGGACAGCAAAATGTCAGGATGCTTTCGAAAAAATTAAAAATTACTTATGCTCGGAACCAGTTCTAGCGATATTCAACCCTAAAGCACCAATATTTATTTACACTGTATTAAAGCTCTAGGAGCTGTCTTGAAACAAACACAATCGAATGGAGAACAAAAACCAGTAGCTTATTTCTCAAAAAAATTGAGTAAGGCACAGGAGCATAAAAAGGCAGTGTTTTTAGAATGTCTAGCCATCAAAGAAAGTTTAAAATTTTGTCAACACTGGTTAATGGGTAATTATTTTACTGTCCTAACAAATCATAAACCATTGGAAAATTTAAACGTGAAGAACAGAACGGATGATGAATTAGGTGACATGACACATTACCTATCACAATACAATTTTAAGATAATGTATAAACCAGGAAGAGAGAATGCAGACGCAGACTGTCTGAGCAGAAATCCTGTTTATGAATATTATGAAAATAATGAAGATAATCTAAAAACAGTAAACTTTATTACTTTGCAGGATATAAAAACAGATCAAGAACAAAATCAACTAATCGAAGAAAATGAAAAAGATTTTATAATGAAAAATGACATTTTCTATAAAAAAATAGAGGTAAAAATAAAAGAATAATACTGAGTGAAGACTTCAGTAAAATTTTGATCAAGAAAACCCACGAAAATTATTGTCATACTGGAATAAATCAAACAGAAACAAAAATACGACCATTTTATACAGCACCTCACCTTTCGAAGAATATTAAAATGATTTGCAAGAATTGCGAAATATGTATAAAAAATAAAACAAGACTCAACAGAAGATATGGATTAATGTCTCATTTAGGACCAGCTGAAAGACCTTTTCAAATAATGTCATTAGATACAGTTGTTGGATTCGGCGGACAAAGATCAACTAAGAAATATATGCATTTATTGGTAGACCATTTCACAAGATTTGCATATATTCTATGTTCAAAGAGTCAGAATGCTAAAGACTTCATTAAATTGATGGACAAAGTGACTAAAGAGAATAAAATTGAAACATTGGGGGGGGAGATGTAAGCTTGTGTACGTGACATTACTGGATTACTGGATAGTCATGAGAAACAATTTGATTTTGACATAAACTTTCAATTTGAAGTTTGTGAATTGTTAAATTTTTAAAATATTAATTACTTGAAAAGCTGATTGAAGAAGATAGCGAAGCATAGGCATTTAATTGTCGATTCACTGTTTTCAGGTTTGTTAATTTCTTTGAATTTGTTGGAACTTGTGAATAATAAAAGAACACTGTTTTCAGGTGAATCAATTTGTGTTTTTGCTTCAAGAAACTTAATTTATAATCTTATATATATATATATATATATATATATATATATATATATATATATATATATATATATATATATAATGATTAATATCTATAATGGTCGCCAATTAAAAGGTTTCAATTTCTAAGGGAATCGGCCAAGTTTACACCAATGATACTCTGTTTATCTTTGCCAAGCTTTCGGATTTATTTTAATCCTTCTTCAGGACATCTACAAAATATACAAAGAACATTTTCACAAATAATGAACCAACAATATTATATTAATTTTACAACTTAAGGAACACAACTTACTGAAATATTGAGGTTTAGGTGTTATAACATTTGTCAACATTGAAACTTCCAAGCAAAAGCTGCATGTAAACAAATTCACTTAAAAATCAAAACTTGACAGACTAAATATAATAAAAGAATTGTACTTGAAATGATTCACATGAACAAAGAAGATAACGCAATAAATAAAAAATCTGATACACAAAACTTAAGTAGAATTTATACGTATTTATTGACCCAACCGAATAAAGAAAAATTTTACGACGGACCTGTAGATGAATGAAGAAAAGCGTCTGGTTAAAATAATTGCGATAACGTAAACCATACAGTTCCTATATGTACACATTGGTACCTTGTCTTATATTCTTATTTTATTTTTTTTGTCATTCTGTGTACGGTTAGTGAAATTATATTATAATACATGACTCATTTTATCAGATTTCATTTTGTTTTAGAAAATTTTAATTCAGGTAAAAACCCCCGTTTTGATAGTTGTTGTGTTGTTGCGAAGAATTGTTCAAGTTTTGATTGTTAAGTGAATTTGTTTACATGCAGCGTTTGCTTGGAAGTTTCAATGTTGACAAATGTAATAACACCTAAACCTCAATATTTCAGTGAGTTGTGTTCCTTAAGTTGTAAAATTAATATAATATTGTTGGTTCATTATTTGTGAAAATGTTCTTTGTATATTTTGTAGATGCCCTGAAGAAGGATTAAAATAAATCCGAAAGCTTGGCGAAGATAAACAGAGTATCATTGGTGTAAACTAGGCCGATTCCCTTAGAAATTGAAACATATATATATATATATATATATATATATATATATATATATATATATATATATATATATATATATATATATATATATATATATATATATATATATATATATAAATATATATATCAATATATATATATATATATATATATATAAATATATATATATATATATATATATATATATACATTTTGAAACAAGAAAATACATTTTAAACATGTGAAATAATTCTAGCAATCGGTAAGTTGAATGTTGAGTTGTAAAACTCCAGACTGTGAGGAGTGAAATGTCATATATTCGATATTCAGAATTTCGATAAATCATACAAACACTAGCACAGGTAGTAACCCGCAATCATTCCGTGCATGTAAAATCGAACCGATTTAACATGCCAAGTTTACGTCTATAGTTTTGGTGTTACCGGAAATGTCGCTCTCGGAGATGCATCCTTAACTTAATCGGAAACGCTTTAGAATCGCGGTAAACAGAGTTTCTGGCTGAACTCTCAAATATCGTCGCCTACCGAACAATTATCTATTTCCAATTAGTGAATTCCTGGGTCCTTAGTTATCGGAAAGTTTGAGGTTTGATGAATGGGAGCTCTAATTTGATCCAAAAATGGATAGTCGTTATCTTTCGAAAAAAGATTGGGGGAAATTAATGAAGGTGAGATATCTTGGCATTAGTAACTAGCAAACATTTCGATGTAGTGAATATTTCGGTATTTCTGCAACTATTTGACTAATTGATATGACAAATTATAACTTATATTCGAAACAATTAATTTTGTCAATAAAGTATCTATGTGAAAGCTACTTCTGATATTATTAGAAAAACTATATTCGATTTTGATTATAACTATAATTTAAACTATGATGCACCATACGGAGGCTTCATCAGATAGAATTGAATATACAAATCTTGGCATCACCATATATAAATTTTAGAAAGGAGAACAATAACAATAAACACATGAAATAATGAGGGTAATGGGAAGGTAATCCTTTAAGAAAATTTGCACAAATAATATCACATATAACATATATTCAGCATTATTATATTATATTTAGTTTTCTCATATCATATACCTGTTAGTTTGAGTGCTTCGTTAAAGTTCAATTTCAATTCTCTACTCTCTCAATGTGAAATAGAAAATATGCATTGGATATATGATTCTCATCTAATATGTGATTATAATAATAAGAATCTCCTTTATTTGTTGCAAAACAACCCTTGTTATTTTTTTATTTTCTTGTGATCACTATTTGACAGTAAAGTTGTGACAATCTACTAATAATATCGATATTTTTGGCATCTCAGAAGTTGCAAATACCTTCAAAAACGATGGAACAAAACTATTCAAACGAAGTTCTTATGAATTTGTCTACTTTTGGCGTGCGTTCGAGAGACAATTACCCAAACATTTGAAGGTTTGGATACGAATGAAATCGGATGTGAACGGCCAGCGATTCCATCATCTTGTGAAACATTCCACATAATTGTTTTACTTTTTTATAATTATTTATATCAATATTCCCACTATCAAGTCTCTTGGTGCTTTTTTAAAGTTTATCCACACGCATTGAAATTGTTCTGAATTCTTATAAATTTCTTAAGTTTTATTGGCGGTAGATTCGGATACATTTTATTGAACTTTCACATGTTCTGCTGATAATTTTATCAAACTGTCCAACAATAATAAACAAATTCATAGGAACTTCGTTTGAATAGTTTTGTTCCATCGTTTTTGAAGGTATCTGCAAATTCTGAGATGTCAAAAATATCGATACTATTAGTAGATACACAACGTTACTGTCGAATAGTGATCATGTCATGCTTACCAAAGACCCAATGGGGACAACAAACAAAATCCTCTGATACGGAAGACAATCACCCTCATTGTGGTTTATTGTTTGAACTCTCCGGTATGGGAGGATTTTGTTTGTTGTACTATTTTCATCTTCAAATTTTCAATCCAATGCTTTGCTACGCCGTTCTGATGAGGACCAAAGAGTCCGAAACACGTGTCAACGGCTGCTTCCATATAAACGTACTATACCGATAATTTTACTCCACATCTTTAATGTTTTCCCATGACTCATTTCTTTGTTGTTAGATAAATAATACCCTATAATTTTTATTTTCAAACATTACGTAGGTAAAGGTTTTTTTGGTTTCCCTTACCATCTAATGATAACATTTTTGAATGTTAATATTAGACTGAATAGCATATAATAAATAACTAGCAAGACAAAGCAGCCTTATTTTTTCAATTTTTTCACATCAATAAATGTCAAAGAAATTTCAATTACGAATATCGAAGTGAAACGTCAACTCTTTAATAAAATCGAGTTTTTTAAGATTCAACCAGCCTGTTATTGCTAATAATTATCAAGAGATTAAAAATAGATCACAGGCAACAACAATTCGAATAAATAATTATATATATATATATATATATATATATATATATATATATATATATATATATATATATATATATATATAGTAAATAAAGTATAAAGTTTCTGTATATTCAACCAATATAAATTTTGATACAATCTCCACATGACAATTTGTATACTTACTTACACTGGATTTTGACAATTTATCTGTTTTGATTTATTGTTTCTTATACAGGGTCCGGCATTGAAACTTTCTTTTTTTAAAGGTGAAAAATAAAAGTATAAATTGTACATTTTATTTTTTTTATTATTAGCATTGAGCATTAACATGGGAAGTTTCAAATTAAGATGTCTTAAAAAGCATATTTGACAAGTGTCTGCCGTTGCTGTCGATGCGTTGTTGTAGCCGATTTCTGAAGTTGATGTGGACTCTTTCGAGCATTGCAACCGGTATATTGGCTATCTCTCAGGTTGTGCTAATAAACAAAATATGCGTTATTGGAGCGATATCAATCCTAGGGAAGTTCATCAGAGGCCTCTTCATTCGGATCGGGTCACAGTTTGGGCTGCGATATCAAGCGTGGGAATCATTGGGCCATATTTTTTTGAGGAGGGAAATCGCGCGATTACAGTAAACTCTGAGCGTTATGTGGCAATGATTAACAACTTCTTTCTGCCAACTCTTGAAAATATGGCTATAGGCGAAGTATGGTTTCAGCAAGATAGGGCCACGGCCCACACATCACGAATTTCGATGGCTGTTATAAGGGAAAATATTCCAGGGCGACTTATCTTCAACAGGGGTGACATACCGTGGCCCGCCCGCTCGCTAGATTTAGCCCCATGTGATTTTTTTCTATGGGGCTACCTTAAATCTGAAGTCTATAACAACCGTCCTGCAACTGTGGAAGAATTGAAAAACAATATTTGCCACGAGATAGCCAATATACCGGTTGCAATGCTCGAAAGAGTCCACATCAACTTCAGAAATCGGCTACAACAATGCATCGACAGCAACGGCAGACACTTGTCAAATATGCTTTTTAAGACATCTTAATTTGAAACTTCCCATGTTAATGCTCAATACTAATAATTAAAAAAAATAAAATGTTCAATTTATAAGTACTTTTATTTTTCACCTTTAAAAAAAGAAAGTTTCAATGCCGGACCCTGTATATTGGCCTAAAGAGTTGTTCGTGAGGTAAGCGGTATTGATGTTTCATAATGTGAAAATCCTGTTTTCTACTAGGTTTACCAGTATAGTAAGTTAAACTACTGAAGTTCTTGTCAACATTTTTGGGGAGCGAGAACACTCATTTCATCATAAATTTACTGGTGGCTTATACGAATAATTGGTAGCAGTCTGTTTTATAATGTTTATTTTTTACTGAAGTTTTTCTGTGACAAAGAAATATTGAGAAGTCAATATACTAATATTGAGATTCAATTACAGTAATCAAAATGTGTTTTTCTGATAATACTATTATAGATGTTAACCAAGTAATGACCTCATCAAGTCAAAACTTGAAATATTATTATCTGGAATGAACTTCATATACCAACATTACCAACAAATATATTTCACTTGATTTTGTTGAACTTTGCCAATTATCACTACAAGTATTTGTTAAGCACTTTCTATCGTGGGTCTAGCTCTAGATCACAGTAGTAGAGATTTCTTCGCGAACATTGTATTTGGTTTGCAATGGGATTTCTTCATCTGTAAGCTTGTGGTGAGTAATGTTTCCTGCTGATGTTCAGTGATGTCGCTGGGGTCTTCATAGCCCACAGTATAGCCGCCATTGATTTAAGTGTAGATTAAGCGGTTCACTTCATCCCGAGTGTGCGATACTAAGAAAATAAAATGAAAAGCTTTTATTCTTATCAGTGTTGCCAACCCCAACTCAGTGAAAAACTACATATGTGCTTCGCAAAAAGTGTAGAAAACTGTAGATTTTAATTTGAAAACGGTAAATGTACAGTCTTTTCTTAATTTATGGTTTCAAACTTCATTTAAAGGTGGTAATCAATAGAACAAACATTGGAAATCAAGCGTTTAATCAAATGATCAAATTATGATTTGAAAAATTATTGAAATTAAAACATATACAGCATTTATTATGATATGACACATGTTACAAGACTATACAATTACCTGCTATTTCGCTCTCAATCTGCAAATTTTCTTGATTTTCGATCTCTTCATTGTTTTTGAGATCGTACATAATTTTATTGAACTTTTCGTAATCAATTTCGAAACAATTTTCAATTTCAGATCTCGTATGTAGAGTGCCTTTTATTGAGCTCGTAGAAAGTTTATTTCTTATTTTTGTTTTCAAACAAGCGCTCTACCTTAGCAGTGCGGCAGACACAGAAGTTCTTTGGTAACAGTTCGCGAAACCCTGTTTACTTCGTTATATTGTCCGTGCATATACTTGGAATGATATAATAGTTCGTAGTAGATGACGCTAGCATTTAAAATTAAAAAAACTGTAGATTTGGAGGTCAAAACTGAAAACTGGGAATATTTTGAAAAAACTGTAAATCTACAGTTAAAACTGTAGTTGACTACACTAATTCTTATTATTATCCGATAAGGCCAAAATTTTTTACTACAAAGCGAATAACTCACACAATTTTATGACCTATTCAACTTCTCTGTAATTGAATTTAGTTGTGTAATTCAGTGGAATAAAATAATGCACTATAGAAACCCCACCTCGCTACTAATATTATATTGCGAAAATAAGTTTTTATACATAACCGTTATGCACTGTCGGCCTGTTTGTTCCATTTTCACGTAAAATATAAGCAGGAAATCTATCTATGGCATGTGATTTATTCCATTCATCGAAAGCCAAAATTAAACTCAGGATTAGCTTAAATGACTCACTTACACAATTGATGGTATACTTTGAGACTATTTTACTTGGCCCAATAATGTACATGAAGATGAATGATATTTATTGAAACTAAAGAAAAGATTGGAAATTCTTTTACCGCCTAGTTTTTAAATTTAATTTACAAAAAATTTCTCCAAAAAGAACTTTCAACAACATGAAAAGTAAATTCCATGATTGAAAAAAAAAATGAGCCGTAATTTCGTTTCTCGGAACAATAGAACGCTTGATTTGTATAAGTGGATTTGATATTGCATTTTAATCGTCCAAATGAATACTTATTCAAATATGATGGTGACTTTGCATGTTTAGCTCCGGTGATACTTCCTCGATTTTACTTTTTCTCGTTATACGTTCGAGCGTATCAAACCCATATTCTCTTGCGTAAAATTCAGCATGAAAAACATGTAATTTTGCCGTGTAGAAAGCCATGCATGGTACACGCCAAATTTGTGTACAAAGGGCGATACAAACAATAATGCTCA
This sequence comes from Cynegetis impunctata, assembly GCA_030704885.1. Lineage (NCBI taxonomy): Eukaryota > Metazoa > Arthropoda > Insecta > Coleoptera > Coccinellidae > Cynegetis > Cynegetis impunctata. The sequence continues at coordinate 367,749 of JARQZK010000730.1, forward strand.
GTGCAAAAAATTTTGAATTTATGCATGACGATACAAGTAATGGAGAAGAGAATGAGTAGATGATCTCCAAATCTTAGTATACATTCGGATATGTCATAATTGAATGATTTTCTAATTACTTTTATTGCAGTGATATGCATTTCAAACCGTACTTCTAAGAATTGTTTATAATCAAAACAGTGAGGTTTAATTTTTTGTCCAATATATAAATTCAAGATCTGCTCTTGTATGGCTTCCAATACTTTAAGTAACCGTGAAACTCTATATATTCGATGGGTAATCAAATCCATGAAAAAAAACTGTAGAAAAAAAAGTAACTCTGCAGTTACTACTGGTTGTGTACCTCTGGTCATAATGTGTTTATATACCAAGTATGGTTTTACTGAGTTGAGTGGCTCAGGAGATAAAGAGGGTTAAGGTAGCAAAATTGACCGGGAACTATATATAGAGTTTTGGATATTTCGATGCTTTTTATTTATGTTATGTTATGTTAGGTTAGATTTGAGGTTAGGTTATAGGTTAGGTTTGAGGTTAGCTTAGATTAACCTCTCATAACTTTTTTATTCTTCAACTCAGTAAAGCCATACTTGGCATATGAACATCTCATGACCTAAATTTTAGGTTTAGTTGGATCAGGTTAGGTTTGAGGTTAGGTAAACCCCCCATAACTTTTTATTTTTCAACTAAGTGAAGCCATACTTGGTATATGAACACCTCATGACTTAAAGGTTAGGTTAGGTTTGAGGTTAACCTCCTATAACTTCTTTATTCTTCAACCAGTGGCGGCTCGTGAGTTTGTCTTCAGGGGGGGGGGGCGCAACAATAATATTGGGATAAACATATTATTTGTGTTTCAATTCAAATATTGAAATATCGATACTTCCAACATCTGGATAGATCTGTTTCTGGTTTTAGACTAAATCTTTAGCCATTAGAGTATCTTTAAGGGATTTATCAATATATCTTAATCAATGAATTTCTTAATGTACTTTTCTACTCACCTACTTATCTTTTGAAGCATCAATACATTCTTCTTTCTTTGTCCACTATGAACTTCTCTATCACCTTTTCATTGAAATCAGGAATTATTTGAACCATAGCACTTTCAATTTATAACATGGCCAAAACACTAAGGGGATCTTTACATATCGTATTTCTCAGAAAAGATTTAATAAGTTTTAACTTCGACAAACATCTCTCTGGTTCTGCTGTTGTCATTTTTATAGTCACTAATATTCGCAAAGTTTTAGTAATTTCTTTAAAAGCAGTATCTAAACCTAGCGACAGGATAAAATTTAATGCAGCCTGAAATGTCTGAATTGACTTTTTTTTTGGAAAATTTTCATATTTTTTAATCTTATCTACCAAATGTTTGAGATTACGAACTCCTACCTTTGTCCAATTCTCATCGCCTCCAAATATTAAACAAACAGAAGAAAAAAAGCATTACTTTCATTATATAGGTGCACACAACCAGGGAGTCTTGTTGTACATTTTTCATCAAATTTTCGCCTTAAACTCGGCCGACGAGCCGGCCGATCCACTTTTCCCTACAAACTTAATTTGCTGAAAACAACTTTTTCTAACTCACGCTCCCTCATTATGTTTATAAAATCGGCAAAAGAAAAAAAACAATACAGCCCTCACAACCATCCGCCAACACAGCAGGTAATCTTCACGCGGTTTGCGGGCTCAGACACGTTGAGTCCGTAGCAGTCTTCTCCGCCGACACTGGATTACGTCATCTCGCCTTGCCGTTATTCGGGGATATGAGGACTCGTGGCTCAAACGCCCCTGCTCATCGAAGAAATGGAATGTTGATTGCAGTTGGATTGAAATACTGGTATTGTTTCGTAAATTATGGTGGAGCGTATGGATTTCTGTATTATTTTAGAATATTGTTTAAGTTTTATAGTAACTAGTTTGTTCAAAATTATATATGATTATATATTTATGTGTTCAAATTAAATAAATATGATTCTTCATAGAATTCTTGGGAGGGCGGAGTTCCAGAGTCCTCCCTCACCAGCCGCTACTGTCTTCAACTCAGTAAAGCCATATTTAATTAATACAATGAATCTTGAATTGCATGAAACACGAATATTGTTACTGAAATGTTTGTAGATTCATGGGTAATATCATATTTATTACATTTACGATTTTGTTGACAGCATGTGGAACGTCGGGGAGAGATGATAGTTCGTATCCTGGATCCCCGACAGCTGGGGCGCACGGCGGCAGATGCTACCAAGCGTTTTTTAGCCATGCAGGACGCTAAACACACTGTACAGTTCGTCGAAATCGTGAAAAGACCAGGACAAACACTCGGACTATACATTAGAGAAGGCAACGGTATTGACAGAAATGATGGCGTTTTCATATCAAGGATAGCATTGGAATCGGCAGTGTATAATAGTGGATGCCTGAAGGTGAGTAGTAACAAGTTTTGAAATATGTTTTTAACCCCCTGAGTCAACTTGACTTGAGCGGTTAAGGCGGTTATGGAAAACAGTTGAAACTCTCAGAATATACTTAACTAATATCAACTCAATCGACGTTAGAAACATCAAAAAACCTCAAAAATCTTGGACCATGAGGTATTAAACGGATTTAAAAACTTCTAGAACATAGTCTATTAGTTTTGGGGAAAATACGAATAATTGCTGTTCTGGTTATCAGCGTATATTATTTTCGATATATTTGATTTTCATTCACTATTACATATAGTATTCTTCCTGTTTGAAGGGATGTAAAAATTACAGTTTCACTGTATATTGCCACATTACATCGTAAGAGGCTGAAAAGAGCCATCAAAAATGTTACTGTTCGATTAGTGCAGTCATTGAAGCTTTTTAGCTCAGAAATTTTTTACTATGAACCGATTTACATGAAATTTTGGAATTAGGCTTATCTTACCCTTAAATTCAAAAGTGATACTGACCCGAATCCGTTTTCACCCTGGGGGCGGTTGCCACCCCTTTTCGGCGGTGAATTTTTTTTTTCAAAATAACCTCGTATATCGATTGAAGACCTAATTTTAAGCAAAAAATGTTGTATAAAATTTTTTTTTAAACGCAATACTTTTCAAGTTATTGGCAATTGAAAATTCGGAATTTTCCCACGATTTTCAACGGTTTTTTGCAAATATCTCCAAAAATATGCATTTTAACGATAATATTATAATAAACAAAATTGTAGCAGGTAAAAAAATAAACAAATTGGTTTTTTATAGAGTGTTCTAAGTGCAATATTAAGCGAGATATTGAAGATCAAAGCCGTTTTTTATTTTGTCTGAAATTTAATCGATGTATTCAATGTCATCTAGCGGAGAGCGAATAAATTTTATGCATGCTAATGAAATAGGATTTTATAGTGCTTGAAATAAGCTTCAAGATGAGCACTGTTGAAAGTCTTTTGCACGTGATGTGGGCTGTAATGAAAAAAAGAGGAACATCTAATGGTTTTTTTTTAATCAATGGGTTTCATAAGTGCCATTTCCACCAAAATTGAAATTAATCGTATTCCGTCTAGAATTAATTTCAATATGAAGAGTTTGATGGATTTTAGCAGTTTGGCTGCTTTGGAACACATATTTTTTCGAAAAAATCACGATTTTAAGAAAAAGAAAATTTTCGAATTTTTAAAAAACCACTTTCTTTTCATAATATCTCAAAAATAAAGAAAGATTCGTAAAAAAGTATAATAATGAAAAATGTAGGTTTTTTTCGAAAATTTTTTTTTTCTCTGTCACACGAAAATTGACGGAGATATGACTGTTTAAAGAGCGCGCGGTACCGCAATCACAGTCTCTCTCGAGCCCTTTGACCCTTCACCGTTTCAAAATAAAAGGTTTTTCACTACATATCGTAATGCAAAAAGTTGTAGCTCTTTTAATTACTTTTAAAATGGTTTTTCATAAGTTGTGATAGCTTCGAAATTGAAGGAGTTATGGTCCAAAAACTAATTGTATTTTTTTCTACTTAGTAAACTAAACATTAGTAAACTGAAAATTCCGAATTTTCAATTGCCAATAACTTGAAAAGTATTGGGTTTCTGAAAAAATTTTATACATTTTTTGCTTAAAATTAAGTCTTCTATCGATATACGAGGTTATTTTGAAAAAAAATCCACCACCGAAAAGGAGTTGCAACCACCCCCAGGGTGAAAACGGAGTTCGGGTCAGTATCACATTTGAAGTTAAGGATAAGATAAGCCTAATTCCAAAATTTCATGTAAATCGGTTCATAGTAAAAAATTTCGGAGGAAAAGACCTACATTACGCTTCAATGACTGCACTAGATACAGAAAATATATTTTCAGATATATGCAAATAATATGACATTTGGTGCAGCTCATAGTCAATAAAACTTGATATCTAAGTATGTAATTACTACATTTTTGAAGCATTTAAATGAAAACATAACATATTGTTAACATAATGAGTACAGACTTAAGGCGGAAACACATTATTGAAACGTGGTGCAGCCCGACAAAACGCGACGCGTGTTGAATGAAATCAAATCTTAGTAATTTCTATGACCAGAATCACACTATGGACACTCTACACCAGGGATGGCGAACCTTTCTTGATGTTCGTGCCACAAAGTCATAAAAAATTTTTTTTAAATAGGTACCGTGTCACAATAAAATTTCATTCGACATGTTAATGTGGTGAAACTATACGTAAGTATAATTAAATAAACGAATAAAATCAATTCTTCTTTAAACAACTTTTACTAATCAATGTTATACAAAAAGCAATATGCTAGAAACAATATTCACGTTAAAGACAATTATTTTTAATGTGATTTTTGTTGCTGTACACAAGATGATAAAAATTTAATATCTGGTTCATATATTTAGTTAATTTCAACAGTACCTAAGCATGCAGAGATCGACTCATCCGTCATTCTATTCAGTGGCGCACCCAGGGGGGAGCCATGGGGCTGCAGACCCCCCGAGATTTATAATAGTCACAAAAGAATTTGAGTAGTAAATGTTGTTTCTTACATAAATTTTACATGTTGATTTAGCGAATTTTGTACAATAGTACAATAGGTAAATATATGTTTTGTTTCATATTCAACATATATGTAAATTTTTATATAATGAATAAATTATTTAATTTCTTACTTAAATGTTACATATTGATGCAGCCCTCCCCGAAACTCAATCCTGGGTGCGCCCTTGATTCTATTCCTATATTTATTTTTTATAAAATTTAATTCTGAAAATAGAGATTTACATGCCCACGTCCATGAAAATATTGATAAAATTGCCCTTGCTAATATTTTCAAACAATTAAACGTGTCAGGAATTGAATTCCATGTACTTAAAATTTCATCTTCCGCAATTTTATTTATTTTATCCAATAGTCGATTACTTTCAATAATTTCTGAATCATTTGTTCAATCAACAAATTTTTGGTTCCATATGGTACTTGATTGAAATTCAACTAATTCCATTTCTAATTCATCAAAATTCAACCACTCAAGTCTTTTAAATTCAATTTGTCAAATGGTATTGTATCAGGATATAAAATAAATTTTAAAGTTTCTTCAAATTCTTTAAACTGCGTAAATCTTGCAGAAAATTCCTGAGTCACGGATTGAATACCATTGAAAACTCTTTCGTTAATGACTCTTCATTTGGCTTTTCGTGACATTCACTTTCAGAAAAAAATCTTTTTGTATTCGGAAAATATTTATATGAATTAGAAAGAATATCACGATTAAAAATCTGTAATTTGACTTCGAACGCTTTGATTAAGTCAAACGTTATAATGACTGTTTTATAAATACCTACCTAGTAGTTTTATATTTAATTCATTTAAGTGAGAGCATAAATCAGTGAAAAAATGTAACTTTGCTAGCCATTCTACATCCAATAATTGATTGTATTGGTCAATAATGTTCTCATTATTTAGAAATAATTTTATTTCCTCCAAACAATCTACAAATCTTTGCAAAACATTTCCGCGGCTTAACCAGCGTACATTGTATAAAAGTAAGCTATTGTACGACGAGCTTACTTCTCTTAACAATTCTTGAAATTTTCTTTTATTTAGTGCTCGTGCTGATATAAAATTGACTAATTTTGTTACAAAATTGAAAATATCATCAAACATTTTTGAACCTGTTTTCGCACATAACGCTTGTTGGTGAATATTGCAAACAGAACTCTACAAGTAATGTTGGTTGCAATTCATTGTGAAAAATATGACGCCATATGGCATCTGTGGGAAAGAAAGGAAATTTTGTTTTGTGCGTGCCATCAACATTTTCAAACGTGCCACCTGTGGCACGCGTGCCATAGGTTCGCCATCCCTGCTCTACACCATGCGATACAGGCAAGCGCTACCTGATCCAGTCGACGTGTTGCGCAATCTATGTTTCTAGGTAACACTCGATGTCACGCGTTCGTTCGGGAATTGTCAAGTAACGCTAATTTATTGAATTTTGACAGAAATTTGACCAAAATGGAATACACACTGATGAATGTACCTAACAAAAAGACGCATGCTTTTGAAAATACTCCTATTAAATGTAACCTAAATACAAATCAAGGAAAGTCAAATACAATTTTGAATCGCTATAGAAATAAAGAACCTTTACTATCAGTACAAAATGAAACTTAAGAAGTAGAAGCTGAAGAGTCGCAGAATGAAAAATCAAATGATTCAAATGTGAGAGAAAGTTTTGATGATTTTAGTTATGGAGAAATGGATTAGTTCAAAATAAATTCTCATATTAGATACTTACCTAAGACAAATAGCGAGTCTTTCCTTGGTGCTTATGGCTTCGCCAAATGTTGTTGTTTTCTTATATGTGTCATCTTTAATAAAATCATGAATTACTTCAAATTGTGTTTTTGTAACCCGAAAATATGTATAAAATCTATCATTATCTTGGAGTAGGTCTGGGTATAGAGTATGATTTACGCCCAAACATTGGGTGAACATCATAGGATAGGAGTACTTTGGATCCCAAAGTACTCCTTTTTTTATTTATTTCATGCACCCAGTAAAGTCTTCTTAATCTCTTTTTCTTTTGTGGTTTTAGTAAGATATTTAAACCCAAAATTTGCATCACATCTCCTTCAACATCTTCATCTAATTCGGTGTAATCCATATCATACATTTATAAACTGTCACTGTTGACAGAATTGTGATCAAAAATTGTTTATGTGTTGTGTGGCATCGCGTGTTGGTAAGTGCACATTACACAGTAATCAGTTGTAATACTGAAAGTACTTCAAAATAATCAGGTTATACATCGATAACTTGTTGCATAATTACAAAGAGTGTCAGTTTGACATTCTTAATAGTCCGACCGCGAAACGGGAGGATTATTCTGTCAAACTGACACGATTTTTATTTTGAAGTACGTATTGTATTTGATACGATTATTTATTGAATAAATTGAGTAAAATCTCCGAATCGACTCATTTTGAACAGTTATTGATTGACGGTCCTGTTAGTTTCCAATTAGTAGAGTTACTCTATGTATAATCAGGTATTTATCGAAATTATACAAGGTAACTTAAATAAATTGATCGTTCTGATTGGTTGAAAATCATACGAAAAAAAATAATCACCTTTATATCATAATTGAACCTAGTGTGAATTTATTCTTAATCCCTTAAATCAACTTGTCTAAAGCGGATAGAGCGGTTAAGGAGAACAATTGAAACTCTCAGAAAATACTTACCCAATATCTACTCAATCGACGTTCGATACATCGAAAAACCTCAAAAATCTTGGTCCATGAGGTATTCGACGAATTTAAAAACTTCTCGAACAGTCCATTCTTTTCGGGAAAATACGAATAATTACTGTTCTGGTTATCAGCGTATATTAGTTTCGATATATTCGATTTCAATTCACTATTGAATATGATATTCTTCATGTATTTCGCTTGCATTTTGGCTGGAAAACTGGATGAAAATAACAAAATCCAAGCATTATATGACCTACTTCTTTCGCAGCAGATCAAAAACTAAAATTTCATTAATTAATTAAATTTATTTCCGACTGAATGGATTTGTGGCACGTGATAAAACAATTAGGCTATCACTAATTTGATGTTGCTTCGTCTCTGTCCGAAGCTTTTCTATTTATTCACGTAGAGTGTATGCAAATCATAGATACATCGAAAGTTTCGATGTACCAATCTCATCGCAGTTTATCGTTGAATCTGTAATGAGAGCTTGATCCATGTATTTTGTGCAGAGAGAAAATTACCAATTCTAGAATATTACCGATAATGTTTTATGGGTACGAATAAATTTGCACATTTCGGAAATGTACTGTTATGTAAATTCATTTCCCAGCTTTGGCTTACTTTAAGTAAACCGGTTTTAAGGGATGCAAATATAACAGTTACATTGTGTATTTCAACATTACATCAAATGAGACTGAAAAAAGTCATCAAAAATGTTCCTGTTCAATACAGAACATATATCTGCAGATATATAGATACAAATAAAATGCACTTTGTGCATTTAATAGCTAATAAAACTTGATATCTAAGTACGTAAATACTACATTTTTGAAGCATTTCAATGAAAAACGTAGAAAACAAATTGAGTACAGATTTAATGTCATATTACAATCAACTTTATATCAATATTGTACCCAGTGTGAATGTATTCTTATATCTCAGATATTTGATTTTTTATAATACGAAAAAATTACAAGAAGATATCACAAATTAGTTAGATCAGAATCATTAAAAACACTGACTTATTAATATAATTTGTTTCACTTGCCAATAAAGTAATATAATAAAATGGTAATTTATTGATCTCGAACATATTTTTCAACGGCATCCAAGTACCTAATTCACAAACTTCTAGTCCATCTATAAACATGGCTAAAACATGCCCCATAAAGTTCAAATGGCCTCTTCCAGTAAAGATTCAGTCCTTTGAGAATACCCATTGAAAAAAAATTTTTTTCATTGATGAACATATGAATGAAAAAAAGAAGAAGAATTTTTTTCTTTCTGAATACAGATTGCACATAATAACTGTAGAAGGAAAATAATGAGGATATATATATATATATATATATATATATATATATATATATATATATATATATATATATATATATATATATATATATATATATATATATATATATATACTCATATATAATACATATTATAGAGGTATAACTCAAATCCACTCATTTATTGCTGCAGGTAGCAGATGAAATTTTAGCTGTCAACCTTGTAGACGTGACTAGAATGAGCCTAGACGATGTGGTGATCATCATGTCAATTCCTAGAAGGCTCGTGCTAGCCACAAGACAGAGAAAAGGTTCAAAAGGTCAAGGATCTCCTTCAGTTCAACCCAGATCAGAGCACAAACCACCTCCTGTGGTAGTTATCAAAAGAGATCTAAGAGAAGATGAAGGAGAAGATACGGACCTGAGTCACAGGTAAACAATTAATTATTAAATTGTGATAATTTATCTGAAATTTGTGGGCCATCTTATAGTTTCTTTTTGAAATTGCTATCAAAACTACACTATTGAATATTTTCGGATGATTGTTTTTTTATTTAAGAAAGTACACCTTGAAAAGGTGAAAAAAAATTCAATCAAATGGGTGCCGTGGTTAGATTGACAGTGTTTCATCAAGGTGGAAGGTGTATTTGAAAAAATATTCAACTATTTATTTTCAATAACAATTTCAAAAAGAAACCATCAAATGGCCCATTCAATACTATCACCCAAATATGGGAATACCTCTATAGGACTTTTGACGATGAATATAATTGCACACAAACTTTCACACACTTTTAATACTCTTCAGTTTACTTTCAATAATAAATACAACAACAAAATTAGATAAACGATAATGCTAATACGTCTTTAAAGAATAAACTTCTCAGCAATTATTGGCATCTATTCTGATTGTTACCTGTTGCAATATTCATTTTGAATACAGTATTATAGTGGTAGTTTGTACTTGTTGATATAGTGGTAAAAATAATGCTTCTAATATATCCAAATAAAATATTCGGTCGGGGGACCCTCTTATTTTTTCCTCGAACTCTGTTGTTGTTTTCGATATTTTGCTTTTTCGATACTTTTTTTGATGATGAGTATATGATTTCACTATTGTCTCTCTGTAATGTATGTAAATAGTTAATATTTGAATCACATGTAAATTAAAAGTATGTAACAGCAAATACTTGTCAAGTTATTCAATTTTATTAACTTACTTTTCTAAGTTTGTATTATACATACTTGCTGCAGTTTTCATTTCCCGAATCTTCATTGCAAAATTGCTTTAATGAGACAATAAAACATAATTTAGAACAAAAACAAATATTTAAATTGTTCTCACTAATATATTGAACTTCAAAAATTGTCACGTTCGTATTGTTTAGAAAGCCAAGAAAGTGAATGACAAGTTTTGTGCGTTGTGAGTACCTTTTTTCTGTTAGAAGTCCGAAATCTTAGCAGCTCGTCAACGCCATAAATCATGTCGTATTTCAATATTATCTTGTACAGCGTGCCGACAACCATCTGCTGCTGTATTCCGAAGAAGCACCATATAATTTGTTAATCATTACGTAACGATTATCACGAGTCAACTCCTCCAGTAGTAAATGAACTTCGTTCTAAGAATTCGTACTGTGGCTATATATGTACATTGAAATTTCAAATAAATAATATTCATTCTGTATGTTAGCCAATATTATCATATTTCAGAGAACCAATGCGTCAACGCCACACAGGGGATGGAAGGGAAATGAGCGAGTCTAGATCCAGACTAGGTCTAGGTCTTCCTTCGATGGACCCATCTAGGCACGGAACTGGAACGCAGGATACAAATGGCCTCGATCTCTATTACAATTCAAGACCACCTGACGCCGGAGGGTCGAGTTGGGGTTATCAACCTCCACCTCCAGTTATCACGGAGCAACCAAAGAGTAGCATGCAGCATTTTCAACCGTATGAAAGGAATTATCCCAACACATTGGAGAGTTTAGCGGAAAAGGTACATTCGTTTGGAATGCCTACCCGAAGAATGAGCGCTGGAGGTCAGCCTCTACCCTCGCGGTGAGCTAAAATAATTATTTTCCTTTTTGATCACTTCTCAGTCCTATTTTCCCAGAAAATGAAATACTGTTGCACTGTATAAGAAAGATTTTCAGATTATATATATATATATATATATATATATATATATATATATATATATATATATATATATATATATATATATATATATATATATATATATATATATATATATGCAGCCTGTGTAGTATTGTTATTTATTTCCCTTTTTGTAGCAATAACAGGGAATTTGTGTTTGACGACCTTATCAAACAGATACCGTTCCGTCATGAAATTCGTGACAGAAAAATTGAAATTAATTTGGCGTTTATGAATTTTATAAAAAAATTGAAAATTAAATTTACTTAATTTTCGTATGGCAAAAAACCTTCTTGAGTTACACTTGGGTTATACCAGAAAATATGGTAAGCATAACAGGGCTAGAAAAATATTTGTAAGCACTCAGATACTTCTATGATATAGGATTTATATCAAAAGGTAAAGTGGAATTTTTGGACAAAATATAATATTCCATCTTTAAATTTAATTGAAAGTTATTTTTTGTGTTATCATTTAATGAGTATACAATAAATATTATTTCAAACCGATGGTAAAAAATGTGGAAATAAATTATGAACCACATCTCCGACGTTTTGCTTTCTTAGGGGGCTATGGAGCTAAAACAACGGATTAAAAGAATTTTTCTTGTTTCGGAAATTTGAAGAATTAGTACCTACTTCCATACTCATCAAGAATAATTATTATTGAAGTGTCAGATCGTAAAGCTTCTATGAGAAAATATGTCCAATTAACGCTAAATATGAGCATAATTCAATAGAGGTGAAGTATATACAAAAAACCATATCGAATCAAGAAAATTCCAGATCGGCTATACCTAGCATATGAAAATGGGGATAACATATTCCACAGTTCAATAGAATTGAGCTAGTGAAGTGATTATAAACACGAAGAGGAAGTAGTTAATGTTGGTTGGCAAAATCTATGACATGCAAGGAATAGGGAAATTATCATCTTCAAAATACTCACGTGAGAATCTCTGTTTATTGCATAAAATTGATTTTATAGCAAGTTTGACGGATAAGTTACTGCTTCAAGAAAAACAAAACTACAATACCACTAAAAAAATATTTTACAGTCAGAAAGTTTTTCTGGAACATCATGTGTAAATTGAATCACTATACATGTATGTATTTGAAATATAATTGGTATTATCTGTACCTACCATGGCTTCGTGTAGGTATATATACATTGGCGTAACTACTAGTGTTCCATGTGTTCCAGGAACACAGGCAACCGAGTTTTGGGGGAAATGATAGAAGGGCTGCACACATTTTTGTGACTGGGGCCTAGGAAATTCAAGAAAGCTGCACAAATTTCTGTGATCATCACCTTTGGGGGCCTCAAAAGGCGTGTCCTGTATTACGGAAAATTCATGAAAAATCACATTTTCCGTAATTCAGATCTTTGCGGTCCCGTTGATGCCTCAAAATGACAAAATACGAACTATTTTAGGAAATTAAATATGATCGGATGTAACCGAAATTATTGTACTATTGTATTAGTGGCCATCTTATAACCTGATGACAGATATGCGATTTTTGAAAAATCCGCCATTTTGAAAATGATTTGAAAACAATGAATTCTGCTGCGCAAATTCTTGATTTCATTCTCTTAAAAAAAAACTCCTTGAGCAGAAGTTTTTCTGAAATTATTACAGCATGTTGTCTGTTTCTCACCATCCCAGTTACCGTCGCAAAGCAGAAAGAGCATTTTCGAAATTAAAGATAATAAAAAATTATCTTTGCAATACGATGGGACAAAAACGATTGAGTTCTCTGGCTCTAATTTCAATATATAATATAGCGAAAAAGATGGATGTACAAAACTTGGTAACAGCATTTGCGAATGCAAAAAGTCGAATAAAATCTTTTAAAATGTTAGCAAACCTCTAATGTGACTATCGGCTGCAAATAAACTTATGTTCTATGCTCAAAAATGTCGTTTTCTGTAAAGTAAGGGGGTCCCTATCGTCACCGAACACAAGTTTTTCTGACGTAGTTACGCCACTGTATATATATATATATATATACAGGGCTATTCAAATTCGAGTCTATGCATGGATATTTCGATAACAGTAAGAGAAAGAGGGTGGGTTGAATGGGGCAAAGTGGCGTATTTTAGAGGTTAATTATATGGATTCAAAAAATATGACCTAACTTCTGTAGTTCTGGAGTTATACAGGAAAAATCGAAAATTTCGAAATTATTTTTTCCAAATCTTTTTATTTTACGAAGTTTTTCTTCAAATTTTGCCATTTTTCCACATTAACTTTTTGTAGTCTTTCCAAATATCTGAATGATACAGGATATCGTGTTAATTGGGCCACCCTCAACTTTTCATTTTCAAATACGGACCTATATTTTTTATTGCATTTTTTCAGAAGCCAAGAGTCATGTTTCATATTGGGGTTTCATTTTTATCTAAATCATAAAGTGTTTTGTAAATATTGAACTCGAGGCATTCTATACCTCATTCTATGATTTTTTTGAGGAAACTGCATTCCCACTCATTTCAGAACTTTATCACCAAAAATACCAATAATGAGCGAGTAATATGATAAAGTATGTAATTTCGTCGTGAAATATTCTAATCAGATCCTTAATATTAGGAACTCCACCAAATTCCTGTATGAAAATGAGTTTTCCTGAAACGAATATAATTTAGTTCAGGCAACCACAAATACATACAATTTTTTTCTTTTAATTAACAGAAAATAATATAAATACCAAGTATTTAACTGATTATTAATTTCGAGAACTTCCAGATTCAGTTTCTAGTTTTCAGTTGAAAATCCTCTTATGCAGATTGTAATGCTGCAAGGGAAATTATAAAGTTTCAGCAACTCGAGAACTAAGAGCGACATGATGACATCGTAATGGAAATTCACTTCGTATTTAGTTGGCTAGAATTGAACGAAGACTTATCCACAGATCCTTTGAAGGCGCCTTCACAGGCTTCAGGCTATTATTATATCCTTCAAAGAAAACAAGTTCTTGAATCCAAATTGGATAAACAGTCTCGATAAGAAGTATCAATTACATTTACAGTAGATCGCCTAGTTGAAAATGTTCATCGATATTTATGAAAATCCTAATGTTTTACGTTAGATAGTGAATTTTGTTTCATAATCTAACGAGACGTTCTTCTACTATAATCAATGGATATATATATATATATATATATATATATATATATATATATATATATATATATATATATATATATATATATATATATATATATATTAGTCATTCGAATTGTTTTGATAAAGCCACGAATGTCGTGGCGAAACGTCAACTTTTTAATAAAATCGAGTTTTTTGAGATTCAACAAGCCTGTTATTGCTAATAATTATCAAGAGATTATATATATATATATATATATATAAATATATATATATAATAAAATATATATATATATATATATATATATATATATATATATATATATATATATATATATATAGGATTATTCACCTTATTCGACACGAAGTTATGGCTAAACTATTTGATTTTATAGAAGTTTTTTCTTTGGGATGGATAGGGACCTATTAGAACTACATTTTAAAAATTTTCATGTTATACAGGTTATGCCAAAAACACGAAAAGTATTCAAACGGCACTAACGGCTTTAAATTAAATGGGACACCCCATATTTTATATATCTTTGAACCCTGGGTCCTAAGACTGGGTTAAGGAGATATAATTTTTTTTTCTTTTCTCAAATTTCTCATAATTCCTCCTTTAAAGCCTCATTATTTTTTTATTAAACCTGTAGCAAATGACCCCAACAATACTCCAAAAAAATGTTGTTCTTCATGTGCCGAACACCCTGTGTTCATACAAGGAGTCCCAGTTATTTTCTTCCACCTGAACATTTCGTTTAATATGAAGAATTACAAAAACAGTTACCGTAAAACCTGCCAACTTTGCCCAAAGGCTCCAACTTTGCCCAATGTAGGCGTTATAAAAACATGGATAATTTTAAATTTGGCAACGTTGTGAAACAACACCGCTTGGCCGTTATGCCGAGCGAGGTTCTTGTTTTCCGTTATTATCGTCCAAAACGCTTGGTAGTGAATAAACAGGTAAGGAAATTTTGATTGATTTTTAGTATTTTTAGGGTGAAAAGCTAAGCATCAATGTCTACTAAGTTTATGATAATGAAATTGAGATTGCGGGAAGGTGGATATGTGATTCTCACAATGCAGTAATTGTTTTTAGGTTACACTGCCCGAGGTATTATATTAGTAAACAAAAGTATATGGGCAATGTTGCCAGACATTTTAGGTCAAAAAAAATTTTGTATTCCTTATATAATTTGCATGGTTTAATGCAAATCATGACTTTATGGTACAGTACTAAATCCTGGGACATATATAGTGGTGCAATTTCCTACAAAAAACTCTATAAGGCACTTTATAGGAACAATTTTGGAAGTCTCTCAGATTGATGACAATTTTACTGTGAAATTCTTTAGGAAGACTGGAAAAGGTTCCAAATTTCCAGATATTAATGGCATTTCAGACGTGAAATTTCTAAATATTGTACGTCTAGGAGCCCCTACTGAAAGCAGGAGAGGCTACTATTTTTTTAACGAAAACCTCCAACCATATAATTTATTTTGATTTTTGTTGATGTTCCTTTTTTAACTTTAAGGATTTGTATTATTTTGAATACTGAAATATGAAATATAATATCTTATTGTATGATTATATTAATTACCTGATAGATTACTAAGAAAAAAAAACTTATTTTTTTATAGAATAATATTTAGTTTGAAGAAGTTATGTTTTTGTTGCCATTTTGACGACAAAATGGAAGATTTTGATATAAATAAAAATACTTTCTAACATATTGTTTTTTTTTAATATAATTTCAACGTCTGCTTCATGCCAAACCTTTTCATGAACTTAATTGATGGGCAAAGTTTGATTAACGTTTGCCAAATTGTCTCCAAAAGGGAATTCTCACAGCCGGGTAAAGTTATAAGATTGACAGGTAACTTTGCCCACCCCTAATTAATATTTTTTCCTAGTACATGGAAAATGCTATAAATAAAGAGATGATTAAGAATCATTTCCATCATTTAGGTTATTCTCCATATTCATGTAGAATGTGTTTTAGCATTTCATTAAAAAAGATATATTGAAAAATTCTGATTTTGCTGGGCAAAGTTGGCAGGTTTTACGGTAATGAAAATATTGTTTGACTTTTCTGTTTTTTAATTTTCAAACATAACCTATAAAAAAGAATTTCTTTTTCATCACTGTGATCTCATTAATTTATACAATCTCTATAATTAAAAACGTTAATAACAAAATAGCTATTCACAATAAATTATTATCTATAACCTCAAAGTACCGCTTCAGTTAATGAGTTTTGGGCAGCAGTGGAACGATGAGATCATAATTTTTTTCGATATCGTAAAAGGATGACTCTATCAGAGCCGGAATTGTCGGCAATATTCGAGTCGATAAAAAAACATATATTTGTCGAAACGGCAGTGGAGGCAGCAAAAGGATGTAGCTCCGGACGATCAATTTCAGTAATTACATTATCCCAGCAGTGAGAACTCCGGAACCTAATGTGGCTATATCGACTCCAATCCACCGACTAAACTTTTATATCCATATCGTATTTTATGTGGAAGATAGAAAATGAAAGAACAGCAGGGCTGTCTTCGAAATAAATACCAGCAGTGCTGAATAGTTCATTAGAGACTGTTGCAACACTGGCGTAGCGAGGAAGAGCGGTCTAGGGGTTAACCCCCTAGATTGACGAATGAGACAAAATGACAAAATAATTCTCAGATATTTATGAGACCAAGAAAATATGTAATGAGTTTGATATTACAATTTTACAACCTAGAACCACTAATCGGCAAACTAATAGTTTGAAGAGCTATTTATATTCTATTTCTCGACCAAACAATACAGGCATTGGATGTAAAATTTATAAATCACATAAATAACTTCTTCAACCTTTTCAAAAACTATTATGTTGTAATAATAGTTCAGGCATCAATGAAATTTTGAATTCCACCAAATAGCATTTCGAATTTCATGAACTGAATGACTCTGCTGCTATAGGAGAAGTTACACTTTGGGTCCAATTCATCAACGATAAAACTGAAAAACCACAAAGTGCGATTGAGGCGTTGGGGAAATAAAATAAAATGTATTTACAATAATTCATAATTTTTTAATTATAATGGCAAAGATCGTTTTTTTACCTAAAATTTATTAAAAGTTATTTTCGGAATTCTACTGGTGACGACAGAGTAAACGGTCTAGCTTTGATGTTTATACATTCAGACATTCCTATTCTGATAGATGAAATTCTTTATGTATTAGCTCTTCAATCTCGCCCTCTTACTATTTATTATAATTAATAAGTAAATTTTAAATTGCATTTATTATGTTGATATCTTTATTGTTCTTTGTTTTCATTTTATGCGTATGCTAATACTCACTGCCTTAAGGTATTTTTGTCATAGTCATTTATTTTTAAATGTATTTTGTATGTGTGCTGTTTGAGACTTGAGTATACTCACTATCCGACAATTTTTTATTATATTTTACTAAATGTACTTCTTATGTAAGTTACATTATGTGTTTTATAATATATTCTCGTTTTTAAACTTTCCCCATTTCGTTTGGGAACCCCCATAGTACAAAATTCTGGCTGCGCCAGGTATATACAAAACTGGGATAAAGTATGCAACCAAGTGAATATATTTAAAAAAAATTTATGAAACTTTGCAAGGAAGAGTCATGACTTATAATGTATCTGATTTGGTAAAAGTGTACTTCCGGTTTAACAAGAAATACCCTCAACTTTTTAATTTTGAATACTGGGTTTAGTGCATAAAAGAGGCATTAAAGTACTTTAAATTTACTGAATTGTTTATTCTTACTTACAATAATTTTATGAAAACGTGAATAACATAAATTGAAACAAAATCATTTCAATTGTTCAAAATGCCCAACGTTTACCTCCTGACAATATGAAAGCCTAGTAACAAATTCCTGAGTAACCCTTTCCAATAGTTCTGTACGGATTAGTTCATATTCATCGACTATTCTTTATATATATATATATATATATATATATATATATATATATATATATATATATATATATATATATATATATATATATATATATATATATATATATATATATATATATATATATATATATATATCTACAAGTTTTATATGGTTATTCTTTTCAAAAGAAATTTGTCTTGTACCCGTAAAATATATTTGTCATTTATCGTGTGTTTTTTTCTCAAAATTCATAACGACGAACCATCATTGTTTCACTCGAAACTTCTTCTTATTTTCTATGGTAGTCACTTGAAGCTCATGTCAGTGAAATACTTACAATTACTCAATGAACACGACTTCAACAACCGAATTATTTTATGGGGTGACTAAATCCACCCCTGTTCCTATTAAGATGTATCGTATTAAATCCGCTAACGCGATTTATACTGAAAATTTCACTTTATTACCACCACAAGAAATCCCTTTCTTCTAGCTACATTTCTTAGCTCTACTTTGTCGGAACTGTTAAATGAAAATTCCCTAATCCTCATTTCACCTCAAGCGCTTTTCAATAAAGGCAGTATTGTACTTGCTCAACTACAAGAGTTGCGACAGTTTGATTCTCAAAATAATATCAGTAAGTTATTCAATTCAGTGATTTAGAACAAGATAAGTGCATAATTAAAAAGAACGTCAATAAATTAAGAAAACTCATTTTTAATTTTCAGGATTTTCTGGTTCATATGTATTTTTATCTGCTTATTTCATGAAAAATGGGTGTCACTAATTTTTGATCGCGTTCAATAATATTATATAAGTATAGGAAATAGGTACTTGAATGAAAACTAGATAAAGTACTGGCGCATAAACTTAATATTAAATAGCATAAGATAACATAGATTATCTCATATGTTATCAAATAGTTGATGGAATTCGTCGTCACTACGTAATAATTCAACATGAATCACAAAAACAAAATTTGAATTTACTACGTTTATTATTAGTTATAAAATCACAAGAACATCGAAAATAATCGATTATACTTCCGAGTTACGAGACGTATTTTGCGAAACATCACAAGAGCGCAGCTCGAGGTTTGATGTTTTGAGGAAATATCTATTCTGATGCATTTGCAAATTTGCAACCTTATACGCGGTCCGGAACTTTATACAATTTGCAAGAATATTATTTTTGGATTTTTATATTTTTGCAAATTGTATAATATTCCGGACCGAGTACAAGGTTGCAAATTTGCAAATGCATCAGAATAGATGTTTTCTAAATTTGCAACCAAGTTTCAAAACTTTTGTGATTATTTCGAGACCATCTTGCTCAACAAAATTACCACGAATTAAAAAAATTATAAATAAACATGTTCCGGTCAACATAAAAGGTTGCAAATTTATAAAAATGTTCGGTATATTTTTCCGAAGTATCTTTCAAGTTTGCAGAATTTTTGGAATTTTTTTTAGTAATTTTATCGAAGAAAAACATTAATTTTGAATTAAAAAAATTTTCCGTACCCTTAAATTGGTTTCAAATTTGATACGTGTTATGAAATAATATATTTAATACTACTCCAAGTTTGCAGAACTTTTTTAACAATGTTCCGGACTTCGGAAAAGGTTGCAAAATGAGATTTGTGTCTTTCTGTATGTAGAATTCACTTGACCAAAGTTCAAAAACTTTTGGAATTATTGTTGAATTTTCGATTTTCAATGTCTAAACTGACTGGCCTAGTAGCTATGCAAAACTCACGGCTTCTATTGACTTATTCACATAAATGAGGTATATAATCCATAGAGATATAAAATAATTTGAAAATATAAAACTGTGATTCCAATTCCGGTCACTAGACATAACTCAATCTGCAGGGTGATGGTGTAGTGACCTAAATTGCAATCGCAGTTTTAAATTTTTCAATTATTTTTGTAATAATAAACGTAGTAAGTTCAAGTTAGGTTTTTATTCATAATTTGTTATCTATAAAGGTGGGCTTATTTATACTCTTGTACGTGTTGGTTGTTGCAGACTATCTTCTCAACAGAACCCTTCCTCGGCTTACTATGTGCAGCATAGTGGTACTGGAAGCAGAAGAATCATGCCAAGATCCGGCTCCGATCAGCATCTCCCACAAACAGAGTACTCGGATTACTCTAGCATAACACAAGCAGGACGTCATACTTTTCTGAGATCGAGTTTGAAATCCGGGTCTACCCTGAGCAGGTAAAAAGGCAGAACTTCTAGACAAATGAAACAATGATAACTAAATTCCTTCAAAAGCTAATTTCATAAATAGTTCATATTTTCATGAATATTAATACAATGTTCATTGTCATAACTTTAAAAAAATTATTAATTACATTTAATTTTTTTTCATTCAATTTCTCTAAAACGTTCTTCTATTCAATTACTCTCAAATATTTTGATTAATTTCATTGCACCTGCTATTTAGAACTGAAGATATAGCGAATGGAACCTCGTTCCAACCGGGTGTCCCATGACATCTCTAGTCTTCTTCTATTGTCTTCACTGTTTCATGTTTGTACCCATTTTTGTGATATTAATGAATATAATTATCCAAACATTTTTTTAGATATAATCAAAGGTATGTGGACCAGGCAGCAGTTGCTGCTCAGATAGCACAGTCCAAATATACAACCCCCTCGCAATTTTCTGGTACCGGAACTATGAGTAGAAGAAACAGAAGTAGTCTTGATTACTCCAGTGACACAGAAGCTACAGCAGGACCTAGAGGAAGTTATTATTACTACAATAGGTAAAAATATTTCTAATGATCCGTAAATATATTCTGACATACACAAATTCAATATTTGCTATTAAAAAATGCTTAAGTTTCAACACCTAGAATGAGGTATATTATGCCTCACTGTTTATCTACTTAAAGAATATGCATCAATTTAACTAGACCATCTTTTCAAGTTTTTTAGTAAATATGTGCAATGACCGACAGAGAATTGATGAAATCTACCACTAGAGTTATATCTGCAATCAGATGTGCCTACAAGTGTATATTTTCTTGCTCTTGGTTATACTAAATCATATTACGTTGACATTTATGAAGCTGATAACTTGTAAAAACTATACTACTATATAAGTTAGACTCAAACTATTTCACATATTAGTAAGAGTTGAAAAAAAATGTAATAAACTAGCTTTTCTAGAATGAAAATAATCAGTAAATTTTCTTTAGATACTAAAGTGATCAGAATTAATCACATTGAACTGAAAAGCGCCCTCAGAAAACACGATTGAAAAAAAGTTATCGATTCATAAATTTATTCTCTCATTATTTCATTCAACGGTTCCTATTATATTCCAGAAATCAACCTTCAGGAGTACCACATAGTACAATACCAACTTTGGGGAGACAAAATACCCTTCCAGCAACTGATATAACTACTAAGTTCAATTCGCTACCACGTGATTCGAGAGGATCTTCACGGTGAGTGTTAACAAGACAATTGCTCGTTTAATACAAATTTTGGTTTCTTATATTATCCACACAAATGTGTCACTACTTGCTTACTCTAAAACAGTTGAAATTGATATACACAAGGAAATTCATTTGAAAAGTCGAAGTATAATCAAATCAATGGAGTTAGTTCCATGTTCCATGAGATTAGACTTCTTGGCTTTTTCATTTATCCTGCAAGGGAGAATGTTAGAATCTTAGATACCCGTGCCATATTCGAGGGATTCACGACTAGAGTCTGTTTCGCTCTTCAGTAGTATCCTATCATCGTCCACCGACCGACCGAGCAATAATATCTTTTTTTTATCGAGGCGAAAACTTCAAAAGAGATACCGGTTACTAACCCGGCCTGTGTGGGATTCGACTGTTACAAAATGCATCAGTTGCCTACCAAATAAAAACATCTCTGTTCTTTCGGTGTCCAGGCATTTGCCTACTAAACTTCCAGTCTCGCATATAGATTATGACTCTCGTGTTGCAGTCAACACTAGAACCTGCTCTCTTCCTGGTGTCTATATTTCAAGGCCCAAGTGTATGTTTCTTTGCGTCGCGGCGCTTTTGAAAATAAGTGAACATCGCTGACAACTGCCATGCAATCTCTGTCGACGTAACTACGTCCGCATCCTTCTATGTCGATTCGCTTGGTGAACAATGCTCCTCCCTGACTATCCGAGATCCAACATCTCTGTCTATCGAGATCCGTCTTCACTCTCGTTGTCTTCAAACAAGCATCGCTTGCCGTTGAATCTCGGTGGTCTGGTATGTATGCAATGACATCAAAACTCCGTAACCACTTCATAGCTCCTAAGATAAACATCCATGTCACGCCAACAAATCTCAGCACCATCCAAAGGAATTGATAGGTATTTACATTGAAGTCAAAAACAATCTACAATCGCCGAATTCGCATGTCACATATATGGTGGCCACCATTTATGCGAAATTCTGAATTGTATTACATCTCTCGATGTAATTTTTTTCATTTGTTGATTAACCTTCGATTTTTCAAATGGATTTCTCAGTTCTATAATTTTCATCATTATTGCGATCAGCCCAAATAAATATTTACCTAATAATATGAGTATTACTACTCATATCCAAACATAAAAGTTTTCAAAATGTATTTAATGACGATTGAACATTTTTCGCATTAGTTCGTATTCTTTTTGCTTTTTACAAGCTTATTTAATGGAGTTTAAATTAAATCTTATTCAACATAGTGTGGAAATTTGTGTATTAAAATATGTTCTTATTCAGAAAAGTAGCATTTTTCATTATATATACATCTTCGACAATGTATGATGTGGAAACATTTATGCCATTCCTCTTATTTTCTTTTCAACATTTTTTTGAGAGCATAGACTGAAACGAATAGGTTAAATGAAGAAATTATATATCTAAGCTTCTACGAATATTGCAGCTCAGTATCAGATTATTCCAAATATTTTATCTCTACTAGCTGAACCGGCAAACGTTGTTCTGCCATATAAATTATAACTCTCTATCTATAGTGTTAATTCGCGAAAATATAGATTCGCCAACCCCGATGCGTGCCGTGCGGCCATAAATGCATTATTTATAGGCATACGGGACCGGCACACCCCGCGCCCATTGAACGCTGCTAACCGCGACGAAACGTACGGCCCGCCAGCTGCTACGCCTCTGCTTTTTAAATCTCTGATATCTTCTAAGATGTCCATTTTAATGAAATGCTGTTTGGGGCAGTTTTGATCTACATGAATTGTACAACGTATGTAATGTATTTAATTGGATAAGGAATAATACTGTATTGTATAAAATAGCTTAGTGAATATCACATATTTTGTTTGTAATATTCGAAAGGCAATAGGTTTCAGAATTTAAAAGAAAGAAAAAACTCACTATTATAACTAAAATATTGTTTTAAATCTTTTTACATCCTAAGTAGGTACACATTTTCAAAACTTTATAACAAAAGGAGTACAATAACATAGATTTAATACATGCACATGCATACTATTGCATACATAGTTTCAAAGGTATTTCATGTCACAAAAATTGTTGTGGAGATAGTCCTCAAATGAATAAAAGGCTTCACTAATCTTTTATTTTGGAAATAAGCTGCTTATATGCGTGAAATTGAGTACGGCTTATCAGAAATATAATACAAATTTCATTGTACTTTGAATGAAAACAATTTTCGTATTATAATATGTCGGAATCTTTTCAATATAGCCAATGTATAGTGTTGTAAAAACAGGTGTTTAGTCCATTGTCCAATTCGCCACGCTTTTTAGTGAAAATACAAAAAGATTAATGCATCTATTGATCTGCAGATTGGTATATATTATAAATTATTGAAATCCTCTTATGGTACAAATGGCTGAAACTCAATCGATAGAATTTTATATCTCAAAGTAACTGAATGAGTAATGAATATCTAAGGATACCTTTGCATCGGTGAAATGGGAAACTTGAAAGCATTTTTCGGTTTAAGTGATGGCGCAGAAAGGGCGAACATCATTCAGATGAAATTCCTATTTCCAGAACTTTTACCTTTCATCAAAGTAGAGTGCCTTTGGCTTTGCTTTATGAATTTCATGAGAAATATAGGAATTCTTTCCGTAATGAAACATTTATATAACGATTAGTTCTAAAGTTTATTCATACATTCCTTTCTTATTTTATCTCTTGAGTATCAAAAAGAAATTCATTAACTGTTTGGAAAATATTAAAAGTTGAAGGAGTCCTTCATCTAATGTAATTAAATTCAGGAAAGTGGTATAATTCAAAAAGTCTTCTTGAAGAATGAAGCTATATTGATAAATCTTTATATATATATATATATATATATATATATATATATATATATATATATATATATATATATATCTATATATATATATATATATATATATATATATATATATATATATATATATATATATATATATATATATATATATATATATATATATATATATATATATATATATATATATATATATATATATATGGAATGGCATTTACTTGGTGAAAGTTCATATTCGTAACTTTATAAAGAAATAAAAAAACTTTTCACAGGTTAAAATGAAAATCTATTGAGTAAACGCGTTTCGTCATAATTACATATTATAAAAAAACATTCTCTAGGTTTTAAATATAATCATTCAGAAACTGACATTATAAAATCAATAAAAAATAAATCGGAATTAAATAGCACTATATTTACAAAAGCTGATAAAGGTAATACGGTAGTCGCGTTAAATCAAGAAACCTATTTATCCAAAACTAAAGAATTCTTAAACTCTGGTAATTATACAATTTTAAATAAAGATCCAACAACGGAATTTTCGAAAATTATCAAAGTTGCTATTAATGAATCAAAGTCAATAATTAGTGATGTTGATATAAGAAAGTTAGTCATAACTAATCCACAAGCACCTCAGTTGTATTCTTTAATTAAATTACACAAAAATGGTTACCCCATCAGACCAGTAGTATCATATAAACAGCTCCAGCCGTTAAATTATCAAAATTTTTGATTGACGTAATTAAGAAATATACGAAATTTGAACCCAAGTACGCCATTAAAAATTCAAACGAAATGATCAAAAACATTCAAAATATTGTATTACCTCACAATTCAAAGTTATTTTCTTTAGATGTGAACAATCTGTTTCCTAGCACTCCGCCTAATGAAACTGTAAATTTAATCAAAAATTTTCTTATTTCTAATAATGTTCATCCACTTATACAGTCAGATATTACTCATTTACTGGAAATTTGTTTAGAACAAAATTATTTCAGTTTCAACAACGTGTGTTATAGTAATGAGGAAGGTTTGATTATGGGAAATCCCTTAAGCCGTTTGTTATCAGAAATCTTTATGGATAATTTAGAGAAAACTATTATGAACCACTTCAGCAGTAAATACTTTCTTTATTGGTATAGATACGTTGATGACGTCATTGTTTGCTACACTGGTACAGATAGACAATTGGATAATTTCATTACTTATAATAATTCCATACACCCTCGTATTAAATTTTCTCTAGAAACTGAAATGAATAATTCTATTAATTACTTAGATTTAACTATTACCAGAAAAAGCAACAAACACGAATTTTCAATTTTTCGTAAACCATCTCATACAGATATTACAATTCATAACACATCACTACACCCTTTTTCACATAAATTAGCGGCTTATCATAATATGATTCATAGACTTTTCAAAATTCCGTTGTCCGAAGCTAATTTTCAGAAGGAATGGCATATAATTAAACAAATGACAGTAAATAATGGTTATTCACCTAATATGATTGACAGCCTCATTCAGAGGAAAAAATACAAAATGGCAATTTCAGAAATTTACCCACTTATATCCGAAAAAAGTAGAGTATTTAACAGTTTAACATACTTGGGCAAAACTTCCGAGAACCTGAAATTGTTTTTTCAAAATTTCAAAATTTCATATAAAACCAATAATAGCATTGGAAAATTAATTAAAAACAACAAATCAAAAATTCATAGAGATGAACGTACTGGTGTTTATAAACTCGACTGTAACGATTGTGAAAAATTCTATATAGGACGTACAATTAGAAATTTCAAAACTCGAATACACGAACACCAACGTAGCTATATTAAGCAGAAAACTGATTCTAATTATGCGTGCCATCTTATTCAAGAAAACCTTTAATAACAATTATAATATATTACAATTTGAAAATAGTCTCCATAAAACCAACTGTTGGGAATCCCTATACATCAATAAATATAAAAATTCCGGAAATTTAGTTAACGACCAGATTGAAGTAAACCCTTCTCCTCTCCTTAATCTGTTCAATGTAGGTACCTACTAATAGCTCTGAAATTGAATATAACCTCTGTTATATTCAATTTTCGTATAAATAGATTGTTCTGTAATACCATAGTTTAGTACGAGATGAAGTCAATGTTATGACGAAACGCGTTTACTCAATAGATTTTCATTTTAACCTGTGAAAAGTTAGTTTTTTTTTTATTTTTTTATAAAGTTATATATATATATATATATATATATATATATATATATATATATATATATATATATATATATATATCTATACAGTGGCGGATTTACAGATTTGCCGCCCGTAGGCTATTAAATTTTTGCCGCCTCTAAATTTTGATATCTTAGTCCACAATCATATCAATTTTCTATCAATAAAATTCCAAGAGTTTTCAGCTCTTGAGAAATGTGATATTGAGTCTTTTTTACGTAAGATTTATGCAGTTCAGATATATATTCCTTTGTTGCACCTGCACGAATGCATTTTGTTAAAAAATTATTGATTTAGATAAATTCAGAGATAGTATCCCTTGAAGATATTCTATTGGCTAAAGATTTAGCCTAAAACCAAAAAGAGATACACAAATATGTATAACCCAATATTATTTTTCCGCCCTCCCTGAAGACAAACTCACGAGCGGCCATTGCTTTTTATATAAAAAAAGGAATTTAATGACATATCGTATGGATTTTTGAAGATCGTGTTCACAGTAAACACAATAACTCTCGAAAAAATCAATTTTTTACTTCAATTTTTTTTGTACTCATTCTACTGGAGAGGAGCTGCAATTGTTTATGTAGAGATGTTGAAATATTTGTTATTTAGCATTGTATATAGGACTATATTTCAATTTTCGTTAAATATTTTAATTTGTCCCCAATTTTCGGAATTCGTATTTTGTGTGCATAATAATTTATTTTTTAATTTGTAACTCGAAATAAAAAATTTATGAACTAAATTTGCCGCCCTAGGCTCCAGCCTACTCAGCCTGCTGGTAAATCCGCCACTAGATAAATATATATATATATATAATCATATCATCAAGTACTAGGACATTTATTTGAAACTAATCAAACAAACCTCCTAGCGGAGCTGGTTATACGAGTTCATGAAACATCGAAATGCCTCCATATACCTTGGACGGTGTATGTTAGAAACATTAAGTTGTTTATCACAATCAATGGAAATGATAGACAGTCTGTTTCGCCCTTATCTGGGGCTCATCAGTATCATCCATCCATCGAAAGTGATAACCAATCAAATATTTCTAACGGCCTTATATTTTCCTTCAAGTGACTATATGGCATATAAATATAACCAGCTCCGCTAGGAGGTTTGTTTGATTAGTTTCAAATAAATGTCCTAGTACTTGATTTTATTGCCACGAACGTGTTTCGATAACACGAAGAATTCTGTTTTCTATTCATTTGCTGCCTGTTTAAAGGATAAAATCGGAGCGCTGTTACTGGCGTTGTGTAATTGTTGCATTACATCGATTTGATGTGGCAACTTTACTCTTGCTTAGAGAAATATAGTAACCACCTTCGGGTGTCAGGATGTACGAGTTCACGTTGCCGAAATGTTTTCATCTATCTGTAAGATGTGGTTCATTTGTTTCCAACGGGTGGCGCTGTGTCATATTTATATGCCATATAGTCACTTGAAGGAAAATATAAGGCCGTTAGAAATATTTGGTTGGTTATCACTTTCGATGGATGGATGATACTGATGAGCCCCAAATAAGGGCAAAACAGACTGTCTATCATTTCCATTGATTGTGATAAACAACTTAATGTTTCTAACATACACCGTCCAAGGTATATGGAGGCATTTCGATGTTTCGTGAACTCGTATAACCAGCTCCGCTAGGAGGTTTGTTTGATTAGTTTCAAATAAATGTCCTAGTACTTGATTTTATTGCCACGAACGTGTTTCGATAACACGAAGAATTCTGTTTTCTATATATATATATATATA
This sequence comes from Cynegetis impunctata, assembly GCA_030704885.1. Classification (NCBI taxonomy): domain Eukaryota; kingdom Metazoa; phylum Arthropoda; class Insecta; order Coleoptera; family Coccinellidae; genus Cynegetis; species Cynegetis impunctata. The sequence continues at coordinate 396,251 of JARQZK010000730.1, forward strand.
TATATATATATGAATGATGATTCAATATATTCCATCTTTTGTATTCGTAGAAGGTAATGCTTGAGATTTTGTCGCGAGTTAATATTTCAGTTATAAATAAAAAACTAAGAATTTTTCAGACTTGGGATGAATAAGAGATTCGTAGATAGGACTGTATCAGCCCTTCTTCAAGATGACGTCGATGGTGCTCTATCAGCTCCAGAAGTGCCCTCCATTAGAAGAGATCGTGGTAAGTAGTTTGAAAAAAAGATTGCTTCGGATCTGTAGCATGCTACGATTTGAAAAGTTTTATTATTTATCTACACTTAATGAAAAAAAAATTTATACAAAACCAATGGACAACGTCCAACACTTCAATCTCATTTTAAAGAACATTCAGTAATATTATTAATTGAGTAGTTTCGAAAATTGCAATAATTTGAAATATGAGAAACATTTTTATTATGAAAAACAAATATTACAAGCTTGATATGTTTCATTTTTTAATAACAGTTTATAGCTTATATATTTTGATTTTTTTTGGATTCCTAGAATTTTCGGTCTGACCAGATGTGTCATGTTATCAATTTTTAGATTTTGTTGAAACTTGTTGAAATAATCCGCTTACTCCATACTTTATATACCTTTATGTTCTGCGAACCAAACTGCTGGGTGCAATAGACACTTTGACTAGTATAAATGTCTATCAATTTTTCTTGATGGATGATGTGAGTTGTAACACACCTTACAGTTTAGGTTATCATTAATTAGCATTTTAGTTATTTTTACAAGCACTCACCTCTCACGCTATAAATCATTACTTCCCTCACAAAGCACCAAACACTACACTCACATTACCTTTCTACCACCCAAGGGGGAAAACACTCTCAGAGGTCAAAGAGCATTTTCACTTCAGATGAGTACCGACAATGGTTGAGCCGAACGCCATCTACTAGTGCCATATATGAACAGATTCGGGCGTCCAGAGACGTGCTGAACCAACAGAGAGCCGCAAGGTTCACTTATAGTGCTGAAAATATTCATGATGCTCTCAAAAATGTAAGTTTAACAAAGATAGAAATTATGTGTTACAGTGAAACATTGAAATAAAAACATTAAATCGGATTATTTATTGATATAACTTCATAGAGAAATAAAAAAAAACTAGCTTTTCACAGGTTGGAATACAAATCTATCGAGTAAACGCGTTTCGTCTTAACATTGATTTAATCTCGTACTAAACTATGGTATTACAAAACAATCTATTTATATGAAAATTGAATATAAGGGAGGGGTTCCTAGAGAAACTAAATAACAATAAGCAATTCATTCAGAGTTATTAGTAGGCACATTGAACAGATTAAGGAGAGGACAAGGGTTTACTTCAATCTGGTTGTTAACTAGGTTTCCGGAATTTTTATATTTATTGATGTATAGGGATTCCCAACAGTTGGTTTGATGTAGACTATTTTCTAATTGTAATATATCATAATTGTGATTAAAGGTATGGCTTTCTTGAATAAGATGGCAAGCATAATTAGAGTCAGTTTTCTGCTTAATATAGCTACGTTGGTGTTCGTGTATTCGAGTTTTGAAATTTCTAATTGTACGTCCTATATAGAATTTTTCACAATCTTTACATTCGAGTCTATAAACACCAGTACGTTCATCTCTATGATTTTTTGATTGGTTGTTTTTAATCCATTTTCCAATGCTATTGTTGGTTTTATATGAAATTTTGTTTATGAAAAAACAATTTCAGGTTTTCGGAAGGTTTGTCCAAGTATGTTGAACTGTTAAATACTCTACCTTTCTCGGATATAAGTAGGTAAACTTCTGGAATTCAAATTTCGTATTCCAACCTGTGAAAAGTTAGTTTTTTCAAAATTTCTTTATGAAGTTATGAATATTAACTTTCACCAATTAAATGCCAATTCAATTCTATTTATTGATATTCCAACGTCGAATTTGAAAATTGTTTATATTTCAGCTTGAGAGCGGTTACTACGGTTCCTATAATAGACCAAGTGCTACCTCTACCTTAGACAGAAATTTTTCTAGAAATCAGCAACCTTCCATACCTGCCAGATCCTTATCAACGCAACATATCACAACGTCAGGTAAACATAAATTTATCTATATTCCCACAGAAATTGTTATACAGGTTTATTTGTAGCTTTAGGCTCCACAAGATCTCCGTCTATGCGTAGAATGAGGCAGCTTCTAGATCTAGACTCAGGAAGGTCCGCCGCCGCTCCGAGTCCAGTACCAACACCTAGTGGAACTCTTCCTCGAGGTCAACGCCAATTAGATATAAATCCTGCAGGTGAAGTAACCAATATATATATAAATTTAAATTTCAATAGCTTCTACTTAGATGACTTATTTTCCAATCTTATTAGTTTTTTTCAACTCTTATCTAATTCCAGAATTTCTAAAATACAAAATGGAAAAACCTGGACTCTCTGGTACAGGTACTCAAATATCAGGACTTTCTGGACTGACTCATGGTGCTTCTGGATTGATGGGTGTACCTTCACTAGGAGATGAACCTATTAGCGGAATGTTATGGATACATCTCCTTGCAGGAAGAGGCTTGAGAGCTTCTTCTGGTACATCTGCTGCTACTACCCCCGTCACACCAAGTGGATCATCTCCTAGCATCACAGGTGAGATCACGTTACGTCTGAAGAATTTTGAAACGTTGAAGACATGTGTTTTTATATTTCAGGATCAACAGGACTGAGGGATTTGTATTGTGTTCTTGAATGTGATAGGGTACATAAAGCGAGAACAGTGGTAAGTTTTATTCAGAAAATAACTAGTAAATTGAGGAAATAAGTAGGTGAATAGATTTCATCATTCGTTTCGTATTTCCCAAGTGTCATGTTCAATGTATATGTCATGTAATCCACTGCAAATATGGATTTTTCCAGAAATTTATTTCATAGGTTTTTTATTACTCAAAAAAATTCTCTGATTTGTTATTCAACGATTAATATCATTGAGTCTGAGAAAAATGGAATACTTATCTTGAATATTTGTTCATCTCTATTATGTTATTAAAATTCAGGTACGTACAGGAGACTTAATTTTTGATTGGGATGAAAGTTTCGAACTAGATCTAGTGAATAACAGAGAACTCGATCTTCTGATCTATTCATGGGATCCTCAATATAGACACAAATTGTGTTACAAAGGTTCCATATACCTTCCTACATTGCTCAAGAGTGGTCCTATCCATCAATTAGCTCTCAAGATAGAACCAAGAGGTAATCCGAATGAAATAATTCAAACATAGCGCAATTTTAATTCTATCTCATATTTCAGGTACTTTATATTTACGACTGAGACATACTGATTCAGCAAATTTATATAAACGACGAACTCATTCATCACTGACACTATCAAGAACATCACAACTCTTTGGGGTCGATTTAGAAACAGTGGTAAGCCATCAAAAAGATATTGTCCTTTTGTCATTTTAAAATAAAAGAGAAATTGATATATGCTGAATATTATCACGATCAAAATAAGAGAGTAAAATTATTTTTCATTTCTCCTCTTTGAAGTTGAAAGTAAGGGATGTTGCAGGTCAATAGAGAAAACAAAACTGGTGGGGTCCCTGGAGGTGTAGCAACTGGACTAGTAGCTGTTAGTCAACAGATTCCAGTTATTGTGAAAAGATGCGTAGAAGAAGTCGAAAGGAGAGGATTGGATATTATTGGTGAGAAGATATACTTTTATGAATTGTTCTTCTTATAGAGATATGAGTACAATGCTGAAATATATATTTCATCTCAATTTACTATCTTGTAACTCTATAATTTCTCATTTCAGGTCTATATAGATTATGTGGTTCGGCTACTAAAAAGCGAATATTGAGAGAAGCTTTTGAAAGGAATAGTCGATCTGTAGATCTTTCTCCTGATAATGTTCCAGATATCAATGTCATCACCGGAGTTCTAAAGGATTATCTGAGGGAATTACCAGAACCTTTATTCACCAAATGTTTATATCAGATGTTGGTAGACGCATTAGGAGTGTGCTTACCTGACGACCCTGAAGGCAATGCCAAACTGATGTTCTCCATTTTAGACTGTCTCCCTAGAGTGAACAGAGTGAGTTATCTATCCACACTAATCAGATACTAATGACAATAATGCAGTTTAATTCGATGTCTAATGAACTTTTGTTAATGTAGCCATATCGAAATATTAAGAGAACAAAATAGCTGCAAATCAGTCAAACCACGCAAAACTGTCAGGAACAATAACAAAAAATATTTTATTGGAAACAATACATCTTGACGATATAGCTATTTGCAATGACTAGGGAGGAAAGTGCCACTTTTCCTCTCTTGGATGTTTACACCCAAGGAAGGAAGAGGTACTTTACTCCCGTGTAATGCATATGATTTTTCCTCCTACCCTAAATTGAACCTTTTTTGAAACTTTATTTACCGCACAAATAACGAATTTATGTTTAATGTCACTGTCAGTCAGCCACGGCATCCTACATATTCAAAATTAGAGGGAGAAAAAGTACTTTTCCTCCCTATGGAGGGAAATACGACATTCCTCCCTGATGTGAAGGAAGAAAGTGAGTACTTTCTGTGGGGGTAAAGGAAAAAATTTTTCGTCGAACGTTAGTAATTTATTTTCAAACTTATATTCTGGTCATTGTAAGAAATATATGGAACAGAACCTCCAATCACAAAAAAGCTCTTGATTTCGAAAAAATGGTAAATAGGAAATATTACCTACAGGGACAATGCTGGGTGTTAGATTTTTGTATTTTATATAATACCTGATACTGTCTGGCAATGCATTTCAGACTGAGTAAGTAATTCCGTGAATTACCATGGTGTATCACCATTTCAGCCCAATGGTCATGAATGATGGGACTATCTGATGGAAAGAACATAGAAGATGAAGTAGAGATTTAAAACAAGTTTGAATATTTATCAAAAAAGAAAAATTGATAATTTTCACAGTCTTGTCAATTTTTGTCAGCTCGTTCGTTAAATATGTTATGAGTGTAAAAATTTTGATTTATACTAGTAATATATATTTTATACATAAATGAATCGAATTCTATCTGAAACGAAAGTCGTTGACGTTGATTTTAATATTTCAAAAAGTGTTTTCATATATGAATACTGAAAACATAAATTGATCTATGAAATTATGTCGAAGTGATATACAAGCTTTTCTTTTTAGGCCACACTCATTTTCTTGATGGACCATTTAGCACTCGTCGTTTCCGCATCTGACAGAAACAAAATGTCAGCACAAAATTTGGCGACAGCTTTAGCTCCACCATTAATGCTTCAGTCGACTGAATCAATGACTCCCACTGCCCCACAGAAAATGACTCGTCCTGGCGAATTGGATTATCAGCAGCCCATTTCGCTTTTGAAATACTTATTACAGATATGGCCCACGCCAAAGCATCTCTCAGGTAATGTGTATAAGTCACATCTTCAAACCCTGTACAGATCATTTATTAATATTCACATAATGGGTAACCAAACGATAATTCTGATTTAATTTTACGCGAAACAAGTGCCTTCCATTTTCAACAATGTTCTTTCAAATTACTGATAATATGGGGCACTTTTGTATGTACAAAGATAAATGCCGAATTTTAATTTGATTATTCAGGAAATTTCCCCCAATTGCCCAATCTCACACTCTATGGTGCGCGCAATATACTTAAAAAAGGAAAAAAGTTTTTCTTGGCGTATTAATATACCTATACTTTAATATGAGTAATATAAAATGGCTCAACTTCCAAACAATTAGATATATAGTTAAACTGTGTCGTTGGTATTTAGAGGGGGTCTTTCCAGACAGGTCGTCGCGGCAGGCTAGCCGGGCCGCGTGGAGACACTCGAGGTGCATATCCAGTGACTCAGCAACTGTCCCAGGGCCAACAGCAATCGCCTCAGCAGCTATCAGGGCAGTCTCGGCCCTCAGCGGCTCCGTCTCTTCCTCATCCTCGCTCAGTAGCCTCGGTCCCGGCGCGAGGCCCACAGCCACAGGCCCCATCACTCCAGATACACGTAAGATCATTTATAAACTATTACAAAGAAGTGTATAATTATATCATCGAACAAACCTCCTATTAGCTCCATTTTGATTATTTAAGATATGCTAGTTGGGAAAGAAATTTCTATGAATTCAAATTCTGTTCTAATTTCAGTTTCTATTATTAGACAGGGAAAAATGTTCATCACCAAAAGACACTCCCCAAGCATCAACTCAATTCACATAGTAATTTCAAACTGTACAACTAAATATGAAGGGGGCTTGAAGATGCAAGAATTCTGAAAAAAAGAGTTTTCAATTACATATACTCTATAAAAAGCCCTACAACATTTATTTTGCGTTTTGATTTCGACAATCGTGATCCAGGAGGTCTAAAAAATATTAAAATACCACTACCAAACCTCCTCGTTGACTTTCCATTCAGTGCAATACTATACTCTATTATTTTAGGGGAAAATACGAAGAGTCTATATTTAATCAATATTCCAGGTGAATCTATGCAGATAATTTGAGTTATGCTTTTCTGAATTATTCAGGGCCAATCATCAGTAAGCAAAGGTCCCTACCATCCGCTCTCACCGCGAGTAGGACCACCAACAGCGCAGTCCACGGAGGCCCAGGTAGCGGGACAGCCGCCCGCTCTTAACGCCCAAAATCAATGTAAATAATTTAGGTGGCCAATTTTTGGCCCATTTTAAGACGGCAACTTCACTTGAACGTATATCCTAAACGTCCTAGTTTTTGAGATACAGGCTGGTCAAGTTTCGGAAAATAAATCATTTTTTATTTATAACTTTAAAACCACACAAAATATTTTAAAAAATTCATGAAAAAAATACAAAAAAAATTAAATTAATTTGTTTGTTCGATGCACCAATTTTTCTTTAACAAAAATTTATATCCTGCCATGTGATAATGTTATGATTATGCAGAGAATCAGTTTGAATTTTTTCAAGCGAAAACCATGCGTCGCTCAAAGAAAACTCAAAAAATTAAATTTGTTCAAAACAGAATATTCATTTCAAAAATAATTTTAGTTTTTAAAAAAATCAGTGGCGTACCAAAATGTTTGCTGAAGTATGCAAGGCAAATTCTGCATGAACGCCACTGGTGGAAAATCTGAAACCTGTAATGCATCAAAAAATGCACATTGATGAGTAGTACCTGCATACCAAATTTGATTGAAATATTTTGTGTCGTTTTAAAGTTATAAATAAAAAATGATTTAATTTCTGAAACTTCACCACCCTGTATCTCAAAAACTATGAAGTTTAGGACATACGTTCATATAAAGTTTTCATCTTAAAATAGGCCCAAAATTCACCCCCTAAATAATTTACATTCAATTAAAAAACACCCTGTATATACGGAGTAGCGCATTCAAAACATTCTACCTGCAATATTTCCAGTGTTTTTTGGAAAACCGAGAGGAGAGTCAATTTTGCTTTCGAGGAGGACATCTTTTGATTGTAAATTCACAAATGTAGAATCACTATCTGGCAAAACCTTCCAGAATGTTAAGTAACATGGGGGTCAAGTAGAATAGTAGTTCAATTCTATTTACATACATGCTTAGTACTTCTTTCCGTGTTAATATTAATGTGAAAAACCTGTTGGAAATGCTGGTTAAATAAATCGAAAGCAATAATTTTAACAGGAATTTGGATTGATCAAATGCTCGAATTGCATGCTATTTACTTCCAAACAGTTATGAACGGTTCAAAATTTTCCCTATTATTTAATGTTAATAATAACCTTTGATTTGATTTACGAAACATGTTCAACATCTAAATTTTTGTTGAAAAATGATTTTATCATCCCCGTGCCATTTAAGGTTATTGAAGAGGTTGCCACCCTGTTGAAGGGGATAACTCTACATCTATGAATTCACTATAAAAAATTGGCTGGGGTGTTGAGGAAAAATCTTCACTATTTAACATATTCCAGTGGACTGTTTTAATTGCGCCATCCGGTATATACATATATAAATATATATATATATATATATATATATATGTATATATATATATATATATATATATATATATATATAGGTATATATGTATATATATAAATACATATATATATAATATATATATATATATATATATTATATATATAATATATATATATATATATATATATATATATATATATATATATATATATATATATATATATATATATATATATATATATATATTCGATTAGACATGAAAAATATAATTTATCGAAAGATTTAAAACCATTTAAAGAATAAATGGTTTCAGGTGCATAAAATTATTTGATATGGAGTAGCATTTTGATTTAGAACATGGAATGATAAAAAAATTGAGGAGAAAAGGCGTATGCATGCACATATCATAATAGAATTTATACCTTCTTACAATTTCATTTGTTAGTCAAGTATTTAATCAATATTATGAAGAAAAAAACTTTGAACGACCATAAATCGTCAATGTCATCTCATCTTCCCCATTTTCTAATTATTTCCGTCTGTACTCGTTGGTGAAATACGTCAAACAACAAGCATGTGCGATTTATAAAATTGTAGTTTCTTCTTGAAAAAGGCATTAAAAAATTGGTAATACGTACTTTCTTACATTACTAAAAATTAATGGTGAAATTCTCTATGTATTAAGGTATATTTTACTATTATTATTAAACTATTGTTATTAAACTTCATCCGTTTCTATCAAATTTTTTCCAAATAGCAGTAACACATTTCCAAATACAGATCACAATTAAAATGCTGTAGATTTTGCAATACAGAATTATGTCTCAAATATATGAACATGCTGCATTAGTAAACTTATAGACATTGTCTATAAAGTATCTGAGACGAAAAAATTTCAATTATTGAATACATGACAAGCTCATAAAAGGAAAGATAGAAGTTATAGCTGAAAAATAAATTGAAATAAGTAGGTTCCAGTATTTGCAACAAAAAAAATTAAATGAGGTTAGTACGTAACAAGTTTGAAACAATATAGTAAAAAACGGAAAAAAAGAAATTATTATAAATTAATATACATTATTATTGATATTTGTATATTAATTCATAATAATTTCCCTTATTTTTTGTTTGTTTTCAACTTGCTATTTACTAATCTCATTTTATTTTCATTCAGTTTCCAGATACTGGGATATTTTCAATCCCTTCCTTTTATGAACTTGTCATTTATTCATTAATCGAAATTAATTTTTTTATCAATGAAGAAAATACATTGTCCAACACTCTTAAACAAACATATGAACATGGTACTGCTGATTAAATTTAAAAAAAGTTTCAATTTGTGCAATACAAACAACAATGGATTACTGAAACATTAGGTACATTTCCCAAATTTAACTTCAGTTTTGTAAACTGTCCCTGTATTTCACCAACGAATTAATTTTATTTTTATGCAACGCTTTCACTGATGATTTAAATAAATGTGATCTTATGGTGGCATATCTTCCTGAAATTGTAAAAAACTAACGGAAGCTAGAAAAGAAATAGTTCTGAACTAAAAATATTGAAATTCTAGATTATCATTAGAACTTGGATAGTAGATTTCCTCTAGAAACAATTCAGAATATTCTTTTCTGGTTGCCTATTCCGCTGATTCTTAAAATACAATTTTTCAAATTTTCATACAGGGTGCCATAACCAATCATTTCCAGTTTTGGAGAGGGAATGTTTGAAATTATTCAAATTTTATGAAAGTTTTGGCTCTACAAACCATGATATGATTTCGTGATCAAATGAGAATCAACGTAAAACTGGGATTGGTGAAATGTGACGACATAGATGTTAAAGTAAACTATAAAGAATTATCAGTATTTAATATAGCTTTTCGAACAGCTAGACCCTCCTAACATGTACTAAAATAAACGAATAATAAATACATTCATTTCAGCATAGCAATATTTTATTTATTTTACCTATATCAGAGAAGACTCTGAGCAACTGGGGGTGAATGGGGAAAATGACAATTTTATGAGGAGTAAAATGGAGCGTTAAATAAAAGTGAAATTTAACGTTCCTTTGCGCAACCTACTATGCGCATCTTTCACTTCGAGATTATTGATATACCGCAGCATATATTAGGGCAGAGATCCCCAACCTTTTTTCACCTAAGAGCCCATCAGAGCATTCCGGTTAGGGGGTGGGCACCATTTAAAATTTGATGTTCAAGGTAAATTTATAGTTGGAGATTTTTAATGAAACAATGTACAAAAAATCTTCAATTCCAAAAACGTATTGTAACATAAATAACATTGTTGTTTATATTTCATGTAATAGTGCTTTGCTTTTTGTTGCATGGGGGCTGCTCGAATAAGTTTGACTATTTTGTAACTATTTTCATGACGTGCCCAAAGGTAGTATTCTATCACACAAAACTTCCTGAGACATGAAGTTTGGAAATGATTTATCTTTCTTGCAAAGGGTAATAAATCCTTTGATATTAATTGATATCAATTGACTTTGCATATGTTCTAAATATGTTATCAATTGACATCAATTGACTTTGCATATGTTCTATATATGTTATCAATTGACTTTGTATATGTTCTAAATATGTTATAGGCATCCTTCCCTGTTGTACAGGCTGTCCCATTTTCGATGTCCTTACGGGCTAACTCGCTTATTTTTAAAGATAGAGATTTGAGGTTTTCGCGAACGTTGGCTACTTTTTTGTGAATCTCACGATACCGCAAACAAAATTTTTATAGCTTGCTTCGTTTTTGAGATACAGGGCGAAGTTGAAAATATTGCATTTTGTCCCCCCTCCTGTATCACAGCTATCTTTTAACTTATAGGAAAAGTAAAAACTGACTTTAATACACTTTTTTACGTAGAATCCAGTGGCGTAGTCAGATTTTTGAAATGAGCTGTCATTGTTTAGATATAACCCAATGTTATATATTTTTTAATAGAACACTCTATATATTTTTCCATATTCAAAACAGAAATACTTTACGCTTTTCAAAAATATACAACACTTAATTTTCTTTTTTCATGGCAAGTCAAGACAAATATCACTTTAATAGATCGTTCGGCGTAATAAACAAAAACATCACTTCCATTTATATAGGATAGAAGGAAAAGTTTTTATTAAAAAAATATTATTCAATATAAGTTACTGAACAGATATGCATTTAATAACTATTATAAGAATAATAGAAACTTATATGAAACACTGCTACAAAACAAAGCTGTTTTATTTTTCTGTTGAAAATTTTTTGTAAATATTGTTAAAATTATTGCCCATTCTGTTGAAGATACAGCCGACATCTTCTGCGATAGCGCCAATCGACCACAGTTAAAATAAAGGTCTTATACCAAAGTATTCGAAAGCTTCTCTCGTGGCATTCATCAGAGCATCTCGATTTTCGTGCCGCGTGTGGTTCATTTTATTTTTTATATAGCCCCATATGAAGAAATCTAATATAGATAAGTCAGGGGACCTTGGTAGCCAGTTAATGGGAGCATTATTACCAATCCCCTGGTTTTGGAATATTTCATTAGGATAAACCTTTTCTATATTGAGCCAATGGAATTTCGTCAAGTAGTTCAGAAAGAAAATCATCCAAAATTTTGAAATATCTTTGGTGATTCAAGTAACCGTCGAAAATGGGGTAGGATAATCTTCCTCTAAAAACGAAACAAGATACATTAAAGCCGAATCTGCCTTGTTTTTGACCAACCACCGTAACGTGCTCATTTTCATTTGACCAATAACGATGATTATTTCGATTAAAAATGCCAGCGCTACTTATATGGCTTTCATCGGACAATACCACTAAAAGCCCATAATTTATATAAAATAGAGGCCCATCGCTTGATTTGGATTCAAACCAACTTGGTAATATATCCCAACCATATCTACTTTTTCGTAGTATTGATATACTGGATTATCATTCGCCATTGTAAGAAAAATTTATACACTTTGACAGGAACTATAAACATTCTGCACTTGCTTTTTTTTCATAGCCACCTACTAATTAGGCCCAGAGCGTATATAGGCGATAAATAGTGTTTCATTAGAGTTTAAATTTATTGTTTTGTCAAATTGTTTAATAACGTATATTACACAATATTTTTTTGAAGAAAACTTTTCCTTTTACGCTATAAAAATAGAAGTGATATTTTTGTTTATTGCGCCGAACGATCTATTAAAGTGATATTTGTCTAGACTAGCCATAAAAAAAAGAAAACTATCTAAATACAGGGCTAATACTTAGAATATTATATAAGTATTATATATTTTTGAAAAGCGCAAAGTATTTGAGTTTTGAATATGGAAAAATATATAGAGTGTTCCATCAAAAAAATTATAACATTGGGTTATATCTAAACAATGACAGCTCATTTCAAAAATCTGACTACGCCACTGGAGTCTACGTAAAAAAGTGTATAAAAGTCAGTTTCTTCTTTTCCTATAAGTTAAAAGACAGCTGTGATACAGGAGGGGGGACAAAATGCAATATTTTCAACTTCGCCCTGTATCTCAAAAACGAAGCAAGCTATGAAAATTTTGTTTGCGGTATCCTGAGATTCATAAAAAAGTAGCCAACGTTCGCGAAAACCTCAAATGTCTATCTTTAAAAATAAGCTAGTTAGCCCGTAAGGACATCGAAAATGGGACAGCCTGTACGTCCTTTCATGGGTAATATTTTCAGTAGATCTTCTTTTACAGTAAAGCCATTAAATACTATTCTCACCATAACTGCTAACGATGCTATTTCTGTAGATTCCTCAAGTTGTAATGGGAACCATTCACAAACAGCCAAATCACTCTTTAACTGAGCTAGCACGTCTTTCGAAATATCGTGTATTCTTCTTGTCATGGTGCTGGCTGACAACTGAAGGTGTATTGCTAACAAAATCTCACGTTTGTTGCGAAATCTCTCAAATAAGCAATAGGAATCAGTCAAATATGCTTCTTTTAACAATTCAGCATACTGTGGAGGAAAGAAGTAGTCGAAAAGCAGGCAGTGACCGTCAGCTGAGACCACTGCGCTACCGTTCTAATATTTCATACGACACAGGCATCAGTTCTAGTCTACAAAATAGACTATGAGTGGGCGGGCACACGTAAAACGGTGGACGGGCGCCATGGCGCCCGCGGGCACAGGGTTGGGGACCACTGTATTAGAGTATACCGGCCACAGTTGATGCTTGTGTAGGTATATATATATATATATATATATATATATATATATATATATATATATATATATATATATATATATATATATATATAATTATTTATTTGAATTGTTGTTGCCTGTGATCTATTTTTAATCTCTTGATAATTATTAGCAATAACAGGCTGGTTGAATCTTAAAAAACTCGATTTTATTAAAAAGTTGATGTTTCACTACGACATTCGAAAAAATTGAAATTTCTTTGACATTTATTGATTTGAAAAAACCTGAATAGACAAAGACGACTTTATTTATTATGTGCTAATCAGTCCAATATAAACATTCAAAATTGTTATCATCAGAAGGTAAGGGACACTACAGAAACCTTTACCCACGTAATGTTCGAAAATATAATAATAGGTTACTATTTATCTAACAACAAAGAAATTAGTCGCGGGAAAATATTGAAAAAGTAGAGCAGAATTATCGGTATAGAACGCTTATATGGAAGCAGCCGTTGACACGTGTTTCGGACTCTTTGGTCCTCATCAGAACGGCGTAGCTAAGTATTGGATTGAAAATTTGGAGATGAAAATAGTATAACAAATAAAATCCTCTGTTATGGAAGACAATCACACATTTGTGGTTTATTGTTTGAACTCTCCGGTATGGGAGATTTGGTCAAACTTTGCCACGGAGGCGATTAATTCCATCTGCGAGATCTCAGAAAGAGTAAATTAACAATAACAAAGAAATCAGTTGCGGGAAAATATTAAACAAGTAGAGCAAAAATTATCGGTATAGCTCGTTTATATGGAAGTAGCCGATTTTAATGAAATTTTTATTTAGAATTTCAAATTTTTTAAATAAAAAAAGGTACTTACAATATAGAACAATGTTTGAAACTCTCAGTTTAAGTTTGGGATCATTGCCATATTTTCAGCTTGCAATATTTAATTATTTATTTGAATTGTTGTTGCCTGTGATCTATTTTTAATCTCTTGATAATTATTAGCAATAACAGGCTGGTTGAATCTTAAAAAACTCGATTTTATTAAAAAGTTGATGTTTCACTACGACATTCGAAAAAATTGAAATTTCTTTGACATTTATTGATTTGAAAAAACCTGAATAGACAAAGACGACTTTATTTATTATGTGCTAATCAGTCCAATATAAACATTCAAAATTGTTATCATCAGAAGGTAAGGGAAACTACAGAAACCTTTACCCACGTAATGTTCGAAAAAAATAATAATAGGTTACTATTTTTCTAACAACAAAGAAATTAGTCATTGTTCTATATTGTAAGTACCTTTTTTATTTAAAAAATTTGAAATTCTAAATAAAAATTTCATTAAAACGGCTACTTCCATATAAACGAGCTATACCGATAATTTTTGCTCTACTTGTTTAATATTTTCCCGCAACTAATTTCTTTGTTATTGTTAATTTACTCTTTCTGAGATCTCGCAGATGGAATTAATCGCCTCCGTGGCAAAGTTTGACCAAATCTCCCATACCGGAGAGTTCAAACAATAAACCACAAATGTGTGATTGTCTTCCATAACAGAGGATTTTATTTGTTATACTTTTTTCATCTCCAAATTTTCAATCCAATACTTAGCTACGCCGTTCTGATGAGGACCAAAGAGTCCGAAACACGTGTCAACGGCTGCTTCCATATAAGCGTTCTATACCGATAATTCTGCTCTACTTTTTCGATATTTTCCCGCGACTAATTTCTTCGTTGTTAGATTAATAGTAACCTATTATTATTTTTTTCGAACATTACGTGGGTAAAGGTTTCTGTAGTTTCCCTTATCTTCTGATGATAACAATTTTGAATGTTTATATTGGACTGATTAGCACATAATAAATAAAGTCGTCTTTGTCTATTCAGGTTTTTTCAAATCAATAAATGTCAAAGAAATTTCAATTTTTTCGAATGTCGTAGCGAAACATCAACTTTTTAATAAAATCGAGTTTTTTAAGATTCAACCAGCCTGTTATTGCTAATAATTATCAAGAGATTATATATATATATATATATATATATATATATATATATATATATATATATATATATATATATATATATATATATATATATATATATGTTACAACATCACATACAACAGAAACCTAACCGTTAGTTTGTGTTCTGATTTTAAAGTGTAGTTTATTTATTTATATGTAGTGATACTCATATAAGTGAACAATAAACAATATTATTAAGTAATTGAAGATAATAAAATATTGCAAGATATAAAAGAACTGACGCACGACTGAATTAAACTGCAGTCGTGCGTCAGAGCCGACACACACAATTTTTTTTTGGTGGCCTTTATTTTATTTTAGTAGCCGGAACAAGCACACAAGAAAGTATTTGGCATACCGAAATTAATAAAAAATTATTAAAGAAGCATTATGAAACAACAAAATTTCACTAATTTTAGTCCCATTTCAATTGAACATCGTACTTAAAATCACTTTTAATACTGCGATTATTCTGCACCTTAATTTAAAATGTCAACCTGAGCGGAAATAAATATAATCAAACTTTTGTTGCATTCTACATTTTAAAAGGAAATTATGATTCTTAGTAATATTTTCCCATAAAATACATACTATTGCAGTGTATCGAAGGAAAGCAGTCACATGCGGGAGTTGTTTTTCTATCCGTTTTAGACCTCCTAGACCACGATTTTAGAAGAATGTTTCATGCCTGATATATACATATATACATATATATATATATATATATATATATATATATATATATATATATATATATATATATATATATATATATACAGAGCCGGAACTAGGATTCTTTTAGGCAAACTTTCAAAATGCGCCCTTGAAGAAATTAATTTTTCAATAAATACATGTTTTTTCATAATTGACATTTATTGATTATACTTTGAAGAACTTTTCTATTCACAATAATCTCCCATATTTCTTAAAAGGTAATGAACAAAAACTCAATCAACGAAATGAATAGAAAACGATAAAAAAATAGTTATTTATTCTCAAAATAATATATACTGTTATATATAAACATTAAAGAAAGTATTAAAACACGAAGACAACAATAAATAAATGAGTGAACACTTGCTGAACTGTTCAAAAAAAAGTCTTAATTTTGGGTGCAACTTGGGCAGCATGAACTCCAACTAAGTTCAGACTATGTGTTGAGCAGGGAATGAATCTTGCTAATTCGTTGTTCTTTAAAATTATAGTTTTAACACCTTTATATTTACCTGCCATATTTCCAGCATTATCATAAGATTGGCCTCTAATATTTATAACTATAAAAAATTAACCTCTAATATTTCCTATATGTAATCCATCCGCTTTCAATTTTTCGTCTATCAGTTTAGCAAGAGCTTCTCCAGTATGTTCATTAGTTGTTATAAAATCGAGAAAACTTTCTTCAATACTAATAGTACACTTATCGGAATCAATTTAAACATATCTGCATATTTGAGTCATCTGTTCTAGATGTGATACATCTGGTGTACTGTCAAACAAAATTTAAAAACATGTGGCTTTCTGTATATTGGCTATGATGTGTTTCCTAATTTTTGTGGAAACCAAATGTATCAACTCATCTTGTATCTTATGAGAGAAATAAGAAATCTGATTCTTATTATGTGATTTTTCATTATAGGGTCATAATGGCTTATAAGCTCAATTGTGCTCAAAAATTTTCCGCAATTCGGTTCTAATATTTTTTCAGAAGTACCCCTAAGAGCATCATTATTCATAACGCAGTGAAGAATCGCATCCAAGATAACCTTTAAGATATGCCTCCATTTCTGTTTCTCATCTATGATCATTTTCTCCAAATGATCATCTATGAATCCGCCAATATTCAAACTCCGTTCAAAACTTCGCAATTTTATGTAGTTTTCCCTGCGACTTAAAGAAACTTCATGACAGGGTAGTGATGGATTGAGATGTTACCAGTCTCGATAGCCTGTAGTACAAAAAATTTTTTTTCCAGAAAAGTGCAAGCAGGGAAAGCAAAATAAAGCATCCATCCTCTTACAATAAATAAGCCAGTTTCTGTGCAACCTATCTCCATTTGGCAAAATCTTCAAGAACCATTTTTTATCAAAACGTCGATCACCGTCACTTAAAGGATAAAAGTCGAGATCATCGCCTAATTCAGGTCCCCGTTGAAGAAATGTTTTGATATTTTTTTTTCGTAGTTTGCCATGTTGTAAGGTCATTGAAATCAACTAGTTCAAGTGGTTCCTTAGTAACTCCTGATTCTGAATACTTTCTGCAACATGGGCGTCATTCGCGGAATCACTTCTTGTCCGGACAATAACCGCTTCACTCTTGAAGTAACTTGAGATATCATTTGTTTTTTTAAGTTCTAATAATGTTTGATCTCTTATCTTCCGAAACTGTGATCCTGATAATTTTTTCGGAGGCATTTCATTTGGTTGTAACAAGCTGAAAATAAAAATCCTCATGAATAACATAACTTGGCGCGGAAAATTGGCTCGGACTCATTCAATAAGTCAAACATATCTTATTGAGAACTATTTTCCTTTCCAGCACGAATAATTTCCAGGCCGATAAGACGGTAAAAGGTAAAAGAATAAAGAATTGCACCATATTACTGACCTGACTAGTGAAAACACGAGTACGAGGTACGAGTGTGCACTGTGAACTGTGAACGATACGATAAACGCCACACGCTGAACAAAATTCTGTTTTAGCAATATCACGTGATCAGGTCGCCTAGTAACCGATTAGGATGGAATTACCGCAGAAGTGGAAGGAGAGTTTTTATGTGCACCGAGTCGTGTTTCGCGCCATGTATCATTTTCTAGGATTTTGCTCGGTTTTGGCGGTTTTGGTAGCGTTCGTTAATTACGTCTCACTCAACTTTGTAAACTGGTAAATACGCCACTCTGAAATATAGAGCTTGTAGTCAATCTTTATTTAAAATGGAATATATCATATTTCACTTTTTGTGCCCCTAGGTCGTTTGCGCCCGTGGCAAATGCCTCCTTCGCCACGCCCACGGTCCGGCTCTGTATATATATATATATATATATATATATATATATATATATATATATATATATATATATATATATATATATATATATATATATATATATATATATATATATATATATATATATATATATATATATATATATATATATATATATATATATATATATATATATATATATATATAATATATATATATATATATTTTTTTTTTTTTCCGGTTCATTATGGCATCTCCACCGGTTCCCATCGAGTCGAATGAGCTGAAATTTGGTACCTGGGATTCTTGTCGTTGCAGAACGAAACTATCATTTATAAATTTGGTTAAATTTTTTCAACCACCGCCATTTTTACGTAGATATTTTTTTTTTTCATGGTTTTAGAAAAGTTGTCGAACTCCACAGCTTTTGCAGATTGAGTAAGAGGGTTGATGTTTGGTACGTACATTGAGTTGACTTAAACTCCTTTTTTGCTTTCAACCCTTTTTCTCAACCGCGCTGCAGCGTTTCGTGGTGATTATTCCGTTCGAATTGCAACTCGATCTTCGATCAGTACGCGAAGCACTTCGGGAATTTTTTTTCACAATAGAGGGTTGGAATTTGGTACGTGGATTATTTTGATGTTGAGGTACGCTCTTTTGTAAGTTTCAACTTTTTTCTTCAATCACGATGCACTTTGCAAATTTTTCTCAATTCGGTTTGCTATTTGAGATTGATTTCTCAAAATATATTTGAATACGTCAGAATCGCATCTCGACGCGATGCATTTCGAGTGAAAAATACGACCTTAGTGATGGAGCTCTGCTGCTCACGCCTTTTCACATTTAACATATAAATATACATATAAAGGACCCCGCACGGGAACCTATATAAAATGGTTCTCGTTAGAATTTCTCAATTTTTTCATATGTTTTTATATCCTTTGTTATCACCAACATGTGAATGTTTTAAACAGTTTCTATGTCTATTTGCGATTTTATGAATTTTTGAAATGTTGTGTTTAAGCCAATTGCGATAGAATATTTCCATGTGCAATTAATTTATTATAATACTTTTGAGAAAAATTATGTGAACAGTTTCCAGAGAATATATATATTTTATCATTTTTCTAACAATTTCAGATCAGTACCTACAGGGTGGCTCTGAAAGAGTTGGTCAAAAATTGAATTTCATAAAATTTTTTGAAATATTTTCTTAAAACTTTTATTGGTATTATATTAAACTCTTTTGAGAAAATATAAGGAATTATCTAGGTACTGAAGGTATCTAGTTCATATTATAATATATATATATATATATATATATATATATATATATATATATATATATATATATATATAACGCAGTTATGATGGTAATTTATTCAAACTATATTTAAATAAAATTGAATATTAGAACGTATATTAACAATATCAAAAAACTGTTAACTGTGGTAGCCTATTACCTGCATCTAAGATATTTTCTAAAAGAAACCTACTGGGATATTTAATATTATTTTGTTGACGTGCATAGCCCAAATACCACAAGACACTACAAATATGGGAACAGCTCCCCACTGTTCTCGATCCACTTTTACAAGTGCAGTAGTACCCTAAGATTATATTGTCATTATCTATTTCTTCATAGTTATTCTCTAAATTATTGGTATTATATTTAATCCATAACTGATATTTCACTGCATTTCTGAACCTGGAGGATAAACGTCATCTCAGTAGCCCTGGTTCTATGATCCTTTGATCAATTTCGAAGACATTTGCTCCTTCTTCCTCAAAGCTATCCTGAATATAAGAGGAAGCTAATCCAATTTGGTAAACTCCAAATGAAAGTTCACTTAGGTATTCCCAATCCAAACTAGGAAAATCCGGAAAATGATTTGAATTCAAACGTGTCCAATTTGCACGAATATGGGCCAAGTTATTCTCTAAAACACTTAGTCGTAGACGATTTACCCTGATGGATTTCTCTCGCATTCTCCTGGCCAAAGCAATGTCTGCATTCCGCATGTTTATAGTTGACCTGAATTTGTTGATTAGAGCCGCATAAATACGGTAAAAATCTCCTAAATGAGTTACTTGAGACATTGGGCTTACTCCTTCTAGTAACTTGAAAATAGTTTTTAGATGTCCATTTCGAATTTCAATAACCCATCTTGTTTTCGTGACAAGAGGGGATTGGTTTGCATCTTCAGTTGACAGCTCGTTTTGTCCGGGTTGTAGAAAAGCTGGAAGTAGACATGACATTCCCAACTCTTCTAGTACCGTAACTGAATCGCGGTACCCTCTATCGCAAGACCGAGGTTTTGCGGGACAAAGCCAGTCATAATCGATCTTCTTGTAGTAGCAACTGCATTGCTTATACAGCTTGTATGCTTGAATAATTAAAAATTACTTTTAAAAATTCATCAGATATACCCTGACGCATTTTACACAAAAAAGTTAAAAAAACGTTCTTTGAAACTGCTCTTACATAATGATCGTTATCTTCAACACCCCCGCATGAGGTATACAGTTCTTCAAACTGAACGTTAGTAAGGGAAGAAACACAGGGAAAATCATCGTCAGTGAAATCATTAACACCTTCAAATCCCTTATTTTGATTATTAATTGTCTGTCGTAAGTTCTGTAAGATTAATTGTAATTGGGCTTATACGATCGATGTACAAATTGCAAACCGGGTAGTAGTTCTGGCAGTAAAAGGCCGTTTTCGTCCAAATGTCGTGAGCAAACACGCACTTTTTTCGGAACATAAATATTGCTTTTTATAAAAATGTCAGTGATAAAGTTTGTTGAAACTCGCCCTAAATGATTGTGTCCATTGCAAATTACACAAGACGCATTCGCTGATTGCTTTAAAACATTCAGTTTTAAACATTCCGGATCCTGTTGTACCATTTCAATTTTTTCATTAAGAGATCTTGAACAATTCAAACAAACTCGAGAATTGTTGTTAAACTCCAAGGCAGGGTGGTTTAAGTTTTCTCTTCTTAAAATAGCTATTTGCCTCGTGTGTTCATTGATTTCATTATTTACCAATCTTGTTGTAAATCTTACTTCACATAAAACATTACACACATAACAATTGACACGGTTATTATAATTATTAAAAGTAGCGTCTTTAATATTTAGATTTCTCAAAAGTGTTTGATATAATACCAATAAAAGTTCAAGAAATAGGTACTGTTATATAAATTAATTTTTGACGAACTTTGTAACTATTTTAGAGTCGCCCTGTAGAGAAGAGAATCATTTCTGATCTGCAATTGTTAAAAAAAACAATGATAAATATATATTATTCGTGAAATATCTACAGTTGGACCCAAAGTTATTGTAACAAAAATTATTTCACACTAACAAAGTTTTTAAAGCATTATCACATTTGGCTTAATCGCAACATTTCAAAAATCCATAAAATCGAAACTAGACATAGAAACTGTTTAAAACCTTCACATTTTCTTGATAACAAAGGATATAAAAACATATAAAAAAATGAAGAAATTCCAACGAGAACCATTTTATATGGGTTCCCGTGCGGGGTCCTTTGAGCAATGATTTATTCAAAATTTAGCATTTCAAGGATACATATATATATATATATATATATATATATATATATATATATATATATATACAAATCTCTTGATAATTATTAGCAATAGCAGGCTTGTTGAATCTAAAAAACTCGATTTTATTAAAAAGTTGACGTTTCTAATATCAACAGACCTGTCTGTTGATATTGGACTAAATAGCACGTAATTAATAACTGAAGACGGCCACAGCCGCAATGAGAAATTTTTGAAAAAAAGGTAAATAGTACCCTATTCTTTGATTTTTCAAAATCAAAATATTTTGAACCTATTTCGAACAATACGTGGGTAAAGGTTTCTGTGGTTTCCCTTACCATCTAATAATAACAGATTTGAATGTTAATATTGGACTGAATATCACGTAATAAATAACAAAGAACGGCCACAGCCGAAAAATTTTAGTGAAACATAGTGGTCTTTTTCTATTCAAATTTTTTCAAATCTATATCAAAGAATTGTCAATTTTTTCAAAAGTTTTGATAAAGCCACGAATGTCGTGGCGAAACGTCAACTTTTTAATAAAATCGAGTTTTTTGGGATTCAACAAGCCTGTTATTGCTAATAATTATCAAGAGATTAGAAATAGTTCACAGGCAACAATTCGAATGAATAATTATATATATATATATATATATATATTATATATATATATATATATATATATATATATATATATATACTAAAATTGATACTGAATAGTTAAACATCTCTAGCTTTAGTATTCAATAATTCCCAATTGAGAATAGAGATGACTTTCGCAATTAGTCATTGCTACAAGGGGCAATAACTTGTCTAATATCAGTAATGGTAGAAATAAAATTTTCATCATGTCATATCAAACTTTACGCTTCATAGTCAATTAACTCACATTATGATGTTTCACAAGATGCGAATTCTTCTGCGGAAATGAAGGAATGGAATAACAATAGATTCGTGTTACTTGAATAACTTTATTGGTCATAATGATTGCAGTTTGTGGTATTTCATCACAAAAAAAATAGTTCATTTTATAAAAATTTCTAATTATTCACAATATCAACATCTAAATCTATTTTTCCACTGAAGGAAATTCTTTTGTAAATTTCTAAGTTTTTTTTTTCTAGTTTTAGAAATAATTTATATTTAACTTTTTCCTTTAAATGTATGGCAATGAGGAAATGTGATTAAATTTTTATTCGTTTTATATTTCCATTGTTTCACTAAAATTTTTCCAAAAATGAATGGATTAATACTGGCATCACCTCATCAATATGATGTGAAAGAACGAAAAAAACGATTGGAAAAAAAAATAAATTCCGAATCTCATATATAGAGAGAAATCTTGAGAATATATTAATTGATTTTATATTTTTACTCCCAACAATGTGAATCGACTATATGTCCCTCGCGATAATACCAAATATTTTCCTTCTCACACTTAAGCATATTTATTTATAAAATGAATGGTAATGATATTACCAAACAGTTCAACAGCCAGAGTTTCACCGGAATCTATCTAGAAATGATACAATATCTACCGCTTTCATTGTTTCATCCATCATACATATATCGTTATGAATATATTTCCTAATGGTGTCGCTAACAAGGTGAAAATAACGATTTACACAGTAACACATAGTAACACTAGTATTTGATGAAACCTCGGAAACTTAGCCAAAGATTGATCAAACAATATTTTCCTCTTTTATATATATATATATATATATATATATATATATATATATATATATATATGTATATATATATATATATATATATATATGTATATATATATATATGTATATATATATATATATATATATATATATATATATATATATATATATATATATATATATATATATATATATATATGTATATATATATATATATATATATATATATATATATATTATCTTAACTAATAATATCTTTGATTTAAGTTCAAATACTAGAATTTGCCATTACAAAATCATATTAAAACAATGATTTATAAAAACAATTTACACATTTAATAAATAATATACCTACGCATGACGCACGTTTGGGTGAAACTTCTTCTTCAGACGCTAAATGCAAACTCAATATATTTCTCCGTTATATCGAATACAAGAAATAAATAGATGACAAATAATGTAGAGATGGCAAATAGAAGAACGGTAACAAATAATTAGTAAAATAGGAAAACCCCTAAACTGCTAGTCAGCGAGTTCGGTTATTCTGAAAAGATTCAGAAGGAAGCTTGTAGTATTATCAATTTGGTTATTCAGGTCTCCTGTTTGATAGCCAAATTGATCATACACAAGCCCCCCTCTGAATATTTTCATAATTAACGAACTACCTGACTAGCAGTTTGGTCCATTTTACTAATTATTTGTAACCATTCTTCTATTTACCCTTTCTACATAATTTGTCATATATTTATTTTTTGTTTTTTTTTTCAACCGAAAGGTGCGCCATCCGTATATTATTTAATAAATGTGTACATTATTTACACGAACTATTGTTTTAATATGTTTATTAATTTACATCATGTATCGGCCCAATCAATCCAACAATACAAAATCATTTAATCTCTTGATTAAACTACGTGTTCAATGGGGACTTTATCATTTTAATGAATTCATTTAATTATAATTCAGTCTTTACATTTTTTTGCAATGTATCTCCTTCATTAATGTAAATATTCACCGAATACAAAGCAGATTATTTTATGAATATAATGTTAGGTCTGTAGAAGCTATATTTAACCACGCCGTTATTACTTTCAACAATATAGTGAAAGAACACTTATGGAATATGTTTCATCTTTTCTATGTTTTTATTGAATATTTCAGTCTGAAACTAACATTCTGTTGAATCCCAAATTTTCCAATTCAATGTTTATTAATAAGATGCTGATGTGAGGAATGCGTATAGATGAAATATATTTGATAATAGAAATATTTAAATCGTAAGATATTTTAGTTACGAGATAGAGATGTGTCAGTCAAAATTTGTTTTCTATTCTAAGATGATTTCTTTCTGTACAACTCAAAGAGCTTTAGTACTAAATGACAGAAAGAGTAGGATTTTGACCTGTGCAATCAGCTTGATTGAAGGGAATTCGTCCAAAATGACAAATCTTCAATGATAAGTTTGACCAAGATGGCGCGTGGGTATAACTAATAGCGGGATTGTATGGTAAAATTTGGTTCCAAGTCTATGCATTCTGTCCTGACAAAATGGGCACCATTTTCCAGAAAGGTACCCTTTTAGTAGTTTTTTGTATTCTAGGGCGGACTCCGTTGACCTGCCGGCCAAGCGCACACATTTTCATTGATACTTACTTACTTTCCGTGTCCGGTCAAACACAATATTTCCAGTAATCTGCAGCTGCTACTGCCCTTCCACCTGCATCGCAGATTTCCTGCCAGGTACACGGTTCGTCAAGCTCAGGGCAGGCCAATAGGTGACTCGGGTCCTGTACCTGGCCGCACTCGCACAGGGTGTTTTCGTCGGCCGTCAGGAGGCCCCATCTTTGCAGGTTGGTCTTGCATCTCGATACTCCAGTTCTCAGTCGGTTGAGTGTTCGCCAGACAGCTAAAGGCAGACTGCTGCCCGGGGCTCGCTCCTCCCTCGGGTCGATTTCGGGTGCGATAAGCTCGCTCCTCCACTGGGTGATGCGGTTTACCTCAGGCGGTCCCTCGAGCGTTCCTGTTCGTGAGAGGAAGCTATTCCTGGAATTGAGGCGCCCCGCATCACTATGAGATTTTCATTGATGAAGAGGCCTCACCTGATCGAATGATACAAAATCTTCAATCATAAAGTGTCAATATCCTTGTGCTTTTTGGGAAAGGTAGTGACGGACCACTAAGGGTTACACATCCTTAGAAAACCCTTGCCAAGGCAACACCATGATAGTCCGGGAGCCAGTAACAGATTCACATGATCAAGTTCCTCTCAAGCGATAATTAGTGGAATGCATCAGAGAGTTGTATCATAAAGCTTGGTGAACCTCAGCTACGGTTCCGTGGGTGGAATGAGCATTGGTAGCCTCCAACGCATGAAAAAAATAGTACATTATTCAACGAGCACAAAATAATTGCTATTTTTCACGAGGGTGAAGTTTGCTACACGAGCCGCAGGTGAGTGTCACAATTCACCCGAGTGAAAAATTGTAATTTTGTGCGAGTAGAATACTATACTTTGTCCACGACTTCCTGGAAAAAATTAGTAATAATCTGCATTTTCATGTGTTCACTGAAAACTGCATACTTACGTAAACGTCAACTATTTCACTTGACATCTATTCCATTCCTTTCTTTCACTCTGATGAAAATGAAATAAATAATTTTGCATTTATTTATTCATATTAATATTAACAGAACAATTATTGAAAATAAACGAAGGCATTGAATTTAAAGTTATCTTAGTAACATAAAATTAATTATCTAATAACAATACTATCCTAACAATGTGAATGATAGTCTCAAGTTTGGACATACGTTTTGAGTGTGACGTCATGCAGTGTATAATAAACCATTATTCACTAGTGATTGATAGGTATAATTGTACTTCAGGAAGCACACGTATGATGAATGATTTATAGTACAGTCGTGGACAAATCAATGTTTTAAAATCTAACAATAATAATATCATAACAATGTAAATGAGTTCTCTAGTTTACATATTCGTCCTAAGTGTGACGTCATGCAGTGAATAATGAACCATTATTCACTAGTGAATAATAGGTAGTGTTACACTTTAGGAAGCACATGTATAATGAATGTTTTATAGTACAGTCGTAGACAAAAAAATTTATTCAATTACTTTTTCCTAAGGAAAATACGTCTGAAGGGTCTAAGTTTTACCGATGATCTGGCTACAAAGGCCCTATTGTGTTATAGGGTTGGAATTTTGAGTAAAATCCCAATGAATTCAGTACTTTTCGATTCAATTGCGTAGCCTAGAATGCTCAATGAAAATATAGTATTCTCAACCAATTTACGCAATTTTGTTTTGTGCTCTGCGCTCAGCTCTGTATTCTGTGTTTTTCTTACTCTATTCGTTCTTTGACGTTTCATTGGAATTTCGCCGCTTATCCCTTCCACGAAACCGCAGCTGAAGTTCACGAGGATTAATGATACTATTTCCTGATGGGTCTCTCCAATTATTTTTCGAGAAGAAATAATTGACCAAATTTTTACCTGGCTCCCGGACTGTAAGGATTGGCAACTCCTAGCAGACACATGAGGCAGATTAGGGATTGAGAAATTGGTTCAGGCTTTCTGGGCCAGTTGATGAACTTCTGTTGTCCTGGTTTGGGTTTAAGGGCCATCGTCGATTCGAATTTCTTCCTAACGTTTCGCTAACACTAGTGGCGAGCTTCTTCAGAAGTCATTCATCTCCGATTCAGCCTACATACAGAATCAGAGATAGAATGACCTCAGAAGAAGCTCGCCACTCGTGCTAGCGAAACATTAGGAAGAAACTCCAACCGACGGCGGCCCTTGAACCCAAACCAGGACAACACTAGTTCACATGAGGGATTTTTGGGTTTTTGTTGAGAGCAAAGAATTTCTCAGCTGGAGTTGGAATTTCAACTGATTCCACTCTGATTGACTTTTAGTTTAAACAATGTCTAATGTCCATTTCCACCTTTCTTCGCAGTGTGAACTATAAATGTTAATAAAAAGATAAATCCCGCCCAGCTAGTATAATTAATAGTTCAGAGATTTTTTATCGAGCAAAGTAGATTCATCAGTGAATTATCAAATCAATAAATCATTGAGAAATTTTTTTTTATTACCCTTAGGTAAATATGAAATCGGAAACAAATAATTATTTTTTAGTAAGAAATATATCGAATTATAGAAAACAGGAAGTTCTCAATCTGATTATAAATCTGCTCATTTTTGAGTGTAAAATTGTCATAATTGAGTTCAGTATTATTACTAAGAAACATGCAATGAGTTACGTGTGATACGCAAATTATAGTGAATACTTTCCATAATATATGTGTTTAAATGAATAATTCTATGAAACAACATTATTATTAAGTAGTTATAACTGAATGCGTGAAGACTAAAAATTGATCTCATGGATTTGAAAGAAAACAAGTCATATTAATTTTTAGGTTCTGGGATTCGCAGAAAATCAAGAGTATCTAATATTGAACTTATAAAATAAATTAAGAGTCAGAAAATTCCTTGGAATTGAAGAAATATCAAAATATATAGAAAACAAAAAAACGGTATAAGAAGTTCTACTAACAATTATTCATTGAAATCTACAATAAATTCTTGATAACCGCAATCTGAAAGTTCTGATTTCAAGGCAGCATAATAAGTATGAGGATATTCATACTTTCAATTTTTCAAAAAGGATTGAAAAATGAACAGTAACAACGAAAAAAACATATTATGTAACACCAATTCATTCGAAGAAAATCAAGAAAAATATTAAATCTATAAAATAAATCAAAATTCAGAAAATTCCAGGAAATTTGAAGAAATATTACATTTGAAAAAAAGAAATATAAAAAAACAACAAATTTTTTTTAACATACAAAAACAATAAAATGTAATATTCTGAAAACTATAAGTAAATAAAATTCGTCTTTTAAGCAGTGTGAACTGATCGTCTCGGTATAAGAAATTCTAACAATTGTTCATGAAAATCTTCAGTATACTTTATATCCGAAATCAGAAATTTCTGCTTTCTAGGAAATATCGCAAGTATGAGAATATTCATACTTTCAATTTTTTAATAAGAATTAAAAAATTAACAGTAACAACTCAATTATGACTCAACATCTTCATTCAATTTTTCAAGAGAAAATATATGACATTTTGAAACACTTCATTACCAATTTATAGGACGTCAATTTCAGGTTCTTCCTGTCGAGTAAATAATTTTGTTCTTGTCAAGAAAAGATTTAATTTTCATGGAATACCACATTACCACAAAAGTGGTCAGATGGTTCAAGTAATGACTTCTCGTAATATTATCATAAAAACACGATTGATTTTAATGATTACTATAGTTGAATCAATGACACAGCGTTTCACCACATGATGGCTTCATCAGATAGAACTGGATCTTAGTATATTATTTTGAATAAATGGTATTGTATTGTACATAAGTGTCGAGAAATTGAACAGAGAGGTAATAAGTAGGTAATTATTCGAGAAAATTCGCACAAATTACATCAAATATTAAATACATTTAATGATTTAAATATATTTGTTTTTACAATATAATTTATGAGAATTTTTATACCTGTTAATTATTAGAGCATCCAAATGTTCAATTTCACTCCTTTACTCTCTCTATATAAATATGGAAATATGTATTGAATGTATAATTCTCACCTAATAAATGATTGGCATAATTAGAATTTGTCTTACTGTGTTCGAAACTGCACGTATGTACTATGATTGTTTTTATGAAGTTTCTATGTGTACAGATATACACTTTGTAATAATCGTCATATGCAAATTTATAGACACCGGATTCTGAGAATTTATCAGTTTTTGATTTATTGTTCTTCATATATTGGGCTGAAGAATTGTTCGTACGGTATGCGATATTGATATTATAATGTGAAAAAACTCTATCGCAGCGAGCTGCATTAGAAGAGCAGGTTTTCATAACGTGTCCAGTTTGAAAAATTTATTCATTAAATTATGATTTTTTTTCCAAATTCCCAAAAAATGCGCCCTCTAATGTGTAAACAATATTTATTTCCTCCCCAGGGGATCAACCCCCCAACCAATTCGTACCAAAACCAATCACATCCAAGGTGTCATACGAAACTACGTACTTACAAACTTTCAATCCTATTTCTATAAAATTGCGCCCTTTATCGTGTAAAGAAGATTTATTTCCTCCTCCGGGGGTCAACCCTCCAACCAATTCATATAGAAATAAATAGTATCCAAGATATCGTATGAAACTACCTACCTACAAAGTTTCAACCCTATGGTACCAAAATTGCTCCTTCTATCGTGTGAACAAGATTTATTTCCCTGGGGTGAACCCCCCAACCAATTCGCATTAAAACCTAACCTATTCAATATATCTTACGAAACTACCTACTCACAAACTTTCAATCCTATTGCTCCAAAATTACGCCCTTTATCATGTAAACAAGATTTATTTCTTCCCCCAGGGGACCAACCCCCCAACCAATTCGATCCAAAACTAATCACATCCAAGATATCTTTCGAAAATACCTACCTACAAACTTTTAACCCTATTACTTCAAAATTGCGACCTTTATCATGTAAACAAGATTTATTTCTTCTCCCAGGAGGTCAACCCCCCAACCAATTCGAACCAAAACCAATTTTATAAACTCCTGATTTATTATCTTTTTTTCTACTTGAATTTACGATGAAAGTGAGGCTGTTGTATTTGATATTTTTTTTAGTATCGGAAATTAAAGTAGAATACTTAAATCCCTCTTATCTAAGCACAACATTAACATTGCTTATCGTACCGGTAATAATTTAGGAAATCATATAAAAAATAATAAATCCAAAGTTTCTAAAGATAATAAATCTGTAGTTCATAAAATTAATTGTGGTGATTGTGATAAGTTTAAAATTGGTAGAACATCAAGTTTTCAAACTAGAATTTCAGAACACAAACGTAGCTTTGTTAAAAAGTCGAATTCACATTATGCAAACCATTTAATCCAAGAAAATTACACATTCAATTTTGATTTTAAAATATTAAATACTGAAAGTAAGGGAATTAAACTTAATATTTTAGAATCATTCCAGATAAATAAATACAAGCATTCCGGTCTCCTATTGAATAGCCAAATGTATCATACTTCAAGCCCCCTTCTCAATCTTTTCAAAATTACCGAACTACCTGACTAGCAGTTCAGAATTGGTTTTTCCTATTCTAATAATTACTTGTAACCATCCTTCTACTTACCCTTTCTACACAATTAATCATCTCTTTATTTCTTGTTTTCGATATAACAGAGAAAAATATTTAGTTTGCCTTTAGCATCTAAAGAAGGTGAAGGTTCACCGGAACGTGCGTCATGCGTTATTTTATTTAATAAATGTGTAAATTGTTATTATGAACCATTGTTTTAATATGTTTATTAATTTACACCATGTATCGGCCCAATCAATCCATAATTCTAACCTAAACGAACGTTTAAGTTCGGAAATAATTCGGAACTGAATTGAATGGTTCACATGATTTGATTCAAGTAACAGCCTCATCAATTCAATATTATAATTGAAAATACGTATACTTATCACTTTGAATTGAATTGGCATTTAATTGGTGAAAGTTCATATTCATAACATTATAAAGAAATAAAAACTTTTCACTTGTCACTTTACAAGTCGCAGATAACGATTTGTTTTTGAGTAACATATAGTCATAATAACAAAGGATACATGAAGTATCACATGAAGTGAACAAGGGAAATTCTTCAACAATTTGAAAATTATCATACAATTTCTCAAGGGAGCTTGTTACATGTATTCCGCGACTCGAAATCTGCATTCACAATGTAACAGTGAATTATAGTAAATGTCAAGTCAACCTGACTCACGATCTGCATACATATGTTTCTGTCTTACTAGATCTCTTCGGTGCAGCTTACTTGACTCGGAGTGAATTAACATATTTCAAATCGCGACTGAACTACTATATGGATAACAACAATAGCACAATTTTTAATGAATTGATTGTTTGTATATGAAGTAAATCAATGACAACTTAAATCATATCTGACCACAGTTTTTACGTGAAAATTTGTTGTTTGGAACAAGACTCATAAATATTTCGAACTTTGAACTCTTTGCATAAGTTTTGTCCAAAAATATAGGCTCCGGTTGATACGAGTTATCTTCTTCTTCTTCCGGTGCCGTACCCGGTTTCGGGCTTAGACGACCTCTCTACAACTATTCGTGTTCTGCTTGATACAGTGATACACGAATAGAAGGGATCTACTGTTTTACGACGGTTCCGAACTATAGATAGGCTTTACTAGGCAGAATACTTCTCGGTGGTTTGCCATTGCCTTCCGAGAGGTGGTTCCGCATAAACTCGTTGGTTTGGCCGGGATTCGAGCCAGCGACCTTCTGTTCAGTAGTCCAACGCACTGACCACTGGAAAAAAAAGGAAAAGGAAACACGCGTGTTTCATTCCTCCCTGAAGTATGTGTCAGGGAGGCGGGCAGCTTGAGTTTGGGAACTCCTTCAGCCAGATTAGAGGATACACTTGTATGTACAGAGTGGTCCAAATTGGACACTTTTGATAGGAAACACCAATTTCTAGAGGAGTTAGAGAAAAACTAGCCTACATGCTACGAGGTCGATTTTTGTGAGAAAATGAATGCCGAAAACCGCACATTGATATCTTGACTTGTTCGAAAGATACAAGGTGTTTTTCAATTTTGTGCATTTCTGACCCAACCCCGTAACTTGTTTATTTTTGTATATTTCTTATTTCTGTGAAAACATTCTTCAGGCACTTTTTTGAAAGGTATCCAATGGTGTTGCTAGTTTTTTATCAAAAAATATGGTTTGGAAGCTATGACATAAACTTGTATTTTTTCTAATGGACCACCCTGTATTTTTTTAAATATTCGTGTTTGAAATGAAATTCTCGTTCCAAATATATATATAGTTGCTACTTTTCTTCGAAAACATTCATTTTGTGGCTGTTTTCGAATTATGTTAGATGAATTTTCAAAATCTGGGTAGCCATGCCTAAATACGAAACAAAATAGTTCTACATAACAGCTGTTAAAAAGAATTACTAGTGCCTATTTTGTAATAACTCATTAATTTAATTAAAAGATAGAATAACAAGTACAACAATATTTTTAAACTATTTACAACATGTGTTCGAATTGAGCACCATTTAAATCAAAGCATTAATCAATTATATCGCAGGTATTGAATGAAAGGCATGTCGCACTGCTGCTTCCAACGCTTCTCGGGAATCAGGATGGCGTTTATATGTGAAGTCCTTTATTCTTCCCCAGAGGTGAAAATCTGAAGGCGTAAGATCGAGGGATCTTGCCGCCCAATGAACAGGACCCCGGTTGCCAAGCCAATTATTGTCCGTAAATATTTCGTTTAAATACGCCGTTATGATGTGTGCGTTATGACACGGTGCCTTGTCCTGTTGGAAGTATTCTCCAATTTGTTGTAATGGCAAATCATCCATTATTGGTTCAACAAATTCCCGCAATATTTCCAAATATCCCGCTGCTGTAAGGTTACCCTCACAGATATAGGGACCGATAAACCTTCCTCTAAAACTACCGACCCAAACACTGAAACTGTATCGGCCTTGATTTTGTGTCTCCACTATAATATGTAGATTTTCCAAAGTCCTATTGTAGAAAGAGCTGCTAACGCATGCTTCATCAGTCCATATGATGTTCTGTCCAAAGTTTTGATACGGTTTGAATTTATTTTTATTTAGAATTCGCATTGTTTTAGTCTCTGGAATACCTGTATTCCAACTACATTTTGCGAAGTGAAATATTGGGTTGGTTTTGTATTTCCCCCAAAACCGTTATTTCTTCTAACTCTCTATCTCTATTACTTACTGGCTTCGTGAACTTTTGTCTTTGGTTTTGAAAAAGAACCGTAATTAACTAGGTTTTAAATCACTATGTTAGTGTGCCTTGGAATCATATACACCACTGTTGTAGAGTAGATATCTTCATATCAGGAGGTACGTGTTCGAGCGACGAATTTCTGCATTTTCAGTCTAAGCGGTGAATTGTTGTTTCCCAATATCTTTGGTGGGATGGCGCTCTGGATTGTTATCCGACCAGTGTTACTGACCACGATTTGTATTGGAGAACAATTAGAGATTTGTTAATTTACTCCGAGTCAAATAAGCTGCACTGATGAGATCTAATAAGATCGAAACAACTGTATGCAGATTTTGAGTCGGGGTGACTTGACAATTTCTATAATTCACCGTTCGATTGTCAATGCAGATTTTGCGTTGCTGTATACGTATAACCAGCTTCCTTGGAAGGTTGTTTGATAATTTTTTAAATTATTAAAGAATTTTTCTTGTTCACTTTATGTAACTAGGTTTTGCTACAATCTAGTGAACATAATATCCCGAAACGGTTGTCTCCATTCAGGATATCGGTCAAAGTAAAGATTAATGGCAGCCTGAGCATCTTCATGTGATTACACTTTAACATATCATATTTTTTGTAATTTTCATACATTTTGAATTAACATGCAGATAAATATTCTAGTAAGTTCAAAACTCAGTTCAAAGAAGCACACTAAACTTGTGAAGCAAACTGCATGTAATAATAATTGTTTAACAGTACGCATAGACTGTAGTTGCTAAGGTAATTTGTTTCATATTCAGGCATGGCAACCCAGATTTTGAAAATATATCTAAAATAATTCGAAAACTGCCACAAAATGAATGTTTTCAAAGAAAAGTAGCAACTATTATATATATTTGAAACGAGAATTTCATTTCAAACACGAATATGTAAAAAAAGACAGGGTGGCCCATTAGAAAAAATACAAGTTTATGTCATAGCTTCCAAACCATATTTTTTGATGAAAAACTAGGAACACCATTGGATTCCTCTCAAAAAAGTGCCTGAAGAATGTTTTCACAAAAATAAGAAATATACAAAAATAAACAAGTTACGGGGTTGGGTCAGAAATGCACAAAATTGAAAAACACCTTGTATCTTTCGAACAAGTCAAGATATCAATGTGCGGTTTTCGGCATTCATTTTCTCACAAAAATCGACCTCGTAGCATGTAGGCTAGTTTTTCTCTAACTCCTCTAAAAATTGGTGTTTCCTATCAAAAGTGTCCAATTTGGACCACTCTGTACAAGTGCATTAAGGATAGGTGATACGGGATATTTATGGAACATAGGAAGTGTGGGTAGGGTTCAGAGGATTAATACTGGCCCAGCATTCGCCTTATAAGTTGCAAGCAGTGACTTACATTACCATGAGGAAACCTCTGAAAAAAACTCATGACAGACCATTCGGCCCCGGGGTTGAACCCGAGACCTCCCAAATACTAGCCAGCGTACGCTAAGTACTCGAATAACTAGCTTGGTACTGACCACTGAGCTACGGAGCCACATATATTTATGAGATATACCGTTAGGTAATTAAACACCTTGATAGTATTGTCAACTACTGGCTACCTACTCTCAACCCGTCCTGCACGGAAAGTGAAAGTAGGAGGATAATCGCAGCGTCGAAGACAACATTTCTTCAGTTACTTGTCAAATACGGTAGAGCACGTAGAGAGAAAATATGTCGAACAGTTGAACTAGAACAACCTGAACATCGAAGTCCCTTAGATTTTCGCCCATTTAATTTATTAGAGAAAATGATTCTTAACTGTGTTGTGATAGTGTTATTTCATATATTGTGTTTGAATCTAGTTTGTTATCATACGCAGAATGTATTTAATAGGTATAGGTTTATGTCTAGGTTGCCAATGAAACCTAGAATAAAAGAAAGACTGCAGGAGAAACTGAACCAATATAGAGTAAGGAATACGCAAACGATATGCTATGGTAAGATCTTAATTTTCAAGAAAAAATTAGAAATAATTGATTTCCAGCTGAAATTAAATCTTTAACTTGTAAACACAATGCTGTCAATTGATTTTCGATATGATTTGGTTAGTTCTTGATGTAAAACGTCTAAGCAGAAAAAATATCATTATTTTTCATGATCAGCAATCACATTTTCGAAAATATTGAATTTGCTATTAAAAGAACATGAACAATTAGAATATCAGTTTTGAAATAAAAAGTATTGATGAGTATTAAATTTATAAAATGTTAAATTAATAAGACATCACCTATCCACTTATTCAGTTTTTTAAAGTCAAATATAACAAAATCACAATACACATTCAATTTCAATTGAATTTCATAACAAATAAGTGAGATAGCTGGGAAAAATAAGGCACACCTGATGAAAATTTGAATGAAGTTTGAAAAAATTTTGTTGTTCAAAATTGAGATTTGGTATCATTTTCTTTAAATTTGTGTCGTGACAAATACAAAAATTTTCACTTAGTATAGAAATCTGATATTTAATGAGTTTATTCAAGATATCAAATTTGAAAAATGAATTTTCTTCAAATAATTATCAAAGAGAGATATGTAACATCAGCCTGTCACTCCCGGTATACTAATTTTCTGATTAATTGGTGATTCCAATTTGCTTTTGAAATAATCCGCCCAGAATATGTTTAATGGTAGGATTTATTCTGGAAAACCCTAAGAGAGGTTGATTTTGTTTTCGAGGAATACAACTTTTGATCGTGAATTCATGGAGCCATCCTCCTAAAGAAGGTGGCAACACTCCAATAATCTTAAATACCACAAAAATACGAGTGTTACATCATTTTAAATGTATTCCAATTCTGCTTAGAATCATACTATTTTTTTTCTACGTTGAAATGAATGTTGAAAGTTTCGGTAAAATAATTCGAAGATAAAGTTTTCAAAGGAATTTTAGTTGATTAGATACTCAAATTTCAATTTAATTACTTCCAAACAAAAATGAAATTTTTGATCAAAATTTTCCTGAAATTTTCATCACACAACAGCCCCTGTACATGAGATGTTGAATCAATATTTTTGCAAATACTGGATTGGTAGGAAGTTATCCATACAATGGTCCTCAAGACCACCTGATTCAACACCACTGGACTTTTTATGGGCTAATTAAAAAAGTGTTATTTATAAAAAGTAACCTACCTCTTTAGTAGGTCTTTGCACTGAGAAGTGGAAGCATTTGATGAAATAACACATGAAATAATCCAAATAGTCGGGAAAATGTTGAAAAAGAATGAATTGCAATTTGAACATCTATTTAATTAAAATTCTTTTAAAATGATGTATCATTTGAACCCCTTCGACAGAAGAGGTTTAGGGGAATAACTCTATATCTTATACCTATCTCGGTGTTTTCCAGAATAACCTCTACAAGGTATTGAAAATATATACAAGTGGACTGTATTAAATGCTCCACCCGGTATATTAATCTATACTAATGGATTCAATAATTAATGTGAAGTAAATAATATCAAATTTGTATATATTAAATTATTTCTTCAGTAGTTATCCTTGAAACATTTTCGTAATAATCTAATCACGTTATTTTATCGATCATGAAAAGGAAATGTATATTATTTTTCATACCTAGTAAGTTCCATAATGAGCTATCAATTCAAATCAGATGCAGTATCGCACTATAGAGACTAGCACCTATATTTTAAGATGAAAAAATCAAAATGAATATCGTTTCATATAAAACAAATAAGATGCTGAATTTCAATCTTGTGATATCTATGCCATCAGTACATTCATACGTTTATTTTCGTTTCAGATACGGTAGGCTGTTTCGATTTACCTCATAAAAGATCACCCCTCCAAAAAGTACCTGAAGATCCAGAAATATTAAACACTAAATTTTACCTCCAAAGGAGAAATATAAATTTTTCTACTCCTGAAATTATTTACTACAACGATGGCGGAGAATCATTGAAGAAATCGAAGTTTAATTATTCCCAACCATTG
The DNA here is from genome assembly GCA_030704885.1 of Cynegetis impunctata. Classification (NCBI taxonomy): domain Eukaryota; kingdom Metazoa; phylum Arthropoda; class Insecta; order Coleoptera; family Coccinellidae; genus Cynegetis; species Cynegetis impunctata. Next base: position 433,603 of record JARQZK010000730.1, read on the forward strand.
AAAATGATAATTCATGGATATATGAGCAAATGGAACGAAAAGGGGGCTGTAATCACTTCAAAGGCGTATTTAGACCTGGTATGTAGTATGTGTTAGAATAATAATTTTTAATAATAGACGAAATATGTTTGATTGTGCGAGAATATTATGTGACTTTATTCCAACTGTTCATTTTTAGATAGTACTAGCTACCTGGTCACGCGTTGCTGAGGCTCTAATTTATATGTAAATACTAGCTGACCCAGCAAACGTTGTTCTGCTATATAAATTATTTTTATCTATCTATCTATATATCTATCTATCTTTCTAATTATGTATCTATCATTCTACCTATCTATCTATCTACATATCTATCAATCTATCTGACCCGCCAAACGTTGTTCTGCCATATAAATTATTTTTATATATCTATATCTCTATCTATTCATCTATCTGCCGATGTATCTCTTTCTTTCTAATTATCTATCTATCTATCATTATATCAATCTATCAATCTATCAATCTATCTGACCCGGCAAGCGTTGTTTAAATTATTAAAATGTCTACTAAAAAATATGGGTTGTTGATAGAAGGGTGAAAATAAAAAGGGTCATCATACAAAAATAAAAATTAAAAATTTTGTCCAAAAAATGTATAAAAATGTTTGGGGTGGACCACCCTAATTACTTAGGGGTATGGAAAATATATTACTATCTATTCTCAGACCGACTATTGTTATTTCCGATTGCGATCTTGCAACCCTATTGTGGACCTGTGGATAAATTTAAAAAAAATGAAATTCGCGATGGAATTTTCATTCTACGTCATGAGAAAATGAAAATAAGAATCCTGCCAAAAAAATTGAAGTTTATAATCAACAAATGAAAATAGGGGTTGATAGTAGAGGGGTAAAAATTCAGAGTTGTATGTATTTTTGAATGCTGTATCATAAAAAAAAGCAGAACAGAAAATTCTGTCTGAAAAACAAATAAATTAAAATTGAGTGGTGGACCACCCCTAACATTCAGGGGGATGAAAAATAGATTTTGTCCGATTCTTAGACCTAACCGATATGCACACAAAATTTCATGAGAATCGGTCGAGCCATTTCGGAGGAGTTTAACAAATAAAAAATAGGGGTTGATCCTAGAGGAGCGAAAGTTTAGAGTTGTATGTATTTTTGAATGCTGCATCATAAAAAAATAGAACAGAAAATTTTGTCTGAAAAACAAAAAATTAAAATTAAGGGATGAAAAATAGATGTTAGCAGATTCTCAGACATACCCGGTATGCACACAAAATTTCATGAGAATCGGTCGATCCATTTCGGAGGAGTTTAACATATATATATATATATATATATATATATATATATATATATATATATATATATATATATATATATATATATATATATATATTTTCATTCTACGTCATGAGAAAATGAAAATAAGATTCAACCAGCCTGTTATTGCTAATAATTATCAAGAGTATATATATATATATATATATATATATATATATATATATATATATATTTACCTATACGGGATGTTCGGCGCATGAAAACTTTTTGGGATATTGTTGGGGTCATTTGCTACATTTTTACCCTTAGACCCTGGGTCCTAAGAGTCACGGTTAAGGAGAAATGTTTTTTTTTAAGTTTTTTTCAAACCTTTAAAAGCACCATTTTTCATATTCTGTAATGTATGCTCCTTCAAATAATTAATAGTTTTCCTTCTAATGGACAGTACCAAAGGGACAAACGAGGATTTGTATTCCACATAATTAGTTATTTTGTCAAAATAAATCAACTTCAAAATTCAATGTTGAAAAATGTAACAACAATTGAAAGATTCATTTTCTTTTACAAATTTCTCTACTCAATGACCTATCTAACGGTATGCAACACATTGATAAAAAAACAGTTATTCGAAAGTTAAACTATTAATATTAATTAAATACCTAACTGTTCTCCAGTTACAAATTTTGTAAAAAAAACAATGGTGCTTCCACAGGCATTAATAAAAATTTGTGGTGAAATGTATTTCAACACAAATTAGCAGCTTATAAGTTTGAGCATATAAGTTACAAGTTTTGCGTTCCTCCATAGCTTCTGCATATTGAATAAGAGGGTTGAAATTTGACGAAAATTGAGGGTTCAAACTTTTTTTTATCGCCGTCATTTAAGTGTAAGGTTTCATATTTTCACGCTCCCCTCTACAGCCCCTCCAAATTGACTAAGGGGGTTAAGTATTTGTATGCAAAAAAATAAAAATGGGAAGAAATACCACTTTTGTGACGGATTTCTGCTGTTCACGCGTTTTGTTTTTATTATATCGAACAATATATATCATTCTTCCTACTACGAGAAACTTCGAATTTTCTCTTGTACTAATTCAAAACGACATTGACGAAAGAGCATTCTAAAATACTAACTCTAATTCATTCATCAATTTTTTTAATGAATGTAGTTGCTCGCAACGAAGTTCCGCCGCATTTCCTGAATTTCTGTTCGTTCTCTCGAGTAAACAATTTCGAATATCCATATCCGTTACAGTATCTTACGTAAGATGATTTAATAACTTTCATTGAACCCAAAATTAATAGCGAATTCTCTTCTGAATTGAAATGAAGCACTTTCTCCGTACAAGAGAGTTATTCAGAATATGTTCGTGTCTCAGCTATTCATCATTTTGCAATATTTCATGAAGTTTAAGGTTTCTAATGACGTGTGGAATCACTGGTTTCAATTAAATGCGGTTGTTTAGAATCATTCAACCTATGTTTTCGGAAATCGAAAAACTCTAATTTTTCGATAACGATGGAGACAGACAATAGAACGTATATTGGAGGGAATTATAAAAAAACTCAATCGCAGCAGCTTGATTAGAAAAGCAGGTTTTTATACCGTATCAGTTCGAAAATTCTATTTATACAATTAAAATTTTGCACCCAGATTGTAAATCTCCAAAGAATTCGTATCAAAAGCAATCCCATTCAAGAAATCATACGAAACTACCTACTACTACAAACTTTCAACCCTATTTCTTCAAAATTGCGCCCTTTATCGTGTAAACAAGATTTATTATCTCCCCCGGAATGTGAATCCCCAACCAATTCGTATCATAAGCAATCCCATCCAAGATATCATACGAAACTACCTACTACTACAAACTCAAAACCCTATTGCTCCAAAATTACGCACTTTATGGTGTAAACAAGATTTATTCCTTCCCCCGTGGGGTCAACCCCCCAACCAATTTGTACACAAAATCAATGCCATACAAGATATCATACGAAGCTACCTACTTACAAATTTTCAACCCTATTGCAGCCTTTATAGAGTGAAAAAGTTTAAAATTTATAAACACATACATACAAACGAACATATATATACTAGCTGACCCGCAAACGTTGTTCTGCCATATAAATCATTTTTATCTATTCATCTATCTGCCGATGTATATTTACCTATCTAACTATATATCTATCTGTCTATCTATCTGCATATCTATCTATCAATTTATCTGACCGGGCAAACGTTCTGCCATATCAATTATTTTTATCTATCTATCTTTCTATCTATTCATCTATCTGCCGATGTATATCTACCTATCTATCTATCTATCTATCTATCTAACTATCTATCTATCAATCTATCTGACATGGCAAAATTATTGGGAGTATGAAATAGCTATTTATGCCATCAGTTACGAAATGCCTAATTTTGTGTAACGCGTGAGATTTTTGCGGAACGAACGAAGTGAGTTTCGCAAAAACTCACAAGTTACACAAAATTTCATTTCGTAACGTATTGCATACAAGATTTTTTCTAATTTTGAAGAAAGTAATAAAAAAATAACATTAAATATAATTGATAAAAATTTGGAAAACATAAATTTAGTTTGTTGCTGTTACCTACTTCATGTTAGTTGTCAGTTTGACATTTTGTAAAAAAGTCCAGACGAAAGGTTTTTAGCGAGATTGATATATTTTTAGTTTTAGTTTTAAAAAATGAGTTATTCAAGTTCTGAAGAGCTACCAAGCGATATTGAAGAGGCAGCAGGTAATGCTCTATTATCAGTAATTCCCAAAAAGTCAAAGGCAGTTTATGATTTGGCATACGAAAAATTTGTTACGTGGTGTGATGAGAAGAAAATTAAACATGTTAATGAGAAAGTTTGACTTGCATATTTTGAGGGTAAGAAAGATCTAAAAGTTTCCACATTATGGACACTTTACTCAATGTTAAGGTCTGAACTAAATCTGAAAAGGAATATTGATATTAAAAAATTTACAAATTTGGTAGCATATATTAAAAGGCAAGCGGACGGGTACAGTGCTAAAAAGTCAAAAGTTTTTATTAAAGAAGATTTTGCCAAATTTTTAGTGGAAGCTGATGACAAAGAATAATTAATGGCTAAGGTTGCAATGATAATTGGAATGGCAGGAGCATGCAGATAAGCAGAATTAACATTTCTTCCAGTTGAAAATGTTATAGACGAAGGAAGCCATTTTCGTGTTGATATCCCACCTTCAAAAACAAAAGTTATACGGCAATTACCACTGGAGACATTGAAAATACGAATCTTGTTGAAATATTAAGAAAATATATTAAGTTGCGTCCCCAGGTTATTAAACACAACAGATTTTTTGTAAAATATGCGAATGGAAAATGTACCAGAAATCCTGTGGGAATTAACATATTTAGCAGTCTGCCAAAAGTTATAGCACAATTTCTTGGTCTTTCAAATCCTGTTCTATATACTGGCCACTGCTTCAGAAGAAGCTCTGCCACTTTCCTAGCAGACAGTGGCGCTGATATTTCAAAATTAAAGAGGCATGGAGGTTGGAAATCTACCTCTGTTGCGGAGGGATATGTTGAAAATTCCATGAATAATAAAAAACTTATAGCGCAAGAAATATTTGGTGAAACATCTAATGCAATGTGCGCCGCTTCCTAAATAACAGCAAGTTCGAGCAATGAAAAAAATATGTCGTCGGGAATTAATTTGAATAATTGCAATAATTGTGTTATCAATATTTATAATAATTAATTAATTTATAATTTATGTTTTTAACTTGTATTATAACAGTTTAATAAATAGAATAATTCTTTTTGTCACTAATTTTGAAATACATTTTTCGTCACCAATTGCATAAAATTTTACTTTATGCAACTAGATACAAAAAGTAAGACGTTTCATAATGTCAATCAGTTTTAAAAAGTGTCACTTTATATGTCAAAATTAGAAAAAATATATTACGACCTATTCTCAAACCGACTATTGTTATTTTCGATTGCCATCTTGCAGCCCTATTGCGGATCTGTGGATAAAATTTAAAAAAATGAAAATCGCGATGCAAAAATAGGGGTTGATCGTAGAAGGGTAAACAATTGAGAGTAATATGAATTTTTCTATTCTAAGTCATGACAAAATAAAAATGACATAGATTAGAAATAATTTTATATGGTGGTTGAGTATTCTCAAATTTTCTAATTTCCCGCGCAATTTTCTTAATTTTTTCTTTCATAAGAACCAACCAAGCGTGATGGCGTGACCAAGGGAAATAAGGATTCATTTTTATATATATAGATATATATATATATATATATATATATATATATATATATATATATATATATTTAAGGTGCAATTTTCTTGGGTTTAGAGCACATTAAAACTTTAGGTATTCAGATTTTATTACTTGTAATCGACATATGTTACGGCGTATATAAGCCTTTTTCAAGATTATATCACAGGTATGGCTGGGACATTTACATCTAAAAATACATTTTTAAATTAGTCACAATTCTTCATTATGTGTATGTTAACTTACTAGTTTATCTGCAATCTACATTTCATCTACTTATTTAAAACAACGTTATAAAATACATTGGATCTGTCAATTTTAATTTGCTTTGTTTTGTTTTTGACTATATAGTTTTCCAATTGATCACCTGCAATTGATCAAAGCAAATTAAAATTGACAGATCCAATGTATTTTATAACGTTGTTTTGAATAAGTAGATGAAATGTAGATTGCAGATAAACTAGTAAGTTAACATACACATAATGAAGAATTGTGACTGATTTAAAAATTTATTTTTAGATGTAAATGTCCCAGCCATACCTGTGATATAATCTTGAAAAAGGCTTATATACGCCGAAACATATGTCGATTACAAGTAATAAAATGTGAATACCTAAAGATTTAATGTGCTCTAAACCCAAGAAAATTGCACCTTAAATATATAAAATATAGCACAAGAAATTCTACCTATCGTATATATATATATATATATATATATATATATATATATATATATATATATATATATATATATATATATATACATATGAAATTGAGTTTTTGGTGCCAGGAATCATAAAAAGTCATGAATCGAAAATCTATGTACGTCCCATAAGCAGCTTTTCAAAGTGAAAACCTGCTAAAAATAAAAATATTATGTGGGATTTTTCACAGTGAACTCGTTCGGCTTATTTAGATTCCAGATGGTACGAATGTGAATGGCCTCGATGAGTTATAAGAAGATATATTTGCTTATATGTCATAATAATATGTCAGTGAATACAAGGTATTTATTGATAGGCCAAATTTTATATTTTCATTACATGTGAATGAAAGTGGCTTAGGTTGGTGAAAACGAATTCTCTTACTCTTTTAGGTAGGTACATACCTACTTCGATAGTGAATATCATGTTAGAATTTGCTGTAGCCTTTTTATAAATGGAAAGAGTATATTATCTCAGTACACTTTGAAAGAAAAAACACGAGTGCTGCTTAGCAAGGTGGCATTTCCCCACATTTTCCTCTTTTTTACATATAAATTCTTAACCGCCATAAGTCAATATGAATGTCCTGAGTAGGTTAAAAACCTGAAATCACACGAAAAAATATATATCTACATTAAAATGGTGGCGGATAAGGAAAATAACTAAAACTAAAGAATACTTATTTACCTAACAACAACTCAATCCATGTACCAAATGTCAACTCTCTTACTCAATTTGCAGAAACTGCGGAGGTGCGCAAAACAACAACTACGAAACAAGAAATATCTATATAAAAATGACGGGGGTCAGAAAAAACAGTTTACACCACAAAAAATCGATTTCTTAAACTTAATCTACGTACCCATTTCAAACTCCTCTAATTCAATTTGAAGGGGTTTTGAAAGTTTTTTTTTTTTAAATCTCAAGGGACCTACAGTTTAACGCCGGTTCCGAACGGCCAATGGGCTTGTAAACGAAGTACATTACCCAACAATTTATCTTTATAAATAGAACCACTAAATTCCTGACATACACCAAGCTAGTTAGTCGAGTATGTTAGGTACGCTGGCTAGTATTTGGGAGGTCTCGGGTTCAAAACCCGGGGCCGACTGGTCTGCCATGAGTTTTTCTCAGAGGTTTCCTCATGGTAATGTAAGTCACTGCTTGCAAACTTATAAGGCGAATGCTGGGCCAGTATTAATCCTCTGAACCCTACCCACACTTCCTATGTTCCATAAATATCCCGTCTCGCCTATCCTTAATGCACTTGTACATACAAGTGTATCCTCTGATCTGGCTGAAGGAGTTAATCCCAAACTCAAGCTGCCCGCCTCCCTGACACATACTTCAGGGAGGAATGAAACACGTGTGTTTCCTTTTTTTTTTTTTTCCTGACATACACAACACCCAAGAGCAAGGTGGGAGTCGAACCCCCACCCTCGGCTTACAAGCGGTATTACTTACCGCTGGTCTACCGAGGCCTCATGCCCTCTAATTCAATTTGAAGGAGATTTGGAAGTTATTTAAGCGCTCTAAAGAGCTATATAATGCTGAGTTTTGGATATGTTTTTCATAATTAACTTCCACATATTTCGCCATCGGTTTGGAAATTCTCGTTCATGCACCATTCACTCAAACATTGTGAACATTTCTTGCATATACCTGCTAAAACGAATATGGGGAAATGAAGCGAGAGTTATGGTAATATCAAAAAAAAAAAATCTATAGACATAAATCATATCCTAGAGATTTTTCGAACTTCTAGAAAAAGCTACAAATAATTTAACTTGTATTACAATTGGGATCACAGAAAAACTACAATCAAATTATGTATAATATGCTAAAAGACCATGATGTAATTCACATATCACTAAAAGTGAATAAGAAAAATGCTTTAATAATACGAAATTATCAAACAATCTTCCACATAACTGGTTATATGTATTCCGCAATGCAAAATCTGCATACGGTTGCTTCGATATTATTAGATCTATTCGGTAGATCTTGTACCATGGTCATACATAATTTGATTGTTGAATATTGCGATTATCGCAACAAGTATTCACGGAGCGCGCTCTCGTGAGTAGTTTCCTAAATTAGTGTGCTCTGGAATCACATACACCACTGTCGTAAAGTAGACATCTTCTTGTCAGGAAGTATTTGTTCACGCGACGGAATTCTGCATTTTAGATCTAAAAAGTGAATTGTTGGTTCTCAATATCTTCCGAATAGATTTACCCATATTGTAGTTCGGCTGCGCTTATATTTAGTGCATTCATTGAAGCGTAAAATAGGTTTTTACCTCCGAAATTTTTAACTATGAACCGATTTACATGAAATTTTGGAATTAGGCTTATCTTACCCTTAACTTCGAAAGTGATACCGACCCGAACTCCGTTTTCACCCTGGGGATGGTTGCCACCCGTTTTCGGTGGTGGAAATTTTTTTTTCAAAATAACATCGGATGTCGATAGAAGACCTCATTCTTAGCAAAAAATTTTCGATAAAGTTTTTTCAGAAACCCAATACTTTTCAAGGTATTGGCAATTGAAAATTCAGAATTTTCAGTTTACTAATGTTTAGTTTACTAAGTAGAAAAAAATACGATTAGTTTTTGGGTCATAACTCCTTCAATTTGGAAGCTATTACAACTTGTAAAAAACCGTTTCAAAGGTCATTAAAAGAGCAGCTTCATTACGATATGTAGTGAAAAACCTTTTATTTTTAAACGGTGAAGGGTCAAAGGGCTCGAGAGAGACTGTGATTGCGCTACCGCGCGCTCTTTAAACAATCATATCTCCGTCAATTTTCGTGTGACAGGGAAAAAAAAACCAAAACTTTTGTCAAAAAGAAAACCTACATTTTTGTTATTACACTTTACGTATCTTTCATTATTTTTGAGATATTATGAAAATAAGGTGGTTTTTCTTGAAATCGTGATTTTTTCGAAAAATATGTGTTCCAAAGCAGCTAAACTGCTAGAATCAATCAAACTCTTTATATTAAAGTTAATTCTAGACGGAATATGATTAATTTCATTTTTGGTAGAAATGGCACTGAAACCCATTGATTAAAAAAAATAAACCATTAGATGTTCCTCTTTTTTTCATTACAGCTCACTCATTTTACGTGCAGAAAAATTTTAACAGTGCTCATTTTAAAGCTTATTCCAAGAACTATTAAATTCTCTTTAATTAACATGCATAAAATTTATTCGCTCTCCGCTAGATGGCATTGAATACATCGATTAAAGTTCAGACAAAACAAAAAACGGCTTTCATCTTCAATATCTCCCTTAATATTGCACTTAGAACATTCTATTAAAAACAGATTTGTTCATTTTTCTACCTGCTACAATTTTGTTTATTATAATATTATCGTTAAAATGCATATTTTTGGAGATATTTGCAAAAAAACGTTGAAAATCGTGGGAAAATTCCGAATTTTCAATTGCCAATAACTTGAAAAGTATTGGGTTTCTGAAAAAACTTTGTGAAACATTTTTTGCTTAAAATTAGGTCTTCTATCGATATCTGAGGTTATTTTGAAAAAAATTTCCACCACCGAAAAGGGGTGGCAACCACCCCCAGGGTGAAAACAGAGTTTGGGTCAGTATCACTTTTGATGTTAAGGGTAAGATAAGCCTAATTCCAAAATTTCATGTAAATCGGTTCATAGTAAAAAATTTCTGAGCTAAAAAGCTTCAATGACTGCACTAATTAAGAAATATGTAAATTAAGTCCAAGTCAGGTATATTGCACTGATGAGATCTGATACAATCGAAACAGCTGTATGCATATCTTGAGTCGGGGTGACTTGACATTCTCTATAATTCACTGTTGCATTGTGAATGCAGTTTTCTAGCCGAGGAAAACATATAACCAGCTCTTTTGGAAGATCGTGTGAAAAATTTAAATTATTGAAAAATTTTTCTCTTTCACTTTATATGATATAGAAACTGCTTCTCCGGCGATTGCAACATAGATGAATTTAGAAAAATATGATGTATCCAGGACAATTGAACAGTGATCTTGAAAAAGTATATAGTAAATACATTTTCGAATTGAACAGAATAACGTTGCTGTCATATCATAGAATTTCAAATTTTATGGAATAATATCTGAACTTTTAACACCTGTGTAAAAGTCAGTAACATTCTATTACTTGCGAAACCACAATAAATATATTTTTGCGGTACTTAACCTTGTATTGATGTAAACATAAATGCAAATAGAACACTAATTGACTTTGTGATCGATGAAATGAAACTGAATATATTCGTCCTAAATTTGAAAGGTTCTTTCGATTAATTGCGTAAACAAACTATGATTTGAATGATTATGTACAGCTCAAGAACACAGTAGGTAGTGAAGAATGTTTAACGGGCTCATTCATTCTCATGATTGGCAGTGAAAAAGAATTTTTTTCTTCGTTCAATAAATACTAGTTAACAGTGTAGTTAGGAATATTACTGTAAAGGTGTGAATGCACACCAACATTTTATCGTGCAATTCAATCCGATCTAATGTCACACAAAAAATTTCATTTAATGCATAGATGAAATATCTTCAAATATATTTCATTTATGAATGTTTATCAGTTTTCATCAAGTCTCGGCCTCCTCAATTAAAATCATGGAGGTGACTAAAAAGAATCCAATATCTGAATGTCTTAAACAGTATTCACTCAAGTAAAATAATATAGGTATTGTGCAAATGATACATAAAAATAATGAACAACATTCAATATAAAAGATATACAATAACAATAAACCATCTCGAACATAAAAAAAATAAACATGTCAAAATAGCAACAAGCTTCAAACTGAACAAAACGCTTCAGCACAGTAACTTTTTGTTTTAATAAGCGCGTGAGAGCATCCAAGGATGTATTGAACAAATCTAATCTCAGCAAAAGACGCATCATAACCGTTCAACATTCTACAGATGGGAGAATTATGTGCACTATTAGTAAAACGTAAAAAAAATCATTTTCTCGAAGCCTTAACTCAGAAACTCTGAATGGTATATTTCGCAAAATATCTAGCACTATCAGTACGCTATTCAATATTTTATGAGGCAAAATTATGTCTGTTGCTTTCCTACGATCTTCATATTTAATTAATTTAAAATAACTACGACCATCTGTATAATCGCGATTACTTACTAAGAAAATGATTCTTGAAGCATAGATAGCGAATAAATTTATTTTGGTCACTTTCAATACTCTTAACATAGCAAGAGTACTGTGGATTCCATATTGTAGATGCAAAGTTCACTTTGTTAAATATAAAAGAGTAATACAAAGTTAGAAATGTTCTATTATCCATAAAAAGATTACTACGAAGAAGTATAAAACCAAGCATTTTATTGGAGCTGTTAATATCATTTTCAATATGTTGATCAAAGAGGAGCTTTCTGTCAAATGTCACCCCAAGATCAAGAATTCTGTCCACCTCTTGAAGAAGTTAATTGCTATCAGCTAAATATTGGAAAACGATTAAATTTATATTTCTACTGAATGAGATCTTGTTACACTTGTCATAATTCAAAAAATACTATTTTCACTACAATAATGTTGCAATCTGATAAAATCAGTTTGAACCTTCTGACAGTCAGCCGCATCTTCAATTTTTCTGAGAAACTTCAAACACCCGTATATAACAAATATCTTGTGGTCCAAAAACAAGCTCCAATATTTTTAACGTAAATAATAAAAAGCAATGGTCCTAAGTGTGAACCTTGGGGCACTCCGGAGGTATTAAGAAATGGTTCAGAACTGTCGCCATTCAAACAAACTGTGACCTACCCGCAATATAAGACTCCAGCCACGCAAGCAGCTTTCCACCCACACCGACCTCTGCGAGCCTCCGAAGTAAAAATGACTGATTTTATTAAATGCTTATGAGATTTTTCCATAATCATGAGATCGATATCTACAACAGTAATTAGAAAATTCAATTAAAATTATATATAGACAGAGGAACTATTTTTGTGTTCATGAGTGAGTAGTTATTTAGGTAAGGTTGAATTACTTATTCCGTATTATTTAAACCTCATTCAAATTAAAAGTATTTGGGACATAAGTATAGAGTTTGAACTTGAAAAGACAATTAACTGAATAGAGAGTTCAGTAAAGAAATCAATTAAATTAATTGAAACAAATTGCTAGCTGAAGAATAATCCAAGTACAATATAGTAAAGAAATACGAACTATATTTAAATTTTCGTATTTTGTCAAACTATTACTAAAATAAGCGGAATTATTTTCAAAGAGTTAATATAAAAAATGCAACACTTCATGAAATCAATACATATCTGATAATTGAAATAATAATCTCAGAGTATTGACCAAGCAAATCACATTTCTCCAGGACGAATTATACCATAGCCGTGAAATTGTGAATAACCTTCTTGTGCAGTAATAAAATATTTTATTATACGCCTGTCTCGTGCCATGGTTGTAAATTATTGATTTGAAGTATCAATAAAACTAATTTACTGTTGAAAAAATCTCAAGAAATAATGACATTTGTAATTCTGACACACATCAATTGAAGTAATAGTTACTTTTTTTTTGTTGAAACCAATTACAGCAAATTTCTAATCTACATTTTTTAAAACCGTTTATATTTGTTCAGGTTTTAAAAACTCTTTTTTTATTTGTATAAATTCTTGTTCTTCATTATGTATACATATATATATATATATATATATATATATATATATATATATATATATATATATATATATATATATATATATATATATATATATATATATATATATATATATATATATATATATATATATATATAGGTATATAATTGAATAAACTAGGACATTTATTCGAAACTAATCAATAAACACCTCCTAGCGGAGTTGGTTATACGAGTTCACGATGCATCGAAATATTCCCACCTACCTTGGATGGTGACTGTTATCACAATCGATGGAAAATAATAGACTGTTTCGCCCTTTTTGGGGCTCATCAGTACTATCCATCTATCTACTGAAAGTGGTACCCAAAATCCAAAATATAAGACTGTTTGAAATGTTGGGTTGTAATTCGGTAGATGGATGGGTAATACCTACTAATGAGCCCCAAAAAGGGCGAAACAGTCTGTCTTTCATTTTCAATCGATTGTGGTGAACATCTCAACATTTCTAACATTTTCAGTCCAAGGTAGGTTGGAATATTTCGATGCATCGTGAACTTGTATAACCAGCTCCGCTAGAGGTTTGTTTGATTAGTTTCGAATAAATGTCCTAGTATTACTTAATTTTATAGTCACGGACGTGTCTCGATAACAAGAAGAATTCTTATATAATATACCTATATATATATATATATATATATATATATATATATATATATATACATACATACATATATATGCACCTCCAAAGAAATGAAGAAACTATTTATACATGTATAAAATGCAATATTAATATTGTCTCCATTTTGAGTGAATATGTAAATTAGGTTTATTAGCTTTCTGAATTGAAAAGAGAACAGTGTAATTTAGATAATTTGGATTATCCCGACTATCTAAGATTATGTAAGAAACCCTATACAGGAAGTCTCTTCACTTTCCCGCAATTTTGTATCTATTATATATCATTAAGCTTACAGGAAGTTAATTAAACAATTATTTCGATTGAGGTAGATATATATATGATGTGCATAATAGATACCTTTATCTTTTCATAATAATATTGAAGTCATTTCTTTGATTACTTCATTTTCAATTTTTCATGAGTGATATACAGGGTGTAACTTAATGGTATGTTATTTTCAAGGCTGTTTCTTGGGCTTATTTAAGTCTAAGGATTCAAATAAATGTACTAACATGTTTGATTTTCGAAAGATAGGATAAAGTGTTAGTTTTTCAGATTCTACCAAAGAATTCGAAAACCGTTTGGAATGAAAGTATTTTTTTATACCATAATATGATATTCTAAAATTGACCGTAACTTTCCAACTGGATCCAAGTTGAAATCTTTACCCTGTATATCGTAAACCAAACAATTAAGGACATACGTTTATTTGAATATTTCGACTGAAAAAAACCCATAACAATAACTTTATAGCTTTGAGTACGACTATGTATATCAATCGTGAAAAATTGAGAATGAACCAATCAAAGAAATAACTTCAATATTATTACGAAAGAATAAAGGTAACTATTAAGTACATCATATAATATATCTACCTCAATCTAAATAATTATATATATATATATATATAGAAAACAGAATTCTTCGTGTTAACGATACACGTTCGTGGCAATAAAATGAAGTGAACTAGGACATTTATTTGAAACTAATCAAACAAACCTCCTAGCGGCGCTGGTTATACGAGTTCACGAAACATCGAAATGCCTCCATATACCTTAGGATGGTGTATGTTAGAAACATTAAGTTGTTTATCACAATCAATGGAAATGATAGACAGTCTGTTTCGCCCTTATTTGGGGCTCATCAGTATCATCTATCCATCGAAAGTGACGAAATAAATGTCCTAGTTCACTTCATATATGTATATATATATATATATATATATATATATATATATATATATATATATATATATATATATATATGAATTCATTTCATACCTTTAAATGCCAACTTATATAACACCAACAATAATTATTGCGATATATAATAAAGTTGAGTTAGTAACCCAGAGACTATCATTTTTTCAAATACTCAAGCGATGCTTTCAGAATTTCAAATCAATCAGAAAAGAAGGCCTACATGATCGATCATTTCTTCGTTTGGCACATATCAGCCATTAGCCGATACAATACGACTAGCTAAAATTAGGTACCATCTCTTTTGACAGTGTGATTGAATAATACGTTGAATTATTGCTTCGATACAAGACACTGAAGCCTACCGTTCACCGAAACTTAAATTGCAACTGGGACAATCATATTAAATCTACCTAGTAGGTTATCTCTGCACATTGATGTTACGATAATAAATTTTGATTGCTTCAAAATTACCATAACATCTTCAATTATTCTAAGGTGGCAATATTATATTTTATTTTTCACTTGTATATTATATGTTTATTTCACCTTGAAAATACCGGAACAAGGAAATTGCGATCCTCTCCGATAGCCAAGCAGCCATCAAAGCGTCGAGCTCTTATAACATCAACTCAAAGATGGTTTGTGAATGCCTAGACAAACTAAACGATCTGGGCAGGAACAACAAAGTGATCCTCCTCTGGGTGCCGGGGCACGTCGGAGTGAAGGGTAATGAACAAGCAGACACCCTGGCACGAAAGGGTGCGTCAACGCCACTAATCGGGCCAGAGCCTTTCTGCGGACTTGGAAAATCTTACTTCCAAGAAGATCTCAATAAAGCTGAAGAAGCAATGAGAGCAACATACTGGCAAAGACTTCCAGGACTGAGGCAGGCCAAAGATCTCCTCGGAAAGTTCAACCGAGCAAGATCGAAGACACTGATGAACCTCAGCAAAACTAGTCTAAAGGCAATCACAGGATTTCTTACGGGGCATTGCAGACTCAAAGAACACCTAAGGAAGCTAGGTTTAGAGGGGGACAGCACCTGCAGATTCTGCAAGGAACGTCCAGAAACACCTCACCATATACTGATGGAGTGCTATGCTGTGCACCATGAAAGACTGAAAACACTGGGATCATACCAGCTGACTGTAAAAGAAATACCACGAATAGACCCCCTTAAAATCCTCAAATTCCTGAAGGTATTGAGGCTTGAGGGACTGCTGTAAAACGAGAACACATCGAGAAGCAGAAGAAGATGGGGCACAATAGATCTAATAAGGTCGCAGCGCATCGGTCACCATCCAAACCTACCAATAGCAATACCACCTTGGATACGGTTGCTATAAACACACTCATTATGCCCTAGGGCGTTATGAGCGGGCATTATGGATCATAACGCCCGCTCATTGTACGAGGACAACTGAAGCAACTTCCATTGATTAAATACTTCATAATCCTTGCCGTATACGACTCTGGATTTCTCCGGCAATGAATTATTCGCAGCTTTGGCTGCATTTTCTATGATATTCTTGGGTAAATTCATTTTCATTTCCATTATTTCTATAAGACTACACGAAGAAAGCAGCAATGACATTAACTAAATATGATGACAAAAATAATCACAAAAGTCAAAATATCAACAAATTACATGCCTATTATGAGAAGGAAAATTGATGTATAGGAGCAATGAACCGATTTTAATATCAAGTTTTCATTATAATAAAATAATTTTTTCGTGAAGAATAAAATCTTGTATGCACCACGTGCGTTACTAGATCCTAACGCACATCGGGCGTTAGGATCTATATAACGCACTTGCTACATAAATAACTAATAGACCATTATTTTGTGAGATAATATTGAATAGAGAGGGAATAGCAACCTACTACACAGATAAAAACCTCCAATTACATGAGATTTCGGAAATGCAAATTCTTCATATCTGTCAATCGAAGTGACATTTTGCATGTACAAGTTATGACTATTTAAAATATTTGGTGATCCCCTTTAATACGTAGCAAGTTGGAATATGGTAGCATGATTTGACATCCTATTTATTTTTGTCATCAATACCATCTTTGAGGCTGTTCAGAGAAGGTTCTTGAAGTTCTTGGTTTGGAGGGAGGACAAAGTTTATCCACCGAGAGGAGTTAGTGATGAAGCATTGTTGAGTCGATTCAATGTGGTTTCATTGCAGGGTAGGAGAGAAATATTATGTCTCAAATTTTTATATAAATTACTGCACAACAGTATTGACTGCCCTTCACTCTTGTCTGCTCTGAGATTTCGTGTTCCGAGGCAAGCTTCCCGTAATATGGAACTATTCCACCTAGAGACTCCAAGGACGAACTTGTTAATGCAATCTCCCATTTGGTACATGGGGCATACATTCAATTCAGTTGCGAGTGAATGTGACGTTCAATTTGATTCACTTGCAGCTATTGTTAGGAGTTATGTACTTAAGTTGAATTTGAATCTGATTGAATTGAATTAAGTTAAGCTAAGTAGTGTTTCCGTTACATCTTAAATTATTTAAATATTATATTTTTTACTATGGAATTTTTTTTTCTCTTGTTATTGTTCTTGCTACTGATTTAAATAATAAATAAGCTTATTTTTTGTATTAGGTTTAGTTTCAGCTTTCGGGATACTGGTTGATATTACTTTTGCATTAATTTTGTTTTGTTTCATTTTGTTCATATTAGTTTTTTCTTTTTGTCTCTGGCGCTGTGGTTTGATTTCTTTTCTATTTAGCTATACTTTAATTATTTTCTGTAATTGGGTTTTATACCTGTTGGAAATAAAGAACTTATTATTATTATTATTATTATTAGACTATCTACATACTTTGTCTTCCCTGAATTTATTCGAATTGAAATCAGTTTATTATATGCGTTAAAGATGTACAATCATATTCTTAGAGAGTAAATTTAAAATCAAATTATAGAAATTATACAAGTTTACCATCGTCTATTTGATATACTACATAACGTAAACAAGGAACATTCTTCGATAATTTAAAAAATTATCAAACAGCTTTCCAAGGGGGCTGGTTATATGTATTCCTCGACGTGAATTCTACATTCGCAATCTAACATTGAATTATAGAAATCTTCAAGTCACCCCGCCTCAAAATCTTAAATTATTGAAAAATTTTGATATGATTTTGAATATAGCGAATTTCACAAGAAGTATTCATGGAGCGCACTCTCGTGAGTAGGTCCAGAGTTTTTGAAAACGCTAATTTAGCGTGCTTTGGAACCACATACGCCACAGTTGCAGAGTAGACATTTCATATCAGGAAATATGTATTCTCCCGACGGGATTCTGCATTTTCGATTCAAGTGGTGAATTGTTGGTATCCAATATACCTACTTGGTGGAGTGTGTTCTGGGTTGTTATCCAGATAGAAGCTCGGTCACGTTTCGTATTGGGGAACAATTTGAAGTTTGTTAATTCACTCCGAGTCAAATAAGCTTCACTGATCAGAAATAATAAGAACGAAACAGCTTTATGCACATTTTGAGTCTAGGTGACTTGACGATTTCTATAATTCACTGTCAATACTCGTCGGGCTATATGTATAACCAGCTTCCTTGGAAAGTTGTTCGATAACTTTTAAATTATTGAAGAATTTTCCCTGTTCATTTTATGTATTAAATTTAATTTTCCAATATAATAGACAATGCATCAATTAAAAATTTATATTTTAAATATTAAAAGAAAGTTTATTTTCAGTATGACTGCAATATGATGGCTGTAGATTGGGGAGTTGGAGCTAGAGGTCCTCAATATACCACAGCTGCTGCGAACACAGAACTTGTAGGTCGACAGACAGGCATTCTTTTACGCATGATCATTAAAAACGGAATGGATCCTAAAAATATACACCTCATAGGTTTTTCTCTAGGGGCACATGTAGCTGGTAGTGCATCGGAGATAGTCAAAGCCAGTGGACACCTGCTTGGGAGGATAACAGGTAACGTATATAAAACTGGAAATTGAATGATGCAAAGAAACATATTTTTTTAAATTTTAATAACATAGAAAATTCTACAATTGTTGTTGCATTATTAAGAGGAAGGAGAAGGAAAGTATTAATTCAAACTGTTTCAAAATGTAACTTCGTGTCAAATTGTGCCCATATGTCCAAAATCAATTATTTTGTGAGAAAATAAATAAAATGACATAGTAATCATAAGTGCATTGTACGAAGTAGATTAAGGTTCCTTTTACCGAGGACATTTTTAGCAGGCATTCATTTAAAATGGATGCGATTAGCAAAGTTGGACCTAGGACCAAGATAGTTTTTCGTTTCATGACTTTTTATGATGCTTGGCACCAAAAACTCAATTTCATATATTTCTCTCTCTCTCTCTCTCTCATATATATATATATATATATATATATATATATATATATATATATATATATATATATATATATATATATATATATATATATATATATATATATGTATGTGTTTATGTATTTTAGCGTTCTTTACACGATAACGGAATTTTGAAGCAATAGAGTTGAAAGTTTGTAAATAGATAGTTTCGCATGATATCTTGGATGGGATTGTTTTTGGTTCGAATTGGTTGAGGGGTTGACCCCCCTGGGGGGAAAATAAATCTTGTTTACACTACAGAAGGCACAATTTTGAAGCAATAGGGTTGAAAGTTATAGCAATAGGGTTGAAAGCTTGTATCTAGGTAGTTTTGTATGATATCTTGAATGGGATTGGTTTTGGTTCGAATGGGTAGGGAGTTTGACCCCCTGGGGGAAGAAAAAAAATCTTGTTTACATGATAAAGGTCACAATTTTGGAGTAATAGGGTTAAAAGTTTGAAGGTAGGTATATTCGAAAGAAATCTTGGGTGGGATTGGTTTTGGTTCGAATTGGTTGGGGGGTTGACCCCCTGGGGGAAGAAATAAATCTTGTTTCATGATAAAGGGCGTAATTTTGGAGCAATAAGATTGAAAGTTTGTGAGTAGGTAGTTTCGTATGATATATTGAATGGAGTAGGTTTTAATGCGAATTGGTTGGGGGGTTGACCCCAAATAAATCTTGTTTACACGATAGAAGGCGCAATTTTGGTAGGTAGCAGGGGCGTATTCACGGGGGGGGGTACTGGGGGTAATTAACCCCCCCCAGAAGAGAATTTGCAACACTAAATCTTCGAATGAAATTGAAAATATAAAATATATCAAACATTATCCAAAAACTAATGAAAAAGGTTTTTTCATATTATTTGATATTCCACGTAGCATATAAAAGAAATAAATAAGCAAACGAAATTTATCAGAATAGATAGATCCTAGATAGATCATACCTAGATCAGTGAATCGCATGCGAAAATTTGTGTGGTTGCATAAGTAAATTTAAGTAAATTGGCGCGATGCCTCGGCTTTACTCATTCAAGAGCAGGGGTGCGGGTTGCCGCATCGTTTGGTCCAAATTCTTCAATACAAATTATGAAAATTATACAAATTCAGAACATTTGTTATACATACTCACGATTATGGAAAGAATTCGGCCCGATGACGATTTCTTATCTGCAGAAATAAAATCCACTGAATTTAGATTAACATCCCTGGAGTTCTATGTTCTATGTGAATTCCCTACATCTGGTAAAACCTTAAGTAACGTACGTACGTTATATCTGACCTGATGCGCATTTCTTCCAGTTCATAGTTGAGACTTAAAATTGCTGATTTCTGAGAGATTATTAAGTGAAGAAAGATTTTATAATTTATAGTGAAGTGATATTGTTAATGAACAAAAACAAAACTTGAATTTACTATGTTTATTATCACAAAAATACTTCGAAAAAAATCCGGACACCCTACTGCGTAATACTAAGAATGATAAAACCCCTCGGCGCATGTGCATGTCGTAATGCCTGCTATATCATTTCCTATGGAAAATTTGAAAATTTCAGTTAATTCTTAGAGAAATAAGTTTGAGCTCATTTTAAAGATAATTTATCGCAGATCATTTTTCCTCATGGTGACTATATCGGGAAATGTATAGTATTTGAGATATAAACAAATATTTGAGTGAAATTCATAATTTTATTTACTAATTTTTTTTATTTCTAGGTGGGCCACGTCATTATTTTTTGAATGTATTATATAAATTAAAAAACTACCCATTAAATGCTATCATTTTATTTCATTATTGTAAAAATCGATTTAGGTTGAAGATTTATAGATAGCACTACATTTCTATGGACGAAAAAATTTAAAAAACGCTATATTTTTGTTATTCTTCGCGGGGAAAATTTTTTTAAATCACTTTTCTTATGAAATTATATGTGTTTTATCGATATCCGTTAGAATTTTTAAAATCGGACCAGCTACTAACTTTTTCTCGTGAGACTATAACCCCTTAGCTTCGCCTCGGGGTAAATATAACACTACGATTGCAGATGTAAGCGCAAATCTATAATTATGTATTCAGTTCTTAACTCAATCTGCCCGATGATGGTCTAGTGACCGAAATTGCAATCGCAGTGTTATACTTTTCAAAGTATTTTTGTGATAATAAACGTAGTAAATTCTAGTTTTGTTTTTGTTCATTATGTTAAATTATCACGTAGTAACGACGGATTCCATCAAATATTTGATATTGTTAAGTTTACAGGTGAGTTTAGTAGTAAGAGTCAATAACCAACTAACATCCAATTCATATACTTACTCTTTTCACCTGATGTGATCTTTTTCACCTTTCTGATATTTTTCCTTTAAATTTTAAATAGCTCATTTCTTGGGTTTTCATTGGGTCCTCGCAATTATTTTATATTTTTTTGATGTAGAATAAAAATGTTGAATTATGGATGAGCTAAGATCAATCAACACCCCTCCCTTCCCCGCTCTCGCTTAGGCTGATCATCTTATAAATAGTTCAGGTCAACTACCTAAAACTTGCCACTACCCCCCCCCAAACTTAATCTCTGGACACCCCACTGGTAGGTAGTTTCGTATGATATCTTGGATGGTATTTATTTCTATATGAATTGGTTGGAGGGTTGACCCCCGGAGGAGAAAATAAATCTTGTTTACACGATAAAGGGCGCAATTTTATAGAAATAGGGTTGAAAGTTTGTAAGTAGGTAGTTTCGTATGATATCTTGGATGTGATTGGTTTTGGTACGAATTGGTTGGGGGGTTGATCCCCGGGGAGGAAATAAATATTATTTACACATTAGAATGCGCATTTTTTTTTGAATTTGGAAAAAAAATCATAATTTAATGAATATATTTTTTAAACTGGATACGTTAGGAAAACCTCTTCTATGCAGCTCGCTGCGAGAGTTTTTCTATTAATGGAGTGAATAGAACAGAGACTATATTCAGGATCTTCAGAAGCAGCCCTCAATTCATAAACACTTAGATCGAATAAAATTTCAAGATATAACGTTTTTGATCAAAATTATGTAAGGCCTAGTGACTGTTATTATTCGGTGTTCCATCCTGAATAGGTACATGTTTTTTAGTCTATTTCAAGCTATGTATTACCTACTGCATACTTTTATGCTTTTCTGAATTTTTGCAATAAACCGCATTTATTTAAAATTTCTTCATTTTATTTCCGCAGGTCTTGATGCAGCAAGTCCACTATTTCGTACTAATCATCTTCGAGAAAAATATAAGAAACTAGATCGCGAAGATGCTCATTTTGTAGATGTGATCCATACAGATTCAAGTCCTGTGAGTTATTCACGTTCCTTTTGATTTCAGGTTCAGTTCTCATCTACATTTTATTTTAGTTTGCGACAGATGGTTTTGGAATATGGGAACCAATAGGTCATGTGGATTTCTTCCCTAACGGGGGCCAGGATCAGCCTGGATGCACTGATACTAGGAGTTCCATAGTAGTAACCAGTTTAGGTGAGCTTTTCCCGAGCAAATACATTTGAAACTAGTGATGATATTAGTCACACATCAGTTTTTCATCGGAAATCATATAAAATGAACACTACTACCTGTTGAGGTTCCACTAGAAACAAAGGAAACTAGGGGTGCAATTTCCAAATTGACATTTTAACTGATGAAAAATCGTTTATAATAAGGCAGAGAGGTAGTTCATTCCATTTGTTCAGTAGGTTAGATAGTTTGAATTGTAAACTTTCCTTTACAAAAATATTTAAATCAGGTAATTTTGATGCTTATTAATCTCAATACCTTCTAAATTTAATTTATGGATATAACGACTTTAGCTACCAAAATGCAAAATTTTAAGCTCTGAATCAATATCTGTTTTTTCTTTGGCATATCTCGTATAATTTTAAGCAGGCTTATTATTAATGTATGAATGCCTGTTGTTTTGACTAGGCACATATATTTTAAACATTGAGGAACATTTTTGTTGCTGTTGCGTGTTTCCGAAAATGTTCCTTAAAATTTCTTAATGTTTCGGCAACAAATGTTGACTGTTTCTACTTGTCACGCTTAAAGCTACGATTCCACTGGAGGAACATTTTTGTTGCTATTGCGTGTTTTCCGTAAATGTTCCTCAAAATTTCGGCAACAAATAATGTTGACTGTTTCGACTTGTCACCTTTCAAGCTACGATTCCACCGGAGTATAATGCAAGTAGTAGGTGACAAATAATTGAAAATTGTACGCTGTTTGAAAAAAATAAGAAACACTATATTTTTATTTAAAATACATTTTACATTGCACACAAGGTCTAATTCCCAATCTGATTCGATATCTTATAAACATGAGTATAACTAAAACTATAACGTATTCCTAGACGTAGATGTGTATGTGTGTGAAGTACAGTAACTTTACAATTGAGTAATTGCAATTCAAATGGCAAATTCCATTTTCTTTTTCCCTTTTTTTTTGAAAACTTTTCAATTACTTTCTCGATTTCAATGTTGATTTCTAATTGTGTATGTAACAACGCTAGGCCCGTTAGCCTTTCCTCACCCATAGTTGTACGCAACCATGTTTTCAACCTGCGAAGAGTTGAAAAACTACGTTCAGCTGTAGCATTACTAACCGGAAGTGTGGCCAAAATCAACCAGTTTCCATTTTGCTTTTGTGCAGCAGGGTGCAGATCCTACAACCAAGAATTTGGGCTTTGTCAGGCGCTCACGCACACTGTCGAAGCCCAACTTCTCGGTTGTAAGATCTGCACTCTGTTTTGCAGTTGTCCGAGAGTAAAGCACTGTCATTTAAGTAAAGGACCTTTTTTCAGGAGCTGGGGGAGGGGGCGATCGCACCCCTTCCCCTCCTTGTATCCGCCACTGGGCCACATCAATTCATAATAAAATATGAATTGAGAAGTACCTACCCAAAACATGAATCACTTATCCTTTTTCTGGATTGGATGGAGGAAAAAACATTTTCGATTTTGAAGTAAAAAATTTTGGTGATGAACTAATTTTTGTATCAAAATTTTCAATTTCATCACTTAAATAATTTATTTCAAGCTTAAGTAATTTGAAAAAATTGGATTAGTGTAGTACCTGCTTTAATAGGTCATTTTAGATGATTAAATATACAATGCATTAAGAAAATATCTGAAATATCCAAATTATATTATCACATAATTGCAAAACAAATTTTGCATTCACAATGTAGAAAAAACTAGGTTGCGTCACTTTTCGCCCCCATATTAAGTTATTTTCCTGACTGGGGAATTTCATCAATTATCCGTTTCCATTCTTGTGTCAAAAGTGTTTCGACGCTAAGTGCATTGCACCTTTTCATCACGTATTTTCATTTTTTTCAGATAAAACCCTTACAAGGGAAATAGCATGCAGCCACATCAGAGCATGGCATATTTTCCAAGAAACTCTATTGAATAAAGTTTCTGGAAAAAATAACACCTGTGAGTTCATTTCTTATAGTTGTCCCGGTGGCCTACCCTCTTTCGAAAGAGGTCACTGTTTTCCACATTTAGATAATCCAAAGAGCAAACTTTATCTGGATCCAAGTTATAGAACAGAAATTGGAAAATTAGGCGAGGATGCTAAGGGTGAAGGAGTAATGTACTTGACAACAAGGAGTTCGTCCAATTTTTGTGGTAAGTAGACAATAGACAGCATCTGCGAATAAATCGAGGTAAAAATCTATATATTTATATATTATTTATGTGTATATATATATATATATATATATATATATATATAAATATATATATATATATTAATATATATATATATATATATATATATAAAATTAAATATATATATATTAAAATATAATAATATATATATATATATATATATATATATATATATATATATATATATATATATATATATATATACATATATATATATATATATATATATATATATATATATATACATATATATATATATATATATATATATATATATATATATATATATATATATATATATATATGTATATATATATATATATATAATGGAATGGTATAAATTTTTAGAAACAAGAAAATATCTCTGACATAAGTTTTTTATATTTCGTTCAACATCGATTGCTAAAATTAAATTTCTAAAAAGCCAGTTTCATTACCATGTTAACCAACATTTTTGTTGCGAATTGAGCAATTTTTTTCTTTCCGGATTTACAAAATTTTCATTAGGTTGCATTGCAAAATTCTTGAAAAAAACTGGTACTTTTTTTTTTTTTTAACTCGAGGGACCTACTGTTTAACGCCGGTTCCGAACGGCCAATGGGCTGCACATTACCCAACAATTCCTCTTAAAACTATAACCGTACTTAATTCTAGCAATAGATCTGACATTTTCTGATTATTTTTTGCATAATTATGATTATGAGGTCTGTTTTGGTAGGTTCCTCACAGAACGGGTTTCATTTATCTCTTCAGTGTTTGACACACCACTGACTGGGTAATTGGTTCTTTATTGGGGTAGAGTTAATTGAAAATATTAGAGGTTTCGATTTATGTTCTATGATTGACGTATGCAACAGCAACTACAGTTTTTCTGTGTCTCTTGAATGATCCATTTTCAATTTTCACACTGATCATGGAGGGTAGAACACTGATGGCAAAAAGATATTTGTCCACGACTGTACTATAAATCATTCATTATACGTGTGCTTCCTGAAGTATAATTATACCTATTATTCACTACTATTGAATAATGGTTTATTATACACTGCACGACGTCACACTCAAAACGTATGTCCAAACTTGAGACATTCACATTGTTAGGATAGTATTGTTATTGGATTTTTAGGTTTTATGTAACTAAGATAACTTTTAGGCAAATTATTAAACTCATATTTAATATAATGCCCAACTTATTGAATATTTACTCTGATAAATTATCTATTTCATTTTTATCAGAGTGAAAGAAAGGAATGGAATCGATGTCAAGTGAAATAGTTGACGTTTACGTGAGTATGCAGTTTTCAGTGAACACAGAAAATGTTATGTCAACGCTTTTGATAACTATTTTTATTGTTGAAAATGCAGATTATTACTAATTTTTCCGAGGAAGTCGTGGACAAAGTATAGTATTCTACTCGCACAAAATTACAATTCTTCACTCGGGTGAATTGCGACACTCGCTTGCAGCTCGTGTCGCAAACTTCACCCTCGTGAAAAATAGCAATCATTTTGTGCTCGTTGAATAATATACTATTTTTGTACGGATGTGTCAACTAATAACATAATTTATTATGAAACCCACAAGATGACTACATGCAAATATCAAAGCTTTCTTCCAAAAATCGTGTTTTTTTTTTAAAGAATTTTGTAATGCACCGTATGAAAATTTTGCACAGCCACATCCTATCACACAGTGTTTTTTAAGGGTGTTTCTAGGAAGTTATAAACCTTATTCAATACATGTATGGCACCTTGAATATATACATATATAGGTATATATATATATATATATATATATATATATATATATATATATATATATATATATATAATATATATATATATATATATATAGTATATATATATATATATATATATATATATATATATATATACATATATATATATACATAATATATATATATATATATTATATATATATATATATATATATATATATATATATATATATATATATATATATATATATATATATATATATATATATATATATATTTATTTTTTTGTGTTTTGTTGTGTGTGATATTTTTATATCTTTTAGATATTTATTAGAAATAATATAACAGTCTTTGTGAATCTCAAAAACACTCGATTTTATTAAAAAGTTAGCGTTTTTGAAAAAGTCATCGAGTTTTTTTGAGATCCCACAAGACTGTTATTGCTAACAATTATAAAAAAGATATATATATATATATATATATATATATATATATATATATATATATATAATATATATACTCGAAATAACAGAACTAAACAATGAAGTTCAAAACAATTTATTAACATTTTACATAGTAATATAAAAACTCAAAATAGCCCCTCATAAATATTATCACACCTAAATATCGACAAAAAATAAGTTCATTAAATACAAAAATACATTCCAGGTAAATGAACACTTAACTAAATATTTACAGCTTCGACTTTCCACTGTTTTCTTCTTGTTGCTGATCGGCTTGTTGAACAGATTGCGATGGTTTTCCTGTTTGGGTAATTTGAATTGTTCTTTGATCAGAAACTTCATCAGTATTGATTTTTGGTGCTGTTATGGTTAGGACACCATCCGATGAAAGCTGCGATTCAATTTTATCAACATCGTGATCTTTAGGAATATTATAACGTCTAACAAAATGTCGTGAAATGTATCCATGTTCATCACGCTTTTCCTCATGTTTAGCCTCGATTGTTACCGTGTTTCCTGAAGTTTTCACTGTTATTTCTTCAGGGGTGAATTGCTGCACATCTATATTAACCCGAAATTTATCTTTATCAAATTTTATTGCATCTTCATTTAATGTCAGATTATTTAATTGCTTCATGAAACTTGGCCATTGCATCAGAGGGCTTTGCTCTACTGGTAACATTTGAAAATCATCAGGTTCATACACAAATCCACGAAATCTTCTTGGGCAGATTCCCAAATGACGGCGGTAATCATTAAACCACGGTGAAAGACTCATCCTAAATTATATCAGAAAATACTTTCACTGGCACACAATTTGATCTTGGTTCGCTGATTGAATCGTTTAAACTGAAGAGGAATTCCAGCGCCATCTGCTTATATACTTAGCAAATTACTGGAACATTCTTCCGAACTGTTCGTCGGATCTTGCGATTGTCCATTATAATTAAATTTTTTGAACCAAACAAAAAATTTGAAAAAATGACATTAATTAGATTCGATCCAATTTACCTTTTCGTTAAATCAGAAAAAATGTGAGTTCAAATTACATGAGAATGCAATGATTTGGAAAAAACAGGCTTAAGTAAATGAAAATTGATGATACATAAATACGTATATCCGTAATTATATATGGTATAAGTTCGGTAGTACGAAAAATATAAACATTCTACGCTAATAGGGAAGTAAGAAAAGGTTAATCATAACAACAAATAAGAATTTATTGAGCTTAATCTAAACCTCGACGAAAACAAATAATAGAAATGAAAGTAACTATTATGACTCAAGAATATTGTTTTTACCCTCTGTTTATTTTCCGAGCAGACTCCTGAAGGTGTATGTTCATATATAAGTGTTTTTCCTTCTTTTTTAGCCTTCAAAGACTATTTGAAATTGAAAACCTTTATTCCTAAATATATCAATATTTGATTACAAAATATTCTTTTTTTTTTTGAATTTCATCGCATCAACCACAGAGGTTATTAGCGAACTTTAATATAGTATACAATTTGAGGTCTTTAGAAAATTTTTACATTTTGGCTATATGAGTTCGAGGAGATTAATAGAGTTTAAGAAAGCTTTCACTGAGTTTATATTGCACTTGGGTCCTAGGATGTCCGCTATCGAGCCAGTTGGAAGGTTTGCTGCTTTTCGATGTATCGCGTAGTGAGGGCAATTGACGAGTATATATTCTTTTAATATAACTAAAATAATAAATAATGTATTGAAATCACATATCCCAATTAGTAAGTTATAGGTTGTATATTTAGGAGCAAGTGTAATTCGAATAACTCATGGCTATTTGAAGGCATGCACATGTCATTCATTTTATCGTGACCCATACAAGGTATTAAATGAAACAGAAATGGAGATTACAAGTATTTTGGATCTTGAAAATATTAACATAGGATATAATTCAGAAATTATGAAAGTTTATTATGATTTCATGATTTTGTACCTTAATCAAATGTTTTCATCATCACGTATCAAGTGATTATATTTCATGAACAGTTGCCATGCTCCGGAAAATTCTAGAATCTAGCTGGAGTATTCCCGTAAATATCGTTATCTCCAGGGTACAGTGCACTCTATAAATGAACAGAGTTGCAAATCAATGTGAGTTTTCGAAAAAGTGATAAGAGAACCAAGCTATAGAAGTTTTATGTTATTATATTCCCCTAGGATGCTGCTATTCAGTATTCAGGAATAACATACAAGGAAGTAACCAGCACTGTTTACATTGAACGAAAAAGCCTTTGTATCTTATGGGATACATTTAAGGAATACCTAAAAAAATTTTGTTATTTCTTAATTACAAAACTATCAATTATATTTTTTGATATAATATATAATATTAAATTGAAATATGTTTCCCTATATTTTTTTTTATTATTATTATTTTAAATCTTTTCAATTTTCTTGATGTAGTGTTGATTCAATGGTAAAACTAGAAATTCCTTTTCAAAAATAAATAGTAGAGGTGTTATCAAAGCATTCAAATACCGATTTCCCCAATATCTGTTCATAAAGCTGAATTTGTGATGTCCAAAATTGACCATCATAGGCCATCGGTTGGAAAAAGTTATCACTGCAGTTAACCTACTTCAAAATTTGGATATTCCGAAATTTTTACTGCAATTCGCTTCCATTTCCATGGGTATAGAAAACGTCCACACATACCGAACTTCAGTTCATGTGATCCATAGGGGACAGCTAGAAGTGCCCAAATGAGGGATACACTTCAAAATTCTTCGTATTTTAGCAGAAAATACGACAAATAGGATCAGATGAAAATCTATACTTTTCGAGATTCTCCAGAACTGAAAAATTTTTGGGAATCTTCTTCTCCAATAATTATAGAAAGGAGTACAAATTATTCTATCATAGCATGCCTGTTCAGATCTTTTGGACAGTATGTTGTCATTCACACTCTCCCGTTAAACCAGAAGTAAAAGATTTTTCTAATTATTTTCTCAAGAAGAACTTTGATTGCACAATTAGAGCGGTATGTCAGATTTTTTCACAAATAAAAAAAATGACAGATTCATCAGTGTATTTAACAACAATTCTATGAAGTTTAGCAGTTGATAAAATTTGACATTTCAAAAAATATGAAACGAATTTTAATTCTCTTCATTTTGGGCGTCCAGTCGGGTCAGTCGATATTATCAACCAATGAGTACTGTCGTATCTGCAAATCTCACACAATGTGCATATACACAATTGAAGGACCGTCCGAAAAATGCACAGATTACACTAAAATTCCTTTATCTTCAGAAAACAAAACTGATATAGAAGATGCATATAATTCATTAAGGAATTTTGTAGCATCAGGACAATACATGGATGGAAAGGGCATGAATGTTCCCGAAGCTTCAGCAATGAACATGTTAAAATGGAATGAAGAATTGTCTCAAATAGCTCAAAGATGGGCAGATCAATGTCCATCGGAGGAAACTAACGATGAATGTAGAAATATTAAAGGTTATACCGTTGGACAAAGTGTCTATAGTATAGAGATCCAAACGGACAATATTCCAAAGTATTCTGTAATATTAAAACAGCAATGGTCCGAGATAGCACAAAATTTCTCTATCAAAAATTTGACAGATTTTAACATTGTTTGGAATAAGAGATTTAAAAGTTTTTCCCAATCCATATGGGATAGAGTTCAGTATATTGGTTGTGGGGTTTCCTTCTACAACAAGAATGAAGAAGGCGAGGATGTTGCAATTCGTAACCTCTTGATCGTTTGCAATTTTGCTCCTGCAGGAAATACTTCAAATCTGCCAATATATAAATTAGGTAAACCATGTTCAGACTGCCCAAATAAAGTTTGTAACTCGAAATACAATAGTCTTTGTGAGAACAGCGAAACCAATATGTTGAATAATTCAAAAAAAGAAGTTGATAAGCTGTTAGACTATATTATGAGACCTTGGAACTGGAAAAATAAATTGAAGAGCACAAGGGTATACCCACGGAAAATTCGAGGAGTTTGGAATAATGGACAATGCAGATGTAACTTCATTTATAGATCTAAAGGAAATTGTTTAGATTCCTTTTACGATTTTAATATGATGGCATTTTTGTTGTTATTCACTAGATTATATTATTAAAAAAAAGGAATTCATGGTATTTTCATTCAAAAACCTATATATAATAAAAATAAAACTGATATAATAATAAACAACTAAGAAGAAATTATTTATTATCGTATATAGGTACTCTATGGCGTATGTTATATAATAATATTTTTATTATTAAGAATTGTCCAAAATGAGAAACATATAAAGTAATAATATAATTTATAATATGAAAAGTTTTAATATTGTCTAAAAATAATAATCTATGTTTCAAGATTTTCAAATAATATCTACATTACATTTCGAAGGAAACTTCACCTTCTTCAAACTGTTCGAAATTTGCAGCCAAAGAAGCTGAAGTTTCAAAAAAAGAATTTGAATCGTTTTTGAATTTTTATCACGGTGGAAGAAATAAATTTTGTCTATATTAATTTATTTTCAGGGACACAGCTCCAAGCTTCTGTCCAAATATCCCAAAAGACTAAACAAACAAAAGGAGTACTACAATTACATCTAAAATACTCAAATTATAGTACAAATTTTAACATAAAATGCGAGTAAGTAGTTTACAATAACAAATTTGATTTATCAATTGAAATTTCTACTTTTAGAATACTAGATTTCATCATGACGGGCCTTGTGATGAATGGTTTGGGAGTGACAGAATTTAATACTCTCACACCAGATATTGAACATATCAACGCGTCTTTGAGCTATTTAGATATAGAATATGGAGAACAAAACAATGATGTCAATCACACATTGTTTTTTGATAGAATAACAATACGTGATATGTATGGAAATAGGTGAGTTACTATTATTTATTAATAATAATAAATTTCAATGTACGAATGCCTTTTTCAAATGGAAATGCCTTCACATAGTACCCCAGATAACATTTACGTAATCAACTCACCCCCCGAATTAAGTGAATAAAAATTAATAATGATGTCAAAGTATTGAAGTTAATATATCCATTGCAAAAAGTGTTTTGACAGTTAAGAATAAACTTTCTGATGACAAATAATAAATTTTCCGTGTGATTGAATGTTCATGGTAAGCCCAGCCTTTAAATGTATCAACATATGTGGACAAGATTAGCTTATCAAACATGTAGTAACCATTATGGATTTTATATAGAATCTATATAAAATATCATATATAGATCATATATTCTATATATGATATTTTATATAATATATATATATATATATATATATATATATATATATATATATATATATATATATATATATATATATATATATATATATATATATATATAAGGGAACATACCCAAACTACGTGACCCGTTCAAGGGGGAGGGGGTTCTTCAAAATACTACGATTGGTCACAGGGGCGGGGGTAGGTGTTAGGTTTTTGTCACGTAGTCAATGTCCTCTGGCAACGTGTTCGTTGAACATGATTGAGATAAAAGATAAATGTGAATAAAAGAAAAAAATACTTTTGTTTTAGTAAATTAAGTTCCTGGTTCATATGTTTTTTCTTCTTGATATTTTTTCAGCTGTAAATTATAGGTATGTACAGGGTAGCCAATTTTCTATGTTTGTATGGAGTATCTCAGTAACTATAGAAGGTAAAAAAAATGGAGGGCACATACTCAATCTCTTTTGTCGAGACAAATTCACTGGCGAAACCCAAAATTCGCTATCTTCTTTAGTTTTCGAGTTATAAACAAAAATTTCATTTTTTCAATTTAAGACAAGTGTGCATATCATGGTTGTTTGTGAAGTTACGAGATAATAACTTTTACATAATTTAGGCACTTTTTTCTGTATAAAACAGTGGTAGAAATGTATTTTTTCAAATGGGAATAATGGTTGGCTGTGGTTTGGTTGGATCGGATTTTTTCCGATATATGTCAGGTTGCTTTTGATGTGCAAGGTTTTAATAGCAAGAATATTTTAGTTCATTACCTTTTGCGTTTTATATGTACCTATTCCATGTAGGCAGGTGACATCTATGACAGAGCTTGTCCATTTATTTCCATCATAATATCAACTAACTGATTTAATCGTAAAAACAGTTGTGATATTACATCTGAGATATATTTCAATGGCTATCCAGGAAGAAGACAACCTAATAAATCTATTTTCAACTGATAAAAGAAAATCTAATTAATTGTGAATCATTAAACAAGCCAAGACCAAAATATTAGATATTTACATAATTTTTTTTATAAGACATTACAATTATAACAACAATACAAATTACAATAAATGTTCAAAATTATGTTCATTGTGGTTGATACATAAATTACATCTCTTTATAACATTCTGAACTGCATTATGAATATGAATATTTGAAACTGAATTCACAAAGTATAAAATTTACGTGGCTGTCGTGTTTTAACGTATCATATATATCAAGAAAATCATAATAACCAACGGTACTACGAAATTTTGAATCAGTAAATTATTGAGCAATTCATGGACAATCCACCCTTAGTTGAGAAACAAAATCAGTTCTTCCAACATGATGGTTCACCGCCTTATAAGATAAGTACCGTTTCCGAATTGTTTAATACTAATTTTGGTAATAACTGGATGATGAATAATATTCCAGTGAGGTCGCCACCACAATCACCTGACTTTAACACCACTGGATTTTTTCTTTTGAGGATATATAAAAGACAATTATATAAGAAAACCAGTAACAATATAAATAAACATAGACAAAATTTTATTGAATGTGAATTACATTTCAAATATTGATATTATATATATGCATAATGCAGTTTAGAATATTATAAAGATAGGTATGTAATTATGTATGAACCATAAAGAACATCAGTTCTTCACTACATTTATTGTAATTTGTATTATTTTCTTATAGTTGTAATGTCTTATAAAATTAGATCAATAACATGACAAATTATCTAAATTGTAATTTTATTGTGTAAATAAATAAGTTCTATGATTCTATATTTCATAGACATAGAACTAATTTTTAGGATAACTGCTAGGATAATAATTATTGGAACCGAATTCGCTGTTTATATTAGGACTAATAAATATCACTTGATTACTTTTTAATTAAAATTAGGTCTATTATCCGAAAAATAAATTTCTCACTGATAATATTCTAACCAAATTAATAGAGCATAAAATTATAATTTCTATTCAGGAGCACCATGCGATTCCAAAAACATTCTTTTTCAATAACCGAGTGAATTATAATATTTTTATTCATATAATTTTTTTTTTCAGTTGGCAATACTGTGGGAAAGATACTACACTCAATGATAGAGTAGGCTTGAAATTTGATGTGATTAACGTAGTTCTTAGTAGGAATCCTTGTTGACTTAATTTTAGAATGTAAATAAAACTATATTTTTAATTATAAGAAACTTTTATTTATTTTATCTATAAAAATGAAATATTCAAAAAAATCTGAACAATAGGATTTTTTTTTTAATGTATAACTAATTAAGAAACTAAAAATTTGATTTATCTGAACGTATTCAGTATAGGATAAGTTTCTGAGGAGAAAAATATATGAATGTAAAAATAATCCAAACTGAAAATATCGCTTCTCAACCCAAGTAAAACCAAGTATGTAGTTTCAAGATGACATTTAATTAAATAAGATTTTGTTAACCAAATTTCCATTCTTATCAACTCAAACAGCATGTTTTGATATTAAAATTGGGATATCAATCAATTAAAATTTATAATACTAAGAAAATTAAAGTTGTGTCTCGGCTTACCCTATTCTAGGTCTCTAAAATTTTAGTGTCTTCCATTTTGAATGTCTGAAACAAAATGACATAATTGGTGAAATGTACTCAAATGTAACAAAATCTGTGAAAAGGTTGGCAATTTATAGTTTTTCAGTTTTGATTTCCACTTATTGACAGTAATTAAAACATGAAGTTAATGTAATATCTTGATCTTCTAATATTTGTCCTTATATGAGTAGTTCCATTCCATGAAGGGCATCAGATTATTTCAATAACCATTGGTTTTCAGGAAATTATTTTCTAAGTAATATTTCATAGGCATCATTTTATGATTGAAGCAAATTTAATTATTATCCTCAAACTAAAATAATTCACTCTAATAATTACAACTTGACGAATATTATAAGATTAAGATATTTCACAAACTTCATATTTCATTTACCGTCAATAAGCGAAAATCAAAACTGAAGTACTATAAATACCCAACTTTCTCACAGTTTTTTTTACATTTATGTACTATGTTCTACGTTTGATGTTTCTAGAGAGAAAATTAAATTTGAATCAAAATCATGGAATAAAGTGGGAAAATATGTTACTCAAAATCAAAACTATTGGGATTCTCCACACATTAATAAACATAAGAATTTAAGGAACCTTAAGAATGACCAGATAACCATGTGCGAATAGCACTGACTGGAGTTACCATTTGGTTTTCCGAGACTCTATTTGATATTTTTATCTAAAAAACAGATTGACTTATTAGCAGAATCTATAAAAGTTTTATTTGATTTTTAGTCATTGAGTAGCAAAATTGAATATTCTCTATATAATATATATATATATATATATATATATATATATATATATATATATATATATATATATATATGCACTCACTTTGTCCAGGTATTTGTCCTGCTTGTAATTGTTTTTGTAGTCTCTCAACTTCTTCAAGAGAACTTGCATTATTGATGGCATCTCTAATTTTCCTCACTTCATCTTCGCTCAAGCCTATAAAAACAGAAACGAAGAGTATAGAAAATCAATAATACTTAGAAACTTCTGAAATTAACCTTTGCTCTTTGCTATTTGGCTAATACCACTACCAGGGACAAATGTTTTCGCCCGCTTAGCAATTTCTTTTTGTATTTCCTTCCCTCTTTTACTCTTGAATAAGTGTTTTGCTTCTTCTCGCTCCTTAACTTTTATTTTCCTGAAGTCAAGGAGACGAAGATTTGGAAGCTTATAAATCAGATATAACCTGTAATGTTGTTTTGCGGTTACTGGATTGTGTAAAAGGCTTAGGCACAGTAGGTTTTCTAAACTGACCAAAGGTTCCAAATCGCCAAGTTCCTCAATATGATTTCCTGTCAGGACTAGAGTTTCTAAGCTTGGGATATATTCCTCTAAATGGTCCCCAATTCTCCTAATGAAACAAAATTAGTTATTACGAAAGAATAAATTCAACTAACTGCAAAGAACAATTTTCCTTACACAATTCGATTATTATTGAAGAACAAACACTTTAACCGCTTCAAATATGGAAATCCATCCAACTTCCTTATATCGTTATCTGAGAAATCGATAGTATCAAACTGATCTCCAGTAGCACCTAAATTCTCTATTTCTGGTATTCTGTAACCTAAATTTGGGAGAATTGAATGGATACGGTATAACTTTATTCAGAAAAAATCTTGTTATAACCTAATATTGTATGTTAACTCACCTCTCAAGTCGAGTTCTCTATCTTTAACTGGATTGATATATTGCATTGAGTTCTGGACCAATTCTGCTGTTAGTTTAACCATTTCAGAATTCAATAATATCAACAGCAACACGTATTAATGAAACTAACATCCACCAAAAACCTCACACCGCTAGAAATCCACATAAAATTAAAGCGGATAGCCGATAGGATAGAATCACAGAATATAAAATTATTTTCCTTTTTAAGATTAGACCAAGAATAAAAGAATAAGAATTATTTTATCGAACTACTGAACTATAGAACTAAGAAAAATACACTTTTAACTACTCTATGTATATAACTTGGAATTTACTGTGTGAACTATTTATCTAGTAAATATGGTGGGATTTAACAGAAGATAATTTACAGACGACCGAAATACTTCAACGAAAACCAAATAAAAAACCATCTTCAAATTTGTGCCATTTAACATAACCTTAGAATTTATATCAAGAATTAAAACCTTTCAAAAATATATTACATTTGGAAGGACGTCCCTTTATTGCAATGT
The DNA here is from genome assembly GCA_030704885.1 of Cynegetis impunctata. Classification (NCBI taxonomy): domain Eukaryota; kingdom Metazoa; phylum Arthropoda; class Insecta; order Coleoptera; family Coccinellidae; genus Cynegetis; species Cynegetis impunctata. The sequence goes on from JARQZK010000730.1 coordinate 470,761, forward strand.
TTCTGTTTCCTAGTTTTTCATCTAGATACGTCTAACGGAAAAGAAGACAGATATTATGATATCTGAAACGAAGAAAGTAGGTACTTTCTCATATATTGAATCTTTTAATAAATGGAATAATACGGCAATACGAAAATCTAAAAATAAAAAAATTGTAGAGTTTAGTAGATTGAAGTTTTGTAAGTTATATTATTTGACTCCAAATCGTTATTTTTTTAAGAACGCGAAGGGCGTAAAACGTAACGTTTAGGTTCGCGGCTGGCGAAGCAACAACCAGCTGAGGGCCTAATGCTTAACGCCAGAGCTATAGACAATATTTTTTGTTTTTTGAAGGAAATGTCATTTTGTGTTATTCCTGTATATTTTTTGTTTGTATCAATGTCAAACTTCAGTCAAATAATTAAAGAAACCGAATAGTAGCTACACAAAGTTTAAGTAACTAATCAATAAATTCGTCAAAAACGTGTTGTCTGTCCAGTTTTTAAAGACAGCATTTTGAATCAGGTAAACGATAATTTTAGAGGAATATAAGAAGCGACGAATTAAATAGCTTTTCACTTTTTGTATCGAAAATCTGGATATATTTACGAAAAGGAGTACGAAAAATGTATAAGTGGAAGTGACTTGCTAGTTTTCTTCTTTGAAAGAACAAACCAAAATATTGAACTATTAAACAATCTACCTACTCCATGTTAAAGTTCTCAATGAAGATGCATAGAAATATGGGTAGGTATAAGCATTAAGCACCTTTAAAATGATCATTAGGAATATATTCCCAAAAATCTAGTGTCTTCACTCTTCACTCTTCAGTGAAGTTCTTCAGATCGAGTTCACTGAGTATCTTTTACAAGGAAGGAAATTCTCCAATGAAACCTTCGGAATTTCATGGGCCTATAGAAGCTATTAATTCACCAAATTCAACGTTCGTCGACTGTGGCAAAAAGATCCATTAAAGATTAGGATCAAAATAAAATTCAAATAGCCAAACAAATTTTATGTTCCTGCACCACAGATGCTTGTGATAAATGAAATGTTAAACAAAAGATATCGATGTCATTAATCTGAGGGTCTAATTATGAAGAAATTAGCCTGTAATCCAGATGTAGCAATTTTAATTTCAACATCACATTGAAAGATTAGAATTGATAGTATCTTTATAAGATTTTTCCAATAGTTGTTGCGTTTCATAAAATTTTTCTAATAGTTGTTGCGTTTTATGAAATTTAAGTTTAAATTCGAATGAAAATAAATTATGCTTTGGTGGAATCTGTTTCATATGAAAACTATTTCGTATGCCAGATTTGCGTTATTTTTACGTCCTATTTTGGCATGCGGGCTTTTTGTATTTTTACGCCCTAGGTGGGCCATTAGCAGCCATCTAGTGAGGGCGTAAAATTGCGCTCGGACGTACAAAATATATTATATACCTCTAATTCAATGGATACAATACGATGATCGGTATTTCCTTCACGAATTGAAATTTATGTGACTGTTAACCATGTATTCGAAAATAAGTACGTATTAATGTTTTTTCTCATCAGTTTTCAAAACGACGCATTTACGAAACGATTTCAGAAGTAATATTCGAGAAAACATTTAAGAAACACATATGAATTATCCTCCATTTATCATTAAATTTCGTTTTGTTGAAATCACATATGAATTACCTTGAAAAATTATTATATTTTCTCGTTTCTGTGAAATCTTGATAATTTTTCCATTCATCATTTAATGCTTGTAAAGTATAGATAATAAAATGATGAACTATGGTTCTGAATTGCAGTTTGAGCATCATTAATTTATCAACTTTAGAAATATATTCAACGAGCAGGACATTGTATTTAATTAAAAATCCAATCAAAGTTTATTATATAGATTTTGGATTTTCCAGTTAAATTTGAATAAAGAATTGAGTCTAGCAAACAATAACAACCATATAATCAAATTTGAAAATAGAAATGATGATAATGTAAGTGCCAATTAGGTTTGTGAACATTTACATAAATGCAACAACGTATGTAAATATCCATCTAATTGCCAAAATTTATTTACCTACTAAATTTCAAACCACTAACTCAATCCGCAGCAGCTATCGAGGTGAACAACAACCACAAAAAGATAAAAAATATCTACGTAAAAAAGTTTTTAGTTCGAAAAATTTACCCTAATTCTAATGGTTTCGTTCTGCTTCGAAAATATCCCTAGGTGCCAAATTTCAGCTCATTTGGTTCTATGGGAGCCGCTGGAGATGCCGATATGTACGAGGAAAAAAAAATTTCAAAAAATATAATATATAAATAGTGGTCTAGAAAAATATTTCCCCACCTGACTTGTCCTTCGATACGTTGCAATGATCTGTTATTTTCGTAGAAAATACGATTAATGAGACTTAGTGCAGTCATTGAAGCGTAAAATAGGTTCTTACCTCCGAAGTGTTTTACTATGAACCGATTTACATGAAATTTGGGAGTTAGGCTTATCTTACCCTCAACTTCAAAAGTGATACTGACCCGAACTCCGTTTTCACCCTGGGGGTGGTTGCCAACCCTTTGCGGTGGTGGAAATTTAGGTTAGAAGACCTAATTTTAAGCAAAAAATGTTTCATATAGTATATTACATACCGAGCGGGGAAGTAATCTATTACAGCCGAACGGCAAGGTAGCATACCGAGGTGCGCAGCACCGAGGTGTGCTGCAGACGTGAGGCTGGAATGATTTTCCCCGAGGTTTGTATACTATTTTACTCACAATCTATCACATTAATAATCAAGTTCTGATAATAATTATTATTACTTGTATTAATTAGGCAACATAAAAGATAGTTGATTTAACCATAGAATTCGATCTGACAGTTGGGTCATAATTCGCAATTTAATGTTTGACAATATTAACGAAAAATGTCCTACTGCGAATTTGAATCCATACTACTAGAACTTCGAGTAGCTGCAGAACTAACATCCGAAGGCCTTATTCCTGTGAAAAAGAGGAAGGTATGTGAATACGGAGACTGTGCTCCTTGCCTATTTCGGTGAATTGAGTACCTCATCAGAATAAAGCCAGTACATTATGGTCAAGGTACTCGATGCTACGAACACTATTAAATATAGGCAATCAGTAATTATGCAAAATTAAGGGCATACTTGAAAAGGCAAATTGTGGGATGCAAAGCTAAAAAGTCAAGTGTTCTTTCCAAAGCAGACATCGATAAATTTCTAAACGATGCTCCGATAGAATATCTCCCTCAAAAGGTAACATTTTAATTTCTTTAGTGCATATTAAAAATGTTAAAGTACAAATATCTTTCAGGTTGCTTTGATTATTGGCATTTCTGGAGCTTGCAAGTGTGATGAACTTCTAAAAGAAAATCCTAGAACGTCGGCATCATCATCGAATTCTGAAACTCATAACTTTAAGCAACAAGGTCTTGCTTTAACGGTCAATAGTAATCATAATTCGACTGTAACTATTAATATTTATAATTCCAAATAGTTTTTTCTTTTTATATTAAATGAATATCGAGTTAATTCTGATTTATTTCCATACTAGTAGGTAAAGTGACACAAGCTAGCCGGTAAAGTGACATTTGCTAGCCGGGAAAGTGAGATTTGGTAGCCGGGAAAGTATGAAGTATGTAATGAAGCGCTTCCCGACTGTTTTGAAGGTTAGAAAACCATCGATTACCGATCGATTGTGAGTAAAAGTTTTTTCAGAAACCCAATACTTTTCAGGTTATTGGCAATTGAAAATTCGGAATTTTCAGTTTACTAATGTTTAGTTTACTAAGTAGAAAAAAATACGATTAGTTTTTGGGCCATAACTCCTTCAATTTTGAAGCTATCACAACTTATAAGAAACCATTTTAAAGGTAATTAAAAGAGCTACAACATTACAATATGTAGTGAAAAAACTCTTATTTTGAAATGGTGAAGGGTCAAAGGGCTCGAGAGAGACTGTGATTGCGCTACCGCGCGCTCTTTAAACAATCATATCTCCGTCAATTTTCGTGTGACAGGAAAAAAAAACCAAAATTTTTGTCAAAAAAAACCTACATTTATTATTATTGTACTTTTTTACGTATCTTTCATTATTTTTGAGATATTATGAAAAGAAGTTGGTTTCTTTAAAAATTCGAAATTTTTTTTTCTTAAAATCGTGATTTTTTCGAAAAATATGTGTTCCAAAGCAGTCAAACTGCTAGAATCAATCAAACTTTTTATATTAAAGTTAATTCTAGACGGAATACGATTAATTTTTATTTTGGTGGAAATGGCACCTATGAAACCCATTGATTTTAGAAAAAACCATTAGATGTTCCTCTTTTTTTCATTACAGCTCACTCACGTTCTACGTGCAAAAGATTTTTAACAGTGCTCATTTTAAAGCTTATTTCAAGCACTATAAAATCTTTTTTCATTAGCATGCATAAAATTTATTCGCTCTCCGCTAGATGGCATTGAATACATTGATTAAATTTCACACAAAATAAAAAACGGCTTTGATCTTCAATATCTCGCTTAATATTGCACTTAGAACACTCTATAAAAAACCAATTTGTTCATTATAATATTATCGTTAAAATGCATATTTTTGGAGATATTTGCAAAAAACCGTTGAAAATCGTGGGAAAATTCCGAATTTTCAATTGTCAATAACTTGAATAGTATTGGGTTTCCGAAAAAACTTTATGGAACATTTTTTGCTTAAAATTAGGTCTTCTATGGATATCCGAGGTTATTTTGAAAAAAAATTCCACCAACAAAAAGGGGTGGCAACCACCCCCAGGGTGAAAACGGAGTTCGGGTCAGTATCACTTTTGAAGTTAAGGATAAGATAAGCCTAATTCCGAAATTTCATGTAAATCGGTTAATAGTAAAAAAATTCTGAGCTAAAAAGCTTCAATGACTGCACTAACAGTTTCACCAACGCACCAACACATGAAATATAAACAATAAACATTCTATGATTTCATCTAATAGCATATCATTTCTTAAATTCAATTTCACTGCCATAAGAAATATCATCATCATTTGATTTATTATTTATTTATATCAATGTGTTTCCTAATTTGCATATAGGAATATTGTATCTAATTAAAGGACCTTAAATGCCATGAATAGAGAACCTATGAATTGAATGGAAAAATTGAAAACATATGACATTGAATTGGTACCTATTCTCGATTATGTTTATGCCGAAATTTTTCCGTTCAATTAGCATTTTTATTTCGTTATAATTTCCTGGCTATATCACGGGTCATGAGGCCGATAACCATGAACCACAATGAAAAGCTAAAGATATAGTATCGAATTCAATTAGGATTTTAATTTGGTTTATTGGATACATTGAGATATATGTATGATATGATTTTTTTTGTGGACAGAATCTTGTCTTAGGTTCAGCGTTTGAGATTTATTAAATCGCGCGTTCTGGTTTCACCAAAATACTATAGCCAATCCACAATTTATTGAAAAATTACTAGAAATTATTATCAGAATTTTATAACACTGAAAAAGCACGTTACCGAAACTAAAAGCAACAATTGTTGTTAACCAGAATGCAATAGAATAAGAGGAAGTGAATAAATCAGACAGATATCCAAAATATTTTCCTTGAATTTTTTTTTTTTTTTAACTCGAGGGACCTACAGTTTAACGCCGGTTCCGAACGGCCATTCCTGGAATTTACTGATTGATACAAACATTGAATGAATATTCATCAATAGCACTATTCCGGTGTGTTGTTTGTACTTATTTATAAAACAGTTTTAGTTTTCATGAATTTCTATAGGTCAAAGGACCTTGTTTTGGGATTATATACTTACCTCTAGAATAATGAACTATATTTCAAGTAGTCATTTATATTTATACAGTGGCGGTTTAACTAGTTGAACTAATTCACAGGGCCGCCCAGAGGAGGGGACAGATGGGACACCTTGTTCCAGGCCCCCAATGTTTAGGGGCCCCCGACACAAACAAAAAGTTAATATTTAAAATTTTAGAATATTTTATAACAAGAATGATAGAGAACAAGATAAAATATTTTGTTGAGTAGTAGTAGGAACCATCTGTTTACTTGATATTATTAGTGGGTCCTCCACCCTTTCTTCAATTAAACGTAGGATCCGTAAACGAATATTCACATTATTAGCAGGTTTTCACTTTGAAACTCTGCTTATTAAAATAGGTGCGATTAGCATATGTATGTATATATCTGCTTATGTATTTTAACGTTGTTTACACGAAATTTTGAAGCAATAGGGTTGAAAGTTTGTAAGTAGGTAGTTTCGTATAATATTTTGGATGGGATTATTTTTGGTTCGAATTGATAGGGGGTTTACCTCCTAGGGGAAGAAATAAATATTGTTTACGTGATAAAGGGCGTAATTTTGGAGCAATAGAATTGAAAGCTTACAAGTAGGTAGTTTTGTATGATGTATTGGATAGGATTGGTTTTGGTACGAATTGCTTGGGGGGTTGACCCCCCAGGGGAAGAAATAAATCTTGTTTACACGATAGAAGGCGCAATTTTGGGACCATAGGGTTGAAACTTTGTAGGTAGGTAGTTTTGTATGATATCTTGGATGGTATGTATTACGATATAAATTGGTTGGGGTAGACCCCTCGGAGGAGGAAATAAAAATCATAATTGAATGGATAGATTGTCTACACTGGATACGTTATGAAAACCTGCTTTTCTAATGCAGCTAGCTGCGATAGAGTTTTTTTCAAATATAATCTGCAATTCGGTCCAAAATAAATAATAGAATTGTAGTCTGGTCTCACAATCATTGGGGTACCGACTATTTAGTTTTTGGTGCTTTTAGTTTTCTATTAGCCTGGAGTAGCGGGGCAGTAGGAAGAAGGAAGAGGACACAGAAAGGAAGTAACTTAAAGCCTTTACGGAACTTAGTCTCCTGTTTTATCCTCCAGCTGTTGAACTGTAAAAAATCACTATTTCACACAAAATAACTGGTTTTTGACATTTCCCGTTCAAATAGTAAGAAGTAAACATAGACTCGTTAGTCAGACTAGGCAGTTTGCGTAATCTCCGCTGAAATCTACTTATAGAAAAGGAATTCGAATTAGTTATATAAATTATTTGAAATACTATGTGCGATGGCTATACTTTTACATATTATAGACTGATATTGGTGTACGTGTAACCTGCCTAGATTCAGTTCAATCTTTGTGGAATTCAACTCTTTTCCTCCACCACGATGCACGTCGCGGAGACTTTTCCGTTCGAATCGCATCTCGACCTGCTTCTCTACCAGAAAGTGATGCACATCGCGAATGTTTTTTTTTAAAATTAAATAAATTCTTTTCTTATTTTTGTTTCCATTTTTCACTGCGGTTAGCGTTTAGAAAATGTGTGCCCTCAGTGCGGCTGTTGTGAGACAGTGCTATATCCATCCTAATAAAAAAGGCGCTGAATCATACGGTTCCCGCAGTAAAGCCATGGGAGGAACAAATTACATTCAATAGGCAACCAAAATTACGAAGACAATATTGTATTTAGGCGGTTCTCGCAGTTAATTCAATAAAACGTATTTATACGGTTCCCGCAATACGGCCACGAATTTATTTTACGTATATATCCGGTTACCGCAGTGAAAGGTTTAAAGAGTTGTTTTTCAAATCATAATTTATTACGTTCGAATCGCATTTCGATGCGATGCACTTCGCGTGCTGTCTAGGAGTTTTTTCAATTCCAGCTATAAGATTAGAATCGAAGCAAAAAGCTTGTATAATATTTTGAAATTCAATTTATTGCTTAATATCAAAACAATATCTTATTTAAATATCACTTTTCAAGCAATATTCAGGTTAAATAAAATAATATTTCATTCATTCAAATATAGATTTACATTTTTCTCAGAATTTAGTGGGACTTCAATAAATTCAAAATATTTTTGAATGATATTTGCGCTATCTTCTACTTAATTCCATAATGAATATGTAAATAGGTACTATGTATATATATATATATATATATATATATATATATATATATATAATATATATATATATATATATATATATATATATATATATATATATATATATATATATATATATATATATATATATATATATATATATATATATCAGTGGCGGCTCGTGAGGTTTTGGTTTAAGGAGGCTACAAGAGGTGTTGAAAAATACACCATAGGCGAAAATTTTTAGGATTTCAAGGTCAACCGCCTTATAATTTAAAGAAAATCAAAGTAAAACAAGCACCCTAAGCTATTAATTTGTTTTCACTTTCGAGTGTCTACCTTGAGACCTACAACTTCTATTTACAATATTCACAAAAACTCTTCTCAGCCAATTGATCAATTCATCTATTCATCAAATTTTTTTTTCTTTCACAAAATAGGTACCTACCTACCTACTTAACGAATTTGTTAACAGCTGGTGAGAGCAAATAAAAAGTTATTATATATTTATTTTTTTTGAAGATTAGCGGGATTCTGCGATCTTTAACGTTAGCAAAATGATCTATGATATCCTCCTAAAATTTTTTGTCTTTCGCCAAAAGTTTTACCAATTCCTTTTCAATAGACAACAAACTAATATTTTTCAAACGATCCTGGCTCACGAATTTCGTAAATAAGTTTTAATTCTCTTAAGAGTGGAAAACGAGCGCTCTACGGAAGCCGATGTCACCGGGATAGAAACAATTAGACATAAGAGTTTATAAACTTGGGGTAAATCTTGATTCAAATCATTATCAAAAAGGTATTTAATAGTCCTCACATGATTTTCATTTTGCCCCAAAATTTCATTGTCATTATAAACAACACACAGTTCACTTTTTATGGCCACCTTATCAAAAAAAGTGAATTTTTGACATAAATTTTCCAAAATGTTATCTGGAAAATTAGCCGAAAATCCGGTAAACAAATATTCATTGAGAAAGTCGAAGAAAGGCAGTTCTTTCAAATCAGAGAACCTTATTTCTATTTGACCCCTAATAGTATCCAAAATTTCATAAAATATTTGCTTATAGTGAAGCTCCATATCTGCGTAACTGAATTTCTTTCGTTTTGGGCTAAATTGAGTCGTATCATCAGTAGTTTGAAATACAGAAAATAGTTTTTTAAAATAAACTTCTGCACGAAATTCTGAAATTTTTTCCAAAAGAAACTTGAGCCGATTTCGTGAGTAAATTACATCTGAAAACTTGTAAGATGCTGTAAGATTTGAAAAACTATTTCTGTTTGTTCAAAAATTAATTTAAAGATGTTTAAAAAATATATAAACTCCTTATATTGTAAGTAAGATATTAATCCGCGTGCGGTATTTAAAGTTACTTTATCGGTGAAAAATTCCTCACTTTCAACTATAGAATTAAATCCTCAAATCCTAAGCGGCCCCAAACAGAGACATTTTCCCTAGTAAAAAGTAAACACTGCCAACAAAATAATTTATTTTTTACCTGTGATCCGGTTAGGCAAGGATGTCTCTCATAATTCCGTATATTGAAACCGCGGTTTTGTTGTCTGTTACGCTGCACCAAATTGTTTAATTCAGGGGTAGGTCGCAATGTTTTTATCAAAACTTTATCCTCATAACTTAGTGCACTAAAGTTATGGGATAACAAATATTCCACTAAGTCACCATTGAAATTTTTGAAATTAACTTCAGTAACCAAACTCATTTTAAAACAATACGCGAGCAATATAAGTAAACAAGCTGTTTTCGGCCATTAGTCACTACGATCACACTACGATTAAATTAATGCTTTCTAACGAATTCACTCGATTTTACCCGAAATTCTATAGTTGTGATTGGTCGACATTGTATGAGACTCAGGCTCCATCGGTGTTGCCATTTACATGTGTTTTGCTTTTCTATTGCAATGAAGTTGCAATTATATAATGTAGGTTGAAAGGAAGGTAGGTGCATAAAATAATATGATTTTGATTAATATGAACATGCTGAATGCTGACTATTCAATATAATATATTAGTGATACACGGAATATTATCGAGGAGGAGGCTTAGCCTCCTTAGCCGCCTTTGAATAGCCGCCCCTGAATTAAATATATATAAAATTTCAATAATTTGTTTGTACGTAGCATTTTTTTTCGTTCTTCTAATTGTTCACCATGTATCTATTTATATTTGATCTTAAACTGGTGAGTTTAGGTTATATTAGATCAATTTCTTACTGTCTGTATGATGCATGTGTAATAATTGTTTTTTGATTGAGATTATGTAATTTGAAGATCAATGATGGAGAACCTGTATCTTGTAATGGAGACATAGGCAAACAATATCTGGAAATGCTTCTCATCACAAAAAAATTTCATGAAATTCAGGGTTATATTGAAGATATTTTCAAATCGTTTTACGAAATAGCCCCAGATAAGTGAAAACTACGTGCCATCGCAATAACTATTATGGCATCGATTTAATTCGAGGTCCTATCCTACTTATTTTAACTGCATAAATAAAATCATATTGACGTATTTTTAGTTTAGAATTTGATGATTTCATCCCAGGAATAGATATGAGGCATAGAAGATAAATCCAATCTTTAAATTTTATTCTTGTTTTGAGACAGAGCAGCATAAGTAGGTTCGATTTTCCTTGATATAATATTGTGCTCGCTCATAATTTGTAGATATATATTCAATATACGGCTCATTGTGACTTATACGATATAAATTCTAGCGATGTGGATCCACACATCATTGTAATACGTCTAAATTACTTCATTGACGACTCAATAAATTTCTATTCTTTTAATACTTACTATTGTGTTGCACGTACAAAATCATTGCAACGATACATTTTTGCGAATAATTAGCAGTTATTTCCACATAACGAGTTGTTTGCGGTTTTAAAGCTAGATATCATAGTCCAATTTGTCATAAGAGTAATGAAATAATGTGTGATTAGCAGTGCTCCATCATTAAGGTATTTATTTCTCATTTTGTCTTTTTTCATATACAAATTCTGAATAGTTTAAGTCAGAGTTTCCCAAATTCCGGGTCGCGATCCCTGTACCGGGCCACGGAAAAAAAATACCGGGCCGCAAGAAAGCTCCAAAAAATCTAGCTGTTTTTCGTTTTAGTTTATTTATTTTCACGAAAATATAAAATATAACTAAATTAAATTTAATCGACATTATTGTATAATTTAATTGTGTGTAAAAATGCATTATAATTTTATACTTTCTGAGAATATATCAAGCTATTCTTGAAAGAAATTATTAAAAACAAAAAACGGTCCACAATGCCGCGACTTGTTAGAGAACATAAACTTAAATTATTTTGATTTCAATTATAAAAAACTTGTAGTCATTCATTATTCTTTGTATCTTTTTGCTACCAATTAGTTATCACATACGAGTTGCATATTTCTTGCAAATTAGAACATGTAAACTCTATACTTATAATTGTAAATAAAAATTTTTGATTTTCACTTTATTTTGTTGAAAACAACAATTGGATGGAAAAATTTATAGGTTCTGGGTCAAGAGGAACAAAGTTTGAGAATCCCAGCACTAAATCAATATGCACAAGGTTAGAATACCTTCAAAATGCATGAAATTTCTATACTTGATAATCATTGCAGCATACTGCTTGATGAAATGGTGCGAAGCTGACGTATCTATCTGGCTCTATCCCCAATTCCCCCAAATTATTCCTCAGTGGTACATACGATTTTTAAATTTTTTGTTACAAACCTTCCTCAATAACATTACCATCAATATACAAAATATCAATAATATCGATTTTACGGTTTAGATGGAGAAGCGTTGCAACCAAAAATCCTCAATCGAGGGAGAAAGGAACTTCGCTCGGCTTCGCCCCAATAAATATTGCGACGGTAAGAGAAAACTTTTGAAATCCCTAAGTAGACCCTCCGTAACATAAATAGAATGTACGTAAAACTTTCCATCCGTTGATCATAGGAAAAGTTTATACTACCAGCGCACTTTCTTAACATTTTCAACTGAATACATGTAAAAATTTTGGAGGGCATTATTTTGACTTCATGCACCTTCCAAAAATTTTTAGCAGACTTGATTTTGGCTATGTGGTTCATATTTAGTTTCCACATCTTTTGCCATCGATTTGAAAAACTTCTTGTCATGCACCTTCTTGCTACTCCCTTGCCAAAGGTTTGAAGCTTCTTAAAATTTTTACTGAACCCACTCAAATTTGGATAGATTTGATCTGCAGGAATAAACTTTGCAAATGCCAAATTTCACCTCATTTGAAGGGGCTGCTGAACACACCAATATGTGCCAGGAATATATATATATATATATATATATATATATATATATATATATATATATATATATATACCTAAGAAATTCTTGTAGGATGGTCCTTCTTCTTGACTGTAGCGGAGTCCAAATGCAGGGAAAAGATTTTTCTCAAAAGAAACAAAAACGCTCGCTTTTTTTCCCGGGAAGTTTAGCCCACAACCTTACAGTTTAAGTGGGATTGCGAAAAATACTTTTCAAATTTTTGCTTACACACATCTGGACCCCTGTTGTCGGGGGGTCCGGTATAATTAATACAGCTGATACGACGGTAGCTATGCCTCTGGCAATAGCCCATTATTTTCGGGAAAAATACGTTGAAAATTGAAAAATAATTAGCGAAAAGAAACACAAATGCTTCTAAAATGAGATTCGACAATTTTTTTTGTGAAAAGATTGAATGAGTGAAATATTATCGGGATCATCAGAACATTGCTCTATCACAACGGTAGAGTGATGAACTATACTCGAATCAACTTGCATATTCCAACGAAGTAAACAATGCTGGCCATGCCATTGACGCGTGTTCTCTTAAAAAAAGCTTTCCGTTCCCTGTGAGCACCAAGAATAACCGACGAGAACATTTCACTTCTTCATTTTTATTATTTGGTTGAAAATCCAGCTACAAGATTTAATTATGGTATAATTAATTGAATAATCACAAAGAACTTCTCGAAGTTATAAATGAAGTGTATCTAACATTGATGAATGTTACCTTCGGTAAACCGATTAAAACTGCATCAAGATTAGCAAACGCAAAAATATACTTACTCAATTAGGGTTGCCATCACCTAAATTGCCGATGCCGGACAAAAATTTTAAAAACCCCGGACATTTCTGTGAAATTTTGTTTTTCCCCGGACACCCCGTAATTTTTTTTTTATAAAATAAAACATCGTTTATATTTTAATTTTTTCATTTATTTAAACTTTAAACCGCTTGTTTGCCATATAAACAGAACAACAAAAAACCAAAACAATTCTATTATACACAGTTTACAGTTTTCTCTTTTTTTTTGGTATCATCAAATAAAAAACAACTCATGACGATAATTTTTGGTAGATCAAAAATCAAATAGACTAGATTCTACATTGTAATAGTAAATTATAGGATAGGTCATCTAGTTCGGTTAGATAGTTAGGTAACCAAAAGTCTAAATTATTTATTAACTATAAATCAGAAGTAAGTAACAAGTTTTAATTTTAACGATATCAAGTTCTTTTTACTAATTAAACTTAACTTGGAACTTGCCAATTTTTTCCAAAATGTCTTTATTTTTCATCATGAATTTGTAACAGCAACTCAAGTCTTTAAAATTAGACTTTTTTTGATCAGAGAAGAAAGCGTATGTGTATTTAGCAAGTTTCTCTCCTTCCTCCATTACTGCGAAAAAACTCACTCTACATTCGCATTGTGAACTGGTATACAAAAATCGTACTATGCAATTTTGAGCACTTTAGAATATAGATGTTTCGAAAAAATTCGGCCACAACTGGTTTGCATTTAATAGCTCATCTCCGTCACTGACACTCTAGCTTCACACACCCAGACACAAAATTTGTCCGGGTTTTACCCGGACATATTTTAAAAGCCCCGTCCGGACGACCTCCGGACGCCCCCTACACTAGGACAAATCCGGGGAAACACGGATGGATGGCAACGCTATACTCAATGTTCATAAGTATTGTATTCAGAGGAAAGTGTTTAACCAAAATACCCAACTTAGAACTCACTGGGTTATCGTCAATTCAAACTATTTTTAGTGCATTAGATATTATAAACAATTATATTGTTGGGATATTCGAAGGATTTGTTGAAATATTCGAAATGATATTACTTAAATTTCATTGAAGGATCTATATTATAAATTAGTGAAACGACCTCTTTTTGATACTTACATCACCTCTTAAATTGTTACAATATCAAAATGATAACGACTACTTTTATATTCATGAAGAAGGTTTATTAGCACCATATAAACATCAATAATTACATGGTAGATATTGTAAAATAACCTTAAGTACTGGTGTAATATGTAATCAGTCTTTCGGTGTTTTGATTTTAAGGAAATTATGATAACTAAAAAGTAACAAACCATTAGATATGCATTTTAGCCGCTATTTTTCGTGTTAGATGCCAAGGTTAACCTTCTAAAAAATATCAAATTCATAAATATTCATGAATATTATTCTTCATCACTGGATATAATAAGACTTTCTTCAATTTTGAGTGTATGATGAAGAAGTAAATGACTTCCTTCACTTTAGTATCGAATTGGAGTACTACTTCAACTTTAAGGTGGAAATGAGGATTTTAAGACATTTACCTAATACTGATAGAAAGAAAATCTATCAAGTAGTATGAATACTTCAACAATATTTTACGTATTTACTTCCATATTCCCTTCCTCCGTGTATAAAGAAAATACAAAACATTCGTAGTACCTATAGCTGTATAAATGGAAATATGAAGTCATTCTAAAATATATACCTACCTACAAAATGATATGACTTGAGGAAAAATGTTTTGCATTTAATAAAATCCAATCGGAATGAAGATCGTATATATCCTCATCCTCATTATTGCAATACTCAGATTACAATTTTTGATATGTTAATTGAGATCTAAAATTTTTCCTAAATAATAATAATTGAACATGAATAAAAATCGGTTATACCTATATATATATATATATATATATATATATATATATATATATATATATATATATATATATATATATATATATATATATATATATATATATATATATATAACGTCAGAAAATTTCGAGGGGTTTTTCTTTAAGACATTTCAAGAAAAGAAGTTCCATTGAATGTAGGTTCGCAAATGCTTCCTCACCGAAATACAGGGTGTTGAAGCTTGATAAAATTTTTTTTTTAAATTTCTTCTAAACTACGAATGCTATCAATATTTACTTTATTACATTGTTTTTATATATTATATATATATATATATATATATATATATATATATATATATATATATATATAAATGAAATTGGCAAGAGATATTAAAAGTAGATATATACCCAAAAAAGCAAAAAAAAAACACCCAAACTCCATTAACTCCGGCTTTAATTGCCTTCATCAGGAAACATTTTCATCGAATATTGTGTCTCTAATTATTTTATTTTGAAACGTATCATATAATCCTATTGCCTTTCATACTTCGAACAGTAAAAAAATTATTATAAATAGGTCAGTCGAACTAAGGCTACATAGTGATACTCTTTGAATGATTCGTTTCGAATTCTACACGTATTTATAAGAATTTCTTCACTGTCCGAAGTGTGGGAAGCAATGGAATACTATGATATGTTGTAGAATAAAACTATTAGGGACACAATATTGAATTAAAATATTTTGTCATGAAGGCAATGAAAGCCGAAACGTTGAAACAAATAAACAATGTGAAAGTTGAGAACAATTTGATATGTTGAGAGAACCTACGAAACCCAAAAACAAACAATCGTAAAAAACATTAAAAAATGATTAAGAGCTTCAAGAAAAATTTACACAAAATATGAATATACAGGGTGTTTCAAAAGTAAGGTCAAATTTTCAAGGATGTGCATACCTTTCTTTTGAAACACCCTATATATATATATATATATATATGTATATATATATATATATATATATATATATATATATATATATATATATATATATATATATATATATATAGGTATATATTATATGTATTTCAGAAAGCTTGAACACCTAACTAAGTAAAGTGAAAGAGTGAATTTATAAATATTTTCAAATCGAGATGACTTAACAATAACTCTAGCTATTAAAGGTTCTGTTTGTTAAGCCCTCTTGTTTATTTATGGTTACTCTAGTTATTACGAAACTAAACAACGAGAAACTTGGAGTGATCCACTCACAGCTTCTTTTCAATGAAGGTCGCCTTGTTTTGTTCAGTTATACGCATTCTTTGAAACCTTTGATTTGTCTTCTTATTCAATTCATAAAGAAATTGTTCATTCTGCAAAATAACAATAGGTAATGTTTGCGAAATTAGTAAAATATTTCGGCATCGGAATTTCAAGCTGAAGGCTATCAAGGTACATTCATTCATTTCAAGTACCAAATTTCGGCATTTGGCGTGGTGTTGTTCTTACGCATTTTGATGAATATATATTTTAATAATGTCAATTTGAGATTTTAACGATATATCAAAAAACTTAATTCACATGTTTTATGATCGGAAAAATTTCGTTCTGAACGCATCCTTTATCTTCTCTAACGTCCAAAATCTGTTTAATACTGGTAACACTGAACTACACATCTATCAGTTCCCGACTAACGTCAATGTCGTCAATGTCAGTGTCATTTGGAAAAACGTTCACTGGTTACGTTACGGACACCAAAATAATAGTTATTTGTATACCTAGGCCGCGAAATACCTTTTTAGCGTACCGAAAGAGAAATTATCGCCGAGGCCGCTTGCGGCCGAGGCAGGATAATCTTGAGGTAGCTAAAAAGTTTCGCGGCCATGGCATACACACTATTTTTCGTGCAATCCACAAAATTATTAAACTAGACAATTTGCAAATGAAAATATTAGTGCTTTAAAATCAACAGTAATTAACAAGTCACAGCGTTGCTATGGAAAGACCATGTTCGAATATATACAAAATATTTTGACAGTTCTTGACAGAACGCAAAATGCATTGAGATAGAAGATGTCTCTTTTGAAATCATAACAACTATCATAGTTGTTTAACGATTTAATAAAGTCGGTTTTTCAACTCAATTGGCCTCTTATTTATGGAAAACAAAGCATATAACTGTACATATATATATATATATATATATATATATATATATATATATATATATATATATATATATATATATATATATATATATATATATAGGTATATATATATATACATATATATATATATATATATATATATATATATATATATATATATATATATATAGTAATATATATATATATATATATATAATATATATATATAATAATTCCAGAGGGGGCTGAGCCCCCTCTGGAATTATTTAAGCCCCCTCTAGAAAAGATACGAGAGTTATTACAAACCAAAAATGTTTATACCTGCGTTGAAACATAAAACTAGCCTAGTTACAAACAAATCTACCTAATTGTAAAACTAACTTAAAATTATTTATTTGCGGCATCTTTTAACCCGCAAAAAATGTTGACGTTTTTTATCCTAAAATGAAATAGCGAAAGACGAGCGGCTACCATCAGGGTAGATTTTTCAGAGCCGTGTTGCACTTTAGACGCTGATTTGTCGCCCAAAAGCGCAACCGTGGTTGCGACATGTTAACGGGAAAACATTGGTAACAACTATTTTTCATTATTATTTCATAAGTGTTTTGTTGCTAATTTGTCGCCCAAAATCGCAATCATGATTTTTTCGCAACTGCTCAAAAAAATAGTGCACCCAACATGTTGCGTACTCGTCCGAAAAACAATAAGAGGTATTTTCGGGACTTTTTACTTGAATTACTATTACAATCAAAACCACGATTCTGTTACAAATATCTTTATTTTTATATAAACTGTTCACAAGACATCATTACATAATCATCATCTTTGTCTGTGCTTGAAGTTGTGGATTGGTTCTGCTACTGATAGGTACATATCAGAATTGAATTTTGCATACATAGCTTTGCTAGGTTCAAATTATTTACAGCAAATCTCATTTATTTCCAAGTGACACTAATACTAATAACACTAATAGACACTACTGAATCTAACATTTTTAGTATCATTTTGTTTCGAATTTTACATTTAACAATATTAAACAATGAAAATATCCTCTCCACGAATGAATTGGATGACGGTAACCTTAGAAGAGTAAATTCAAATAGAGCTAAATCTTCTATTTGTTTTATTTATTCAGAGTTTTCTATAAGAGAATTTTTATTTATTATTTTTATTAGAATAAATTTTTTTATTTTTCCAAAATGTTCTTCAATTAATATTCGTTTTCCAGTATACACTTCTAGGTGAAAAGACAGAAAAAGCTGTATATTCTTACCTTTTTTTCACTTATATTTATTTCAGTACTATGTTAAAAACAAGCCCCCTCAAGAATTAGTTCAGCCCCGTCTAGAAAGCAGGGCTGGTTACGGCCCTGTATATATATATATATATATATATATATATATATATATATATATATATATATATATATATATATATATATATATATATATATATATATATATATATATATATATATATAGTAGAGAGCTTTGTGTTCTTTGCCCTTTTGTTTTGTATATAAGAAACGTATTACCTTCTATGGAAACGAAGATCAATAAGTGCAATTTGTGTAGAAATGCTATTTCAATATTTTTGGGAACAAATTATGTTTTTGGCAATAAAATGCCGTACAAGCTAGATTCAGAAGTTATTCGAACTTTAACGTAGAAATTTAATGGATATTGCTTAATCAATTTAGGTATGGGAAATAATTCTCAATAGCAATTGAATCAAGTAACCTTTCGGAAAGATGGTATATGGAAATTACCCATTGAGATTTCATACGAATAATAATAGCAAACAAATAATAGCATCTCGGAAAATTACCAAAGTTCAAAAAAATTAAGAAAGATATTCAGGAATGAATGACATAATTAGTGATATGAATTGATACAAGTTGAATTAATCATTTGTGTTCTGATTAGAATAATAATATTAGTGACTTCATACACAAGTTTGCAAACACTTATTTAAAAAAAATAACGCATGACGTACGTTTCAGTGGAACTTCGCCTTCTTCAGATGCTAACACTTATCATCCATCTGGCCGCCAGAGTTCGCCAGCTGACATGTCAGATCCCAATAAAGATATAACGAACTCACATTTAGTTGTCAAAAATCTCATGTTGAGATTCAATTTCAAAACATATAAAAACGAAGATTTTGACAGAAATTGATTTTTAGAACAGAGATCTCAATACATATATATACAGGGTGTTTCTAAATTGATGCGAAAGATTTCAATGGGTGATTCTTCAGCAAAAATTAAGGGGGGTCTTTCATATACATTTTTGTTCAACACCCTTTTCCCTCCAAGTTACAGCCCTTTGAAATTAGGTGAAAAAAAATTGCTTTTATTCAATACATCCACTTAGGAAAAAACTAGAGGAATGAAATTTGGCAGATAACTGCTGCTGATAAAATGGCAGTTTTTGAGTGTTTTTGTTACACTAAAATGTTAGCACAAGGGGCTGAAAAAAACAACCCCTATAATATTTTGCATCAGAACTTTTTAATGCGCTTATACTTTCCTATTTAAAAAATATATTTGAAACGACAGACTCAATCTGCAACTTTTTTATATCCTGACTTTTTGTCATAAAGTTGTTAGTTTGATCACAAAAAAAATAAAATAGTGCTCAGACTCTTCCCATAAATTCACAGAGAGGTTATCATTTATTTAAAAAAAAAAACAAGTAAGCTGCTGTCAAATGAAGTCATATGACAAATAGTTTTATTGTCCTGATTTTTCTAATTTCTAGACAGTTTTATAATGACTTCAATCATTTTTCACAACTAAATAAAACTTTATTGAAAGAATGGCATTTTTTTATTTAGTTGAAGAATATTGCAAATTAGAGCGGATTGAACAATAATTATACTACTAATAACAATTAACAAATTATTTGACATTTGACAGCAGCTTACTTGTTTTTTTTTAATAAATGATAACCTCTTTGAATTTATGGGAAAATAGTCTGAGCACTATTTTATTTTTTTGTGATCGAACTAACAACTTTATGATTAAAAGTCAAGACATAAAAAAGTTGCAGATCGAGTCTGTCTTTTCGAATATATTTTTTAAAAAAGAAAATATAGGCGCATTAAAAAGTTCTGATGCAAAATATTATAGGGGTTGTTTTTTTCAGCCCCTTGTGATTACATTTAAGGGTAACAAAAACACTCAAAAACTGCCATTTTATTAGCAGCAGTTATCTGCCAAATTTCATTCATCCAAGTTTTTCCAAAGTGGATGTATTGAATAAAAACAATTTTTTTCACCTAATTTCAAAGGGCTGTAACTTGGAGGGAAAAGGGTGTTGAACAAAAAGTTATATGAAAGACCCCCCTTAATTTTTGCTAAAGAATCACCCATTGAAATCTTTCGCATCAATTTAGAAACACCCTGTATATATATGTATTGAGATCTCTGTTCTAAAAATCAATTTCTGTCAAAATCTTCGTTTTTATATGTTTTGAAATTGAATCTCAACATGAGATTTTTGACAACTAAATGTGAGTTCGTTATATCTTTATTGGGATCTGACATGTCAGCTGGCGAACTCTGGCGGCCAGATGGATGAAGTTTTTATTTCCAACGTCAACATATGCAATTGCATGTCAATTTTTTGATTTCTTACAAATAAGGTCGCAGAAGTTGAATAATGGAAAGTGTAAATTTTGCAAAACGTAGAATCAGCAAGTCTGGAGAGTATTGTGGCGTGAAGAATTATAATTCTAAAGCATATACAAATGCAAGTACCTATTAGCTTTCATCGGTTTCCGAAGCCAAACAAATATTTTTTATTGAGGGAAAATCATTTTGGAGGAGAGGAAAAGATTGATTTATTGAAGGTATGGAAAGTCAATCTGAAAAAGAATTACACAACTCCGAGAATGACGGTGTGTTTTTTGCATTTTTACAAAAGAATTGATTGAAACTCAAATTAGTTCCCATTATTAATGAAAATCCAGATGCAAAACATTTAAAATTGTTGGATCTGTGTTGCATTTATTGGTATTATAAGAAGAAATTTTTACAGTTATGTGTGGTACGATAGATATGTCGTCTCCGATCTTAGAAGATGACAAATTCATGGAAGATGTAGGTATATGATGCTTATTAAATTGAAGTTAGTTATAATAAGAATACACCCCGAATGAAAAAGTTTTTCTTTGTATATTCATTATTAATACATCTTGAGTTACATTATGATTTATGGTGTTTTATTATGAAAACCACATTTGATTAAGTATATGAAACATTATGATTTCTCATTGAATCCATGTATAATACAACTGAATAAATATTTTTCGTGAAATTTTAAATATATTTTGTCCAAAGTTCTTTCAGAAATAATTGAAATGTCGAATAATTTCACAGTTGGATAAAGAATCATCAATAAAAAGTTTCGAAATATGTTTATTGATAATTGCCCGTCATATCTAGTCAATTATAAACTTCCTACATAAAAAAGCTGGAATTAATAGTTTCATATCACTTAAACAAATAAAGTGGATTTAGACTAGGTATTTTACAAATCAAATCAAAATAGATTAACAAAAGCAGTAAAGTAGACGATACCAGTAGGTACTGGAATTCTCTTCGTGTTATCGCGTGGTAAATGCATTTTCACTGGAGTAAATTTTCACCTACATAAAGCTTCACACTTTGACTAGAAACTAACACTGTTATTATTTATTTGAAAGTTGGTTTTGAGACGCCATGTTTTGACGTTATCACCTAAGCTCCGCCTCCATGTCAGATCCCAACGTTTAAAGATGAAAATAAACACCTACGATTTCCTTGAACAAATCGAACTGATACACAATTATTTAACATTTATAATTAAACCTTGAATTTTTCAAATTGAATAATTACAACTTTATTAAGTGCATATTTTTTATTGAATAATCATAGAGGAAGATTTAGTGGTTTAGAAAGCCATAATACTTTAAACTAAATTCAACATTCACAAATTCAAATTTTAAATAAATATTCATCATAGGAACTAATGGAATACAAATTTTTATTATGGAGAACTAATATCTGCGGTTTTTTTTACCGTTGCATTATTCAGTATTTTATTTTCAACGGTTTTGAATGAAAACTTCCGATCAACTTGAAATTGTTAAATACTTTGAACAAATGATCGAAGTTGTAACCTTTAACGTTTTTCAATGTCGCCAATCTCCAGTAGTTCTGTCATAGCTGCCGGAAACATGTTACAAGAAAGGAGTTAACAGGTTTTAGGAAATTGCTGGGATTTTTACTCAAAAGATATAAAATTCTTAACAGGTTTTCGGTAATCGCTGGGATTTTTACTTATAAGATATAAAATTCTTAACAGTTATTCAAATTATCAATTTTTGCAACAAAATGAGTTTTAAAAATATTGAAACTGTCATGCACACTTCAGAATATAAATAATAAGATCAAAGTCTCATATAATGAAAGCTCATTCATAAAAACTGTTTTTCATCCAATTATAAGAACTTACTCATTTTCAGAAAATATTAAATTTTGACATATTAATTTACACAAGATGATGAATTGTTTGAACTTTCAATCTCAAAAAAATTCCACTGAAATATTGATATGATAGAAGTTGTAAATTGTCTGCAGAATATCCTATTAAAGTAACAAAATATTTTTCACACTTGGTAAAATTTGGTATTCAGGATATGCTAATTTTCAGAGAAAATACAATTTTTATATTATCCTTATTGCTATCAAATGCTGTATTCATGTCTAGTGTTTCAGTTTTTTATATAAATGAAATAAACTAAAGACACCCAAATGCCTAATGAAGATAATGAAAAACTTTCTAGAAAACAGACAAAAAACAGTAAGAATACACAATAAAACAGTTAAATACTTCTCCCCAGAACAAGGAATACCCCAAGGATACCCTATGTCTCCGATACTCTTTAATATATACTGCTCCGATATATGCTCTGAATTCGACCAAACTCAGTATGTCTTACAATATAAGGATGATACCTTATTAGTAGCATATGAAAACACAACAGAAATGTACTAACAAATATAAGAACTCAAGGACAAAACAAACGTAAAACTCTCAAAGTGGCGCCTACAACCAAATTCTCATGCCAATACATTATTTACAACCATAAGCTCAAAAAAATTCACCAACAGTAATGATGAACGGAATGAATAAAACACCTGCATCATCTACGAAATACCTAGGAATTCTGTTTGACAATAAAATAAGCTTCACACACAGTCGATAAAGAAAAAAGCAATAACAAGAGCAAAACATTACAGATACCTAACATACGAGAATAGAGGGATAACCTTAAAAACGCAGTTAGAATATATAAAACAATATGAAGACCTTTGATAGAGTATACACATATAATCTACGCAAACTGACAAACATCAATGCTTAAAAACATAGAAGTAGCAGAAAGATCAGCTTTGCGAATAATCACCAGAATAAGACATCCAATAAAGAGACTACTCAACCCCTCCAATGAGCTATTATAAGCAAGGACAAACATATAACCAATAAACAATCGACTTCACGAACTGACACACAAGATTGGAACAACTGAAAGATATTTCACTTCTTACAACAGGAACTGTACAAGAAGATTCCCTACAGAGACTCTCCTTCAAGCAGTTCAAGCACTAAGTTGAAATGAAATATTAAACATATAATAATACATTAAACAGGCTGAGGGACCCAAGGTCGATAGCCATTTGTATGTATACAGTGCTTTCATGATGAAAGGAACAAATTCATTAAAAAATTAGGTTTCTATTTCATGTTAAAATCCTCGGACAGGTCGATTAGTATTTTTATTTGGGCAATTTTCGCAATAAAAATTTTGTATACAGGGTGTCTCATTCAAGAGCTATGGCTTTGTCATTAGTTTTTTTAAAGGTAATACCCTGTATATTATTTCACTTTACAATTCTACGATAAATTCGTATCACTATTTGTGAACATACCATATGCCTCAACTTGATGGATTCCCAGATTATAACGGAGATAGTGGAGCACCTGGAGATTTAAAATGTGGATTAAAAGTACAAAAAAAATTTAGGTAAACATTGTCATTAAATCTGAAGAATGAAATTTCACATGTACCATCTGAATTCATTCACTGGTGCTGTATAGTCCGCAGTTTTCACGTTTTTAACGCTCCAGGCACTACACTACTTCATTGTTTAAGAAAATGCAATTACTTGAGAGAGAACGTATTGAAGTACTTATGATGATTGGTTTTGGAGATAGGGTGCGTTCACAAGAAGAAGTCTGCAATCTATTCAATGAAAATCATCCTGATCACGGCCACGTTAGAGATTTACCTAAAGGAAGACCACCGAGAGTATCTGAAGAAACAGTGCTGAACGTTCTACTAGAAACCCAAGATAACCCTCATACATCCATTACTACAATTTCCAATAATTTCAATTTATCAGTAGGGTCCGTGCATAAAATACTTAAGGTAAATAAGTATCATCCCTATAAAATTAAGCTGGTACATGAATTATTAGAAGACGATTTTGACCGCAGAGTACAGTTTTTTGAGCAGATTCTTGAAATTCATAATCAACATCTAAATTTCATTACAAACATAATTTTTTCTGATGAAGCCACCTTTACTTTAAATGGCCACGTCAACAGACAAAACTGTAGGTATTGGGCGACCGAGAATCCTCATTGGATGCAAGAATGCCACACACAGCGGCCTCAAAAAATTAATACATGGGCAGCGATTGTTCGAAATCGTATAGTTGGTCCCTATTTTTTTGAAGGAACACTAAACGGAGAGGACTACTTGAACTTTCTCCAGTTCGAACTCATTCCGGCTTTAGCTGTTTTGTTTCCTAACCCACAAGATCCTGACATACCTAATAACGAGATATGGTTTCAACAAGATGGGGCACCTCCTCACTATTCAATCGCTGTTCGACAATTTCTTGATGCAACTTTTCCCAACAGATGGATAGGACGGAGAGGTCCGATTGAGTGGCCGCCAAGATCACCGGACATAACCCCATTGGATTTTTTCTTATGGGGTTATTTGAAGTCTGAAGTTTATTTGAATAGACCAAATAATATTGATGATCTAAAAGAGAGAATCAGGCAGGAAATAAGACTTATCAGTCCAGAAGTAATTGAAAATGTGCAACGGGAAACATTGAATCGACTTCAAAAATGTCTCGAAGTAAACGGACAACAGATTGAACATATGTAAAAATTAAATTAGTAATTACATTTGTGTGTTTTCATATCGTACCTCTCATTACCCACTATCTCCGTTTCTGGCAATCCATCGAGTTGAGGCATATGGTATGTTCACAAAAAGTGATAAGAATTTATCGTAGAATTGTAAAGTGAAATAATATACAGGGTATTACCTTTAAAAAAACTAATGACAAAGCCATAGCTCTTGAATGAGACACCCTGTATACAAAATTTTTATAGAATAAAGATCGGTTATTATTATTATATGCTTTATCAGAATAAGATTGCCTAATTGATAGAGCGTAGATGCGGAGAAACGCTGCATTTATAGCAATGGGTGGATCCCGTTCCGATCGGTCAGCGGTTCGCGAGAATCGAGCGTTTCAGGTTAAACCTTTTGCCGAAGCCGTCAAGAAATACTTCAAATGCTGGCGGAATTTTCATGAACTAATTTTATTGATATATATATATATATATATATATATATATATATATATATATATATATATATATATATATATATATATATATTTATTTATTTATTTATTTATTACAAATGGGGACCTCTACAGGCCTAAGCCCAATAACAGAGATTCACTAAATACAAAAGCAAAAAATTTGTTGATTCCGTAGGAAACAATTCACAAATTATTGAGATACATTAACCAAGAAGAAGAGTAAAATGAAAAAAAAGTAGAAACAAGAGTAAAAAAGTGAAAACATTAGAAACAGAAATTACAATATCCTTAAATTACTTAAATCTGTCGAATTAACTAAAATTCAGAAGTGATTGTAACGAAGCAAATAACCGCATACTTTCCTTTTAAAAGCAACTGAACTTTCATTGAAAATATCAATATCTTTAATATGCCAGTTATAAAAACATGCAATTCTTAGGAAAACAGAATTATAATATAAATTAGTTCTTGCTTTTGGGACACAGGAAAAAGAGTACCATGACGATTTGAATATTGCGGTACATTGGAAGATAAATAACCAATCAGCGGAAAATCGTATACGTCATTAATATATATATATATATATATATATATATATATATATATATATATATATATATATATATATATATATATATATATATATATATATATATATATATATATATATATATATATATATATATATATTTATATATACCTATATATTTATGTATTTATTTATTTTATTTATCTATTTATTTATTAATTGCGTACATGGGGATACAGACAGGTACAAAGATAACCACTAGAGTATCCACAAATTACAAAGCATATTACTCTAATAATTAAGAAATTACACAAAAAAAAGAGCAGTAAGTATTACTAAAATTAACATGAATTAGATATTAAAAATCAGAATTCAGAAGTCACCCCTGTGCCTCTTCAATGCACTTTTTATCCCAGAAAGGGACATTGAGAAAAAATCAATATTATTCTGTATTTTATTGCTAAAACGATTCATACGGCAGAGGGGCGAATTCTGTGCCGAATAAGTATTTCTTAGCGGTAGGTGAAACAACTCACTAGCCCTTAGAGACCTCTGGGTAACATTTATAAAGATATGCGCGAGAACAGCGGGGTTGCTTATCAAACTGTTAACGATCTTGTACAGGAAAAGCACATCCGAAATAATTCTACGATCTAACAAAGAAATAATGCAAAAGTGATCCCGCGCCAGGGAATAATCACCATTGGGGATTAAATAATTGGTTTTATAAGAAATAAATTTTAAAAATTTATTCTGAATCTTTTCCAGGCGGTCTATGTATATCATCTGTCTTGGGCTCCAAATTATGCTGGCAAAAATTAATTTACTGAGGACAGAAGAGTTGAATAAACATAAAAGCGATCTAACGTTTCTGAATGACTCACACTTCCTACGGATGTAACCCAGCATCCTAGAAGACGAGTTAACAACGGAATCGATGTGTAGATCAAAAATGAGTTTAGGATCGAACATCACCCCAAGATCTTTTGCAGAGGCGACTTTCTGAAGAGGTCCTTATGCAATAAATGTGGTTTACCTGATTCAAGTTTCGGGTGAAGGTCATAGAAATACACTTGTCCAAATTTAGAAATAAACAGTTCTCATCGCAGAAACCTGCAAGACGGTCAAGGTCATCCTGCAGCTTGTCACAATCTTCAGGGTTAGTTATAGAAGTGTAAACCTTTAAGTCATCCGCGTAAAGCAGGAAATCACAATGACGGAAGCAATGCCTGATTTCATTAATATAAATAATGAAAAATAAAGGTCCCAGATGTGACCCCTGGGGTACCCAAGACGAGGTAACAAATGATTTTGAGCAAAATCCCTGGATTGAGACAAATTGTGAGCGATTTTTGATGTAAGATTCAACCCATCCAAGAAGACATCCACCTACACCGACTCCGGCCAGACGGCTCACCAAGATGTTATGACTGATTTTATCAAAAGCCTTGCTGAAGTCGGTATAGATAGTATCAACTTGGACTCGTCTGTCCATGTTGCTGTGCACGAATTCGGTAAAAATAAATAAATTTGTTTCTAAGGATCGGCCTGGGATATATATATATATATATATATATATATATATATATATATATATATATATATATATATATATATATATATATATATATATATATATATCAGCGGCTCGTGAGGTTTTGGTTTAAGGAGGCTACAAGAGGTGTTAAAAAATACACCATAGGCGAAAATTTTTAGGATTTCAAGGTCAACCGCCTTTTAATTGAAAGAAAATCAAAGTAAAACAAGCACCCTAAGCTATTAATTTGTATGGAAAAATTTTTTTTCACTTTCGAGTGTCTACCTTGAGACCTACAACTCCTATTTACAATATTCACAAAAACTCTTCTCAGCCAATTAATCAATTCATCTATTCATCAAATTTTTTTTTCTATCACAAAATAGGTACCTACCTACCTACTTAACGAATTTGTTACTTATTCGAGGAATTAATCAATTGTTGCCCAGCAAGAACCAACTCAAGGTGAGAGTTTTTTCTTGCCAAAAATAAAATAGGACCCTCCCAAAAATAGATTAAAATAAAATTCTTGTCATAAAAGTAAAACAAAATAAAAATAAAATAACAACAAAATAAAAATAAAATAACAACAAAATAAAATAATAAAATATACTTACATTTAGACCTAAAAAAAAATTTAAATAAATTCTTTGGCATAGACATCTATTTTTTATAATTTCTGCATAGATGCCAATGCCAAGGCAGAAGTCTTAAATAAAAAATAATGTTTACATAAAATCAAACAAAAAATAAATTCTTTTAAGATTTTTACAAGGAACAACGAATTATTTGGTATAATACTAAGTAATAAAGTACCTAGTACCACAAACAAAACCTGTGAAAAATAAAATGTACAAAATATGTGTGGGACAGCAAATAAAAACTTATATATTTTTGAAGATTAGCGGGATTCTGCGATCTTTAACGTTAGCAAAATGATCTATAATATCCTCATAAAATTTTTTGTCTTTCGCCAAAAGTTTTACCAATTCCTTTTCAATAGACAACAAACTAATATTTTTCAAACGATCCTGGCTCATTGAATTTCGTAAATAAGTTTTAATTCTCTTAAGAGTGGAAAACGAGCGCTCTACGGAAGCCGATGTCACCGGGATAGAAACAATTAGACATAAGAGTTTATAAACTTGGGGTAAATCTTGATTTAAATCATTATCAAAAAGGTATTTAATAGTCATCACTAGGTACATAAAAGAATATGATTTTGATTAATATGAATATGCTGAATGCTGACTATTCAATATAATATATTAGTGATACACGGAATATTAATGAGGAGGCTTAGCCTCCTTAGCCTCCTTTGACTAGCCGCCCCTGATATATATATATATATATATATATATATATATATATATATATAGATATATATATATATATATATATATATTTCCCATTTCATACTGGCATCTTCAGTGGCTCCCATGAAACCAAATTAATTGAAATTTGGTATATTTGGTTTTTTTGAAAGCAGACCTACCATCTTTATTACGTAGATATTTCTTGTTTTTTTATGGTTTTTGGAAATTTGCCCAACTCCACAGCTTCTGCAGATTGAGTTAGAGGGGTGAAATTTGGTACGTAGATTGAGTTCATGTTCGACTATGATCCTTTGTAACCCACAATATTTACCTCAATTGCGCTAAACTTCGCGATGCATTCCGCGAATTTTAAATTAAAAAAAATTAAAACAAGTTATTTTTTAATTTTTATCAGGGTTAACTATATATAATGCGGTTCTTCAGTAAGCAATGCACCTTTTTTCTCAATAAAATAAATTAGTTTTTCATTGAAACAATATTTAATAACAACAATTTACACGTTTATTAGATGAACGAAGCATGACGCACGTTTCGGTGAAACGAATAACTTCTTTATATCAACTGTTGTTTTAATATGTTTATTGATTTACATCATCATTCAAAATTATTTTTCAATTTTAATTGCGGTTTTCTATTAAAGCGATGTTTTTCATACCATAATTTTTTCCGTTCGAATGCATCTCGACACGATGCACTTCGCGCGAAAAATACGACCTTCGTGAGGAAGCGCAGCTGCTCCATGCGTTTCTTTTCATTTCTAAATTTCAAATAATGTTTTAATATCTTACTCTGGAGTACCATAATAATAATAATTGTTAAATTGATATATGTAGGACTCGTTACATTTAAATAATATAACCTCTAGTTTATTGAAGTATATATCAATGAAATTTTAACGAATAGTTCACGGACTTTACATGAAATATATATTATGAGTATATCATAAACTATTGAGATTTCATTGAATGATCACCATCATACAACGCCTATGTCAGTTTTCTTCGACTTTGAAAATCATATATAGCAAAACGGGTCGAAACCAGTTGTCAATGTCATCGCAATTAATTTCTCTAAAAATGAAACGAATGCCAAAGTAATTATAATATACATTCAATCATTCAGGAAGAAACTGCATATTTTCTCCAACATTCATGTCTGAAAATCAGTACTTTCTTGATTTTCGATTATCAACTCAGTTCTTTAATCTTTGATAATTTATCGTTTCAAAATAGACTTATTGATTTGGTTGACTCATTCATAGATCCATATATTTGTATTTATTGAACTCTCAAGCCTGTCGTATATATATATATATATATATATATATATATATATATATATATATATATATATATATATATATATATATATATATATATATATATATATATATATATAATATATAATATATATATATATATATATATATATATATATATATATATATATATATATATATATTCTTTTTTGAGTTTTTTAAATCTTCGTAAAAAAACTTTCAGATGAACAAATTGATGTAGTGTGTATGCATATGTAGTAAGTTATAAACATCAGATGCATTTTGTGCCATCGCACTTACCTGCAAAACTTCATAAAAATTGCCTTTTTTGTTCAAAAGATATTTACTTGGTTCCATACTTTATCCCGACCCTGTATATATATCTCTTGATAATTATTAGCAATAACAGGCTTGTTGAATCTCAAAAAACTCGATTTTATTAAAAAGTTGACGTTTCGCCACGACATTCATGGCTTTATCAAAATTTTTGTTATTGCTAATAATTATCAAGAGATTAGAAATAGTTCACAGGCAACAAAAATTCGAATGAATATATATATATATATATATATATATATATATATATATATATATATATATATATATATATATATATATAAACATATTACCTATATATTAACTTGCCATATTTTTGGTGAGTGAAACTGGGATACATTAATATGGGAAATTTATATAAAAACATTTTTTATTATATTTTTAAGCTTAACGTGACGGAAGGGAGGAATCTGAAACTCCAAATTGTTAGTTCTACGCACCTTTCAAAAATAAAAAAGGAATTTTTACTACTCGAAAATATATGTTTTTCCTTTTTGATGATATTTTTTCTGGTCTACCATCTAGAAAGTACTGATAATAAAATAAAATAAAATATACTTCATAAAATTGTTTAATTGAACATTTACTAAGTATCATTTTTTTGGAAAACTATAACCTTTTATCCAACTACACAAACAATTACAAAAAACCTTTTTTTGTCAATCTAAATAAACAGTTGATTGTCCTGGGAATGCCCCTGTCAAACCGGTACCTACGTATGGCTAGCCTAATTATATATATATATATATATATATATATATATATATATATATATATATATATATATATATATATATATATATATATATATATATATATATATATATATATATATATATATATATATAATATATATATATATATATATATATATATATATATATGTATATATATATATATATACATATATATGTATACTTATATATATATATATATATATATATATATATATATATATATATATATATATATATATATACAGGGTCCTGCAACAGTGGCGCGGTGTTCCATATCTCTATTTGGGAAACAGATAGAAATCTATATTTCTATAATATTACCTTATTGCTCGCGCTCGACAAAATAAAAATATGATCGCTCACACAGGGTGGCCAGTTTCTCTTGGGCGAATATCAACTATGTTTTTTCAAATGGCAACATATACTTTTTATCGCTTTTTCGGTTTCTACATAGAAAATAAAAGATACTTTATATTGATCTTCATTTCGAAGATATTGACGGTTTTCGAGATTTTTTGCATTTTTGATTTTTTTTTTCAATATTGGTCACTCAGAATATTTCAAATTATAAAGTTGTGCCTAGTCCAATTGAAATTTATTCTTGGTCCAATATTCTACATTGTTAACTCTCAAAATATTTATCTGAAATCAACCTCCGATATACAGGGTATGAAGAATCGCTTGCCACATATTGTAAATAAAAATGTACAGAATCTTACTTATTTTAACTGGACCACCCTGTATATTATAGATCCAGAAGAAGCGCTAAGAAAAGCTCTGCAAACGTCATGAAGTATTCCCTATGGTTAAGTTTACTAGTTTTCCTTAAAACAGCGAAAAATGGCTAATATTGAAATTTCTTCGCTATAATCTCAATGAACGACTTTTTTCAAAAATAACCTGTTGGTAGATAAACAAGTTGTGAATTACATCACAAAATGTACGTTGTATATTTAAAATAATTTCAATAATCTCCAAATTGGACAACTTGTTTATCTACCAACAGGTTATTTTTGAAAAAAGTCGTTCATTGACATTATAGCGAAGAAATATTAATATTTGCCATTTTTCGCTGTTTTAAGAAAAACTAGTAAACTTAACCATAGGGAATACTTCATGACATTTATAGAGCCTTTCTTTGCGCTTCTTATGGATCTATAATATACAGGGTATTCCATTTAAAATAAGGAAGATTCTGTACATTTTTATTTACAATATCTAGCAAGCGATCTTTCATACCATATCGCAGGTTGATTTCAGATATATTATTTGACAGAGTTACCAATGTAGAATATTTGACCAAAATTAAATTTCAATTGGGCTTGGCACAACTTTATAATTTAAAATATTCTGAGTGACAAATATTGGAAAAAAAACCTGTCATGCTAGAAATCTCGAAAACCGTCGATATTTTCGAAGTGAAAATATACATAAAGTATCTTCCATTTTCTATGTAGAAACCAAAAAAGCGATATAACATATAGGTTGCCATTTGGAAAAACATAGTTGATATCCGCCCAGAAAAAATTGAACATCCTGTGTAACCGACAATATTTTTATTTTGTCGAGCTCGAGCAATAAGGTGATGTTATAGAAATGTAGATTTCTATCTGTTTCCCAAATAGAAATATGGAACACCGCGCCACTGTTGCAGGACCCTGTATATATATATATATATATATATATATATATATATATATATATATATATACATAGATATATATATATATATATATATATATATATATATATATATATATATATATATATATATATATATATATATATATATATATATATATATACACCTATATGCGGGCTTGGTTTGAAGTAAATCCCTTTAAATCAATAAGGACGATGATACCTTTCAAGCAAGTGTAAATACGCCAATTGTGCCTGATGCAATTCTTTTTGTTAAACAATTAACAAAAAGAATTGCATCAGGCACAATTGGCGTATTTACACTTGCTTGAAAGGTATCATCGTCCTTATTGATTTAAAGGGATTTAATTCAAACCAAGCCTACTTCCGGTTTAATCTGAAATCCCCTCAACTTTCCATATGGAATACCCTGTATTTTTGTGCGAATTTCAATAGATCTTGTTATTTCGAATTCGTACATAATGGGTTTGGTGCAAATAATCTGTAAGAGAGAAACTGAAGTATTTTTTTTAAAATATGGCCTCGCCAACGAGTCCATTTTTTTTTAGCTTTGTTCATTCCATTTCTGGACATAAGCCTACTTCATATGTAACCATTTATTCCTATTTTGTGCTTCTCTCAAGGAAACACACAAGGATACATTACGCCAAGGGACTCGCCGAGACGATTTTATTCTTCATACACACACAAGAAATGAGTCACGGAAAGAGTAGGTATAACAAGAGGATGGACAAGGACTAAAGCATTTTAATATAAATGAAACAAATTCATTTTTTCTAATTTCCATTTTATGTTTACGAATACGACCGGTTTCGTCGAATGAGTCATTTTCAAGTCGAATAATTTATCGATATCCTTCATTGAAGCATTTTACCTTAACTGAACAATTAATCTCTTTTATTTACATTCATGATAATGAGAAAGATGAAATTAAAACAAAATCATTTCAAATGTTCAAAATGCTCGCCGTGGAACTCCTGACAATATTCAAATATTGACAAATCCTACTAGGTATCCTTCCCAACACTTCTCTGCCCGGGTTAGTTCACGTTTAACGTCTATTCTTTGTCACAACTCTTGTAAGAAAGTTTGTAGCCTAACGTAAACACGTTATTTGAGATAACACTGACGAAAACATCTATAGGACTTAGGTCTAGAAAACAAGCAGGTCACTCTATGAATCCTCTACATCCAATCTATCGATTTGAAAAATTCTAATCCAAAAAATTCCTAACCAATCTATCATATTGAGAAGGCGCTCCTTCCACCTTGTTGAAACCAAAAATTTTAATGTTACTGCCATTTCGTTCTTGTGCAGAAATAATTTGATTTTCCAGAAGATTCAAATACTTGCCACCATTCAAGATTTCGTCTATAAAAAATGGGATTAGAAGTCTATTTTCTGCAATTTCCATCTAAACTTTCAACTTTTAAGAGTATGGGTTATGGGTTTCATGAATCCAATGTGGATTCTAATTTGAGAGATATCTTCAGGAGTGGCGATTAACTATTCACGAAACAATAAATGTTAGTTCCATTAAACTCAGTTTGTACGAATTCGAAAGTACAAGATTTATTGAATACTACAAAAATATACAAAGTGTCACATGTAAATATAAAAAGGTGGGGATATTTCTGGTTAAATTGAAAAATTACTTACAACAAAAATCGCACCAAATGCATTCTATATATATATATATATATATATATATATATATATATATATATATATATATATATATATATATATATATATATATATATATATATATATATATATATATATATATATATATATATATATATATATATATATATATATATATATATATATATATATATATTTATTTATATATATATATATATATATATTTTTTTTTTCCAGGATGCCTTTTACCCTTTTTTACCAGTATATAACTAAATGATGAAGTGATAGTTTTTATACAATGATGGAAAAGACGACCTTTACAGTTCTTGTTATACAGAATATATTTTTTTTATGTTCATTAACTCTGCTATTTATGTTGCATCCAGTTTGTCCTACATAAAAAGCCTCATAATGACCAAAGTGGTTCTGATATATACCACTTTTTTCATCCATCGGTTGTCTCTCTTTATTAGTTATTATTTGAAGAAATACAGATTTGAATTTTCGCATAGTCATAAACGGTGATGGGTCATATTTTTTAAGATACTCAACTGAATTCTGAATTTTGAACTCAGCCTACTATGAATTGACAAATAGGGCCGATTCTCAATATTTTGTTTCGCGTTAGAGATATAGAAAAAAGTTATGAAAATAAGTTGTTCAGAATATATTTTTAGGCCCGTATACCAATTTTAATGACAAAATTCGCATTTTCATGTTATTCAATATTTTGGTTATAATTCAAAATTATGCAGTTCATTTTTCAATTTTATAACTAGTGCGCTTATGGAAAGTAAGAACTTGACAATTTAATATGTTATGAATATTCAAATGTTTCAATAAAATAAATAACACAAAGGAATGAGAATTTTTTATAATCATTTTCTCATTCTTCTGATTAAATTTAAAAAAAAATTATGAAAAAATAATTTTCCTAGTACAAAATAATTAATCAACTGTAATTAGATGAGGTATCTCTCATCTAGATCTCCGTCCATTCGAATACATTTTTCAATGAGTAACGGAAGCACGTTCGAGATGTTCCAAGTTAAACTCTGCAGCAACTTGTCTGCTGATACGAACATCATCACCAAATAACCGAATTATTTCGATTTTTTCACGTAAAGTTATAATGACATTTTGATTCTCTGATCACTTATCACTAACTAAAACATAACCCAATAAACTCCAAACTGACTAGTATTTGACACTTCTGTAAATTTTATTATTTTCGATGGCACATTAAGTATCAAATAAAAAAAAAAATTTGTAATAATTTTAAGATAGAAGAATATTGAAAAAATTTAAATTCGAATTTTGTCATGAAAATTGGTATATGGGTCCAAAAAAACATTCTTAACAACTTTTTTCTATAACTTTTTTCGATATCTCTCACGCGAAACAAAATATTCAGAATCGGCCTTATTTGTCATATCGTGGTAGGCTGAGTTTAAAACTCAGAATTAGGTTAAGTATGTCAAAAAATATGAAACATCACCATTTATGACTGTGCGAAAATTCCAATCTATATTCCTTTATATAACAAAAATATGGGGGTGTCTTCATCTTAAATGCGACAGACTGTATATATATATATATTCAGAAAGATTTCCGCGGTCGGAAGTATTTGAAAAACTTGGTTCACGGAATGAACCGCGTGAAAGATTTGAAAAATCTCCACGTTTCGGCTCCTTTTGCGAAGCCATCTTCAGGAGAATTAGAAGGGGAATAATTCAGAATCGTGGCCTCAATCTGCCTACTCCACGATTCGAATTAGGAGGAATCGGAAACGATACGATTGCGTGGTCTCAACCTGCCTACTCCACTAACCGTACTGCTTCCTGTCAACTCTGAAGTCTCAACCTGCCTACTCTTCAGAGTCAACTGACGGGCCGATCGTCGCGTGGCCGTATTTATAGGGGAGGGGGGCGGGCACTCACGCTCATCAGTGCGGGATGCACTCTGATTGGGCGTTACATGGCGACCACTGAGAAGTGGTTTCCATGCTGATGGGAGTCTGTGACTGTCATCTCTGGTGTTCAAACAATTTGGACGTTTTTCTATTTCTACAGCTTCACGGAAAATTCGGGATTTGAAAGATCGGACGGGAGCAATAGTTCTTGTATTGGGGAAATCGATAATGTGGCCTCGTTCTTATATAGGATAAACAAACCGACGAATTCAGGTCCGTGCCAAAGAACATTCACTTTCAGTAAGACACTCAGATATCTCCAACGCCCTTTCCCAACATCACACCCAAACAGGCCACATTATCGATTTCCCCAATACAAGAACTATTGCTCCCGTCCGATCTTTCAAATCCCGAATTTTCCGTGAAGCTGTAGAAATAGAAAAACGTCCAAATTGTTTGAACACCAGAGATGACAGTCACAGACTCCCATCAGCATGGAAACCACTTCTCAGTGGTCGCCATGTAACGACCAATCAGAGTGCATCCCGCACTGATGAGCGTGAGTGCCCGCCCCCCTCCCCTATAAATACGGCTACGCGACGATCGGCCCGTCAGTTGACTCTGAAGAGTAGGCAGGTTGAGACTTCAGAGTTGACAGGAAGCAGTACGGTTAGTGGAGTAGGCAGGTTGAGACCACGCAATCGTATCGTTTCCGATTCCTCCTAATTCGAATCGTGGAGTAGGCAGATTGAGGCCACGATTCTGAATTATTCCCCTTTTAATTCTCCTGAAGATGGCTTCGCAAAAGGAGCCGAAACGTCGAGATTTTTCAAATCTTTCACGCGGTCCATTCCGTGAACCAAGTTTTTCAAATATATATATATATATATATATATATATATATATATATATATATATATATATATATATATATATATATATATATATATATATATATATATATACTTTTTTTTCCCCGGTACATATTGGCATATCCAGCGGTTCGAATGAGCTGAAATTTGGTACCTGCAATTGTTTTCGTTGCAGAACAAACTATCAAAATTTGATTAAATTTTCTAAACCGCTGCCATTTTTACGTAGATATATATTTTTTCGTGGTTTTGGAAAAATTGCCGAATTCTACAGCTTGAGATTATGTTGACTTAAAATCCTTTTTTGGTTTCAATTTTTTTTCTCAAACGCGCTGCATTTAGTGGTGACTATTCCGTTCGAATTGCTTCTCGATCTGCTATCAGTACGCGATGCACTTCGCGAATTTTTTTTCACAATAGAGGGCTGAAATTTTGTACGTGGACTATGTTGATGTTGAGATACGTTCCTTCGTTGGTTTCAACTTTTTTTCATCCATGATTCACTTCGCAAATTTTTTTTTATGAAATAAATAATTTTTTTCAAATTAGTTTTTTTTCTCAAAATTTAATTCTATTTGTTAGAATCGCATCTCGACGCGATGCATTTCGAGCAAAAAATACGACCTTTGTGATGGAGCTCTGCTGCTCAAGCCTTTTTTTAGTATTACATTTTATTGAATTGGGGGCGCAACAAATGAAATGTTGATCTGCTCATGCTCACACAATACAAAGAAAATACCTATTTTTGTTGTATTACATTTTATTGTAGTGGGGGCGTGAGACAAGAGATACAATACAAAAGAAATGATGTTCTTTATACACAATCCCTACAAAAGAATTTTCAAAAAAATATTACATATCATGATTAGAGGGGGCGCAATATACATTATGATAAAAAATTGGATTAAACAGTATACTAGAACAGAATGAATAATCGGTTTTGTAGTTTTCAAACATTTCACTTCCCACAATAACGTAACAATATCAAAAACAAATCCAAAATCATTTTGATGACATTAGTAATGCATATATGCACGTAATATTTTTTCCAAATGATATGATATTTTTGGAATTTCATAATGCTCTTTCTAATAAGTATATAACGATTCATCGTTAAAACTTAGGTATGTCATTTGAAGATGTTCTTGTTGTTATCATTTATGCCACAAGATAGCATGAATTAGAAAATGATTTTTTGTCCCATCGAGTCAATTAAGCTGAAATTTGGTACCTGCGATTATTTTCATTGCAGAACGAAAGTATCAGAATTTTGGGAAATTTCTTCAACCCAAGATATTTTTACGTATTTCTTTTTATTTAGATATTTCTAATTTTCATACAAATACCCTTCTTGGTACATATTGACACCTCCAGCAGTTCATATCACACCAAATAAGTTGAAATTCAGTATCTGAAGACGTTTCCGAGGCAGAAGGAAACTATCAAAATTTGGTTCGCATCGGGCTGACTTTTTGAAAACAGAAAATTTGTATCCGGCGAGTTTCCATAGATTCGTGTTGGGGAAGGCAATATTAAAGTTCTCTTCGTCGAGTGTCTCCCAAATTTAGTGTCGGTTTTTTTTTATTATCAACAATACAGGTGCGAAATCAGTTTTTCCAAATTTCCGGAAAAACTATCATGATAGGAAAAAGTGATGCTGAGACAAAAAATGTGCAATCAAAAGACCAATAAAATGAGCCCCGATAGATCAAAATCGGAAAATTCGTTCAAAAGTTATTGCAAAAAAACGGAAAAAAAACGTGGTTTTTTTAGCTTTTTTTCAATTATTTATAGGGTTGTTGTTGTGTATTAAAATGCAATTAATACTTCCAAAAGTAATGAGTCTTAACGTATCGAAAAGTATGCGAAAGATGAGCGCTGTGTGATTAATAGTTTTTGCAAAATCCTATTTATTTATCCCGTTTCACTAATTATGCAACAATTTAAATCTTTGTTGTGAGAAACTGGCCGGACAAAATGGTTTTATAGCCAGGTCGTTTTGAAGATAAGTAGCTGACTTAGACTTCTAATTTCGCAGAATTTTATTTTTTTGCCGAAAACCCTTTTAAATTAAATAAACAAGTAACTACCAAAATATAGCAGCTTTTTTTATAAACATTTAGAATAACTTGGAAACTATTCACGTTAGTGAAATGAAATGGGCTGAAATCAAATTCCAGTTGAAAAACACGCATTTAAAAAAAAAGTTGCTAGGCCCTTTTGGAGCCAAGTTAGCCCTTTATTTTCGTTAAATCGCGAAGTAAATAGTTATAAACAATTGATTATATCTTCGAAAGGGCTCGTTATTCCAAAAAATAACAAGAGAGAAAAAGTATTTCTTTTATCCCAATAAGCTTTAAATTTAATTGAAATTTTCAATTTTGCATTTTTTTGTTTATAACTATTTTCTTCGCGATTTAACGAAAAAATTTTATTTATCAATTTTGTTGGCAAAGCTTAACACTCTTCAATCGTCCAAACATTATTGAAAATTACAAAACTATATTATTAAGTTTCAAAAAATTAATTTAATGACTTTCGATTATTATTAACGATTATGGCAAGTAGCCAGTTATTATTTTGTCATGCTACCCCAGATTAAAAAAAAAATTACAAAATTGAAAATTACAATTAAATTTAAAGCTTATTGGGATAAAAGAAAAACTTTTTCTCTCTTGTCATTTTTTGGAATAACGAGCCCTTTCGAAGATATAATCAATTGTTTATAACTATTTACTTCGCGATTTAACGAAAATAAAGGGCTAACTTGGCTCCAAAAGGACCTAGCAACACTTTTTTTTTTTGAGTGCGTGTTTTCCAACTGGCATTCGATTCCAGCCCATTTCATTTCACTAACGTGAATAGTTTCCAAGTTATTCTAAATGTTTATAAAAAAGCTGCTATATTTTGGTAGTTACTTGTTTATTTAATTTAAAAGGGTTTTCGGCAAAAAAATAAAATTCTGCGAAATTAGAAGTCTAAGTCAGCTACTTACCTTCAAAATGACCTGGCTATAAAACCTTTTTGTCCGGCCAGTTTCTCACAACAAAGATTTAAAGTTGTTGCATAATTAGTGAAACGGGATAAATAAATAGGATTTTGCAAAAACTATTAATCACACTGCGCTCATCTTTCGCACACTTTTCGATACGTTAAGACTCATTTCTTTTGGAAGTATTAATTGAATTTTAATAAACAACAACAACCCTATAGACAATTGGAAAAAAGCTAAAAAACCACGTTTTTTTTTTCGTTTTTTTGCAATAACTTTTGAATGAATTGTGTGATTTCGATCTATCGGGGTTCATTTTATTGTTCTTTTGATTGCACATTTTTTGTCTCAGCATCACTTTTTCTTATGATGCATAGTTTTTCCGGAAATTCGGAAAAACTGATTTCGCACCTGTATTGTTGATAATAAAAAACCAACCGACACTAAATTTGGGAGACACTCGACGAGAGAACTTTAATATTGCTCTCCCCAACACGAATCCACGGAAATTTGCCGGATACAAATTTTCTTCATTTTACGTTCATTCTAAAGTCAGCCCGATGCGACTAGTTTCAACTCTTTATCTCAACCGCGCTGCATTTCGTGGCGACTAGTCCGTTCCAATTGCATCTCGATCTCTTTCGCCATCAGTATGCGATTCACTTCGTGATTTTTTTTACAATAGAGGTTTGAAATTTGATACGTAGATTGAGTTAATGTTGAGATACGGTTCTTCGTTGGTTTCAACTTTTTTCCGCAACGATGCACTTTTTTTTTAATGAAATGAATACCTCTTAATTCGGTTTCCTATGTTATCGTTATTTTTCAAAATATAATTCGAACCGTTATAATCGCATCTCCATGTGATGCGTTAGTTTGAATGGTTTCGACAATGTTTCTTCTGTATTTGTGGAATTCTGGACTTCCATTGTCTATAAAAATATATCTGAAACAAAAATAAAAGAAAATCCTAAGAAATCTAAGGTATTGACTAGAGAGGAAGTTGAATAATTCATAAGAGAGGCAGATGATGAAACCTATTTGTTGGTTAAGGTAGATTTTTGATGATTGTTTATGTGTTTTTTAAATTACTGATTTCCTTTTAGGTTGTTTTAATACTTATATTTCGGGTGCTTGCCGCCGTGAGGAACTCACTAAAATGACGGTCGATGACATAGAAGATAAAAATTCCATTTTGATTGTTAAAGTACCCGATACAAAAACGAATATACAACGAATTTTTACAGTTTCAAATTTAGATTATACTGACATTTACCGAAAATATGCGGCTCTTCGTCCAAGTTATGCTACCAGTCGCCGATTGTTTTTGAAGTATCAAAATAAAAGATGTTTAAGCCAAGTTATTGGAATAAATAGTATTGGAAAGATGCCTAGCTTAATAGCAAAACACCTAAAATTACCAAATCCTGATGCCTACACGGGCCATTGTTTTTGAAGAACATCAGCCACACTCCTTGCTAATACGGGGGCCGATATATGTGTTTTGAAGCGACATGAAGGATGGAAATCATCGACTGTGGCCGAAGGATACGTCGAAGATTCTATCAACAATAAAATTCAAATATCAAATAAAATTTTAGACTGTGAAATTTCAGGATCAAGTGCTATCACCTCTACGGCAGTTGCTTGCAAATCAAAAA
The DNA here is from genome assembly GCA_030704885.1 of Cynegetis impunctata. Classification (NCBI taxonomy): domain Eukaryota; kingdom Metazoa; phylum Arthropoda; class Insecta; order Coleoptera; family Coccinellidae; genus Cynegetis; species Cynegetis impunctata. Next base: position 513,017 of record JARQZK010000730.1, read on the forward strand.
TGGATAGTCTTCCAACTCCCAAAACTACGATATCACGAGCTGAATCTGATTTATCTGGTTTAGGAATAAATATTGCTTCGTGCACTTGCACCATTAAAGTTAACATTGTAAATAATAAATAAAATTAGGTAGTGTTAAATTTTCTCACAATTTGAAAGCCTTAATTATTGTTATACATTAATAAATAAATGATTTCTTGGATTTTTGCTTGATTGAGGAACATAAAGGTTAAAATATAAAAATCCCATATAGTTTACATGCAGTGTGCGAAGTAAGTATTTCGCACACTACTTCGCGCACGGTGTCATGGTAACGAAGGAAAATGAAAAAAAGGGTCACTTCGCATATTGTTGTCAATGCGCGAACCTTGTCATTTTTTGACGTTTGTAGAAAAAATATATTTTTCATCAAATTCAGGTAAATACTCCAATTCCTTCTAATTTCTAATTATTTGACATCTTTCAGAGTGATTCACGTTGAATCAATTTTTGTTTATAAATATTTTCATTTATTACCAAGACAAACAATTGCACAATTTTCAATGACGACTCAGTTTTCCATGAGATATTTGGTTTGCAATATATAAAACAAACTCTATTTCTTGAACACAACACAATGAATAATATTTCGTTATTTAAAAGAAAATTATTTATGAATTTCTTCCATATTATTATTTTTCTGAGCACAAAGATACCTGTGCCATCTCAATGAAAAGTTTGATAGAAATTCCAAGAGGTATTCATAAAATCATTCATGATTTTCAGAAAAAAAGAATATCTTTCTCCAGAAGAATTTCAATTTTTTTTTAACTCCATGTATCTTCAGATTAACGCTGGTTTTGAACAGTCATTAGGCTTTTACTCGACTACATTACTCATCATAATATTTTCAATCATTTAACTTGGATGTATACAGCATCCATTGGGAATCGAACCTGCCAACTCCGCAAACCGAAAATGGCATATCATACCGCTCCACGACGGAGGATCGGAATTAAAACCATTTCAACTGAATATTGTTATGAAAGCACTCAGATCTAAGGTGTTTAATAGGGAAAATGATTCCCTCACATGATAAATGTGTAGGCTTATGAATCCAATATTTTTCATTACGGAAAATGTATTAAAATTTTAAATGTAGTGTAAAAATTTCTGATACCTACCTCTAAAGCAGGAATTCCCAACCAGGGGGGCACGCCCCCCTAGGGAGGCGTAGAGAATTGTTAGGGGGGGGGCGTTAGGGGAGAAGTTAAACAAGAATTTCTAGAAATTAAGGCTGATTCGACCATGAAAGATGACTTCATCTCTTGACATTAGAAAAATTTTGGATCAAACGATCGTTGTTAATCCGAAAGTTGCTTCTTTTGCTTTAAAAATACTTATTCGATTTTCGTCCACTTATTTATGCGAGGCAGGTTTTTCAGCTCTAGTTTTGATAAAAACTAAGCAGCGAAATCGCATTGCCGTCGATAGCGATTTAACCATAGCTTTAGCAACGACTGAACCCAGAATCGACCAACTGTTACAGAGCATGCAAGCTCAAGTATCTCTTTAGCTAGTACTTCAAAAGATTTTATTTATTTGTTTTAAAATTACTTTAAATTAAAAGTTGTTTAAAAATCATCTAATTATAAAAATATAAAAGAAAGTGAAATATAAAAAAAACTATTCTAGCAAGTAATGATGCATGTGGTAGGCCAGTGCAGATAATCAAAAAAAAAAGTTACAGGATGAAACCCATCTGAAAAAGAAGAAAATATAATAAAAATAACAGGAAAAATAAATTTTGGGTGATTTGAGGTCGGGAAGTGGGAGGATGTGGGCTTTGTAGGTTTAAACCGGGTTTATCACGATTCTGCAAAAAATCCAATGTGCCAATTACAGTGCAATTGTGACATAAAAACGAACATTTTCACCAATATTCATGAAAACCCGATTTGTTTTGTGTGAGAAAAAAATAAAAAACCCAAAATGTCGGTTATTTAGATTTTTGTAAAAGTACTTAATGATTCAAATGTATTTTTTCGTTCATTATCCTTAATAAATATATTGTATCTGTATTTAACCTATTTAAAATACCTAAAAATAAATAATTTAATTAATAAATAAAATGTGCTTTCCTTATTTTTGTTGAAACTTACCTAAGGGGGGCATGACAATATTATTTTTAGCTCGGGGAGGCCTGGCGAAATGAAGGTTGGGAAAGCCTGCTCTAAAGGATGTAACGATTTTTGAACATTCGTTCCATATTGAAAAAGAATGGATTTGTTCTTCTGACTTACTCTTATGATGAAGAAGATAATGAATTGCATGAAATCGCTGATATAGTAAGAATACAAAAAACCAGGTTCGCCACAAAATAAATTAGAACTTATACCACATCTGATGAAATTTCAAGAAAATTGAAATTCCAACTTTATGTCGAAGAATTTTCCGGAAAATATTCGACAAAAATTGACACTTTTTGGATGAATGAAGTCTGAGCATGAAAACTGAGAGCGTAAAGAATATTTATAACAGAATAAAGATACAAAGGATATCACTTTCAAAGCCCCAGAGGTAATAACTATAGAAAGATTTATTGACTATATCAATAGATACAATAACTATATCGATTCTCTACATTTACAGGCGGATATATATATATATATATATATATATATATATATATATATATATATATATATATATATATATATATATAGAAAAGTTCTACATAATTTGAAAGGAAAATTCATACCATTTAATTAACGAGATGAAGAATTTTCGTTTAATTACTTATATTTCCTCTCATATTTCAGAGAGCCAAGCTTAAACTTCATAGTTTTTCTTTTATATTATAGACTAACAAAAAGATACGCAGCCAAAATCCATATCAAAGAATTCGGACTCAATCACTAATATCAATTTTCCCCTATTACTTCAGAAAATAGTAGTTTTCTTTCAAACTTTTTGCGTTATTTTTGAATATAATCAATGTTCAATTTACATTATTTGCTTTCGATTTCGTAGGACACATAACTGACTGGTATGTTGTGTATATTTTTGCGTCAAATTTCAATATTTCCCCAATTTTCATTAATTTTATCTGTTTCAGATTATTTAAGGGTATAAGTATATTAAAATGTATTATAGCGGTCAAAGATACCTACGCTACTAGTCGAAAGTGCATATTTTTTGAATAATTCTTCGAAATAATTGATTTTATCGTTTTCTCTTATCTTTATATATGGAATTCCGGTCATCAAGAAATCATTATATATTATTATTGCCTATTAACATCAAAGTTACTCCGAGAATTACTTATAACTTCTCAATGTTATGCAAAAACCATTCGATTGTCATTATTTTGGTAGAATTAACTTTCAATTTTCAATTTTACTTACTATAACATCCACTACTTTCTTCAATTAATATGAAATATATCACAATTGATAATTGAAGAAATCGTTAAGCGTACAACGAAGCGTCTCTATTAAATGATAAATAGAGGAAAACCAACAAATATTCGAGGAAATGTACAATATTAATGAGCAGCATAAGAACACGTTCAATTGTAGGTATCCTTCATTAAAAAAAATAGAAATTTGAATATTGTTCAATACAGCTTTCAATATTTCACACACAGAGAGTAGATGAACGAAATTGAACCGTTTAGAAGCCCTAGAAATTAAGGTACAGTGAAATGTCCAATCATGAGCAAGCGTCTTAACTGGAGACATTTTGTTACTTACATGTCGACAGTTGTCATACTTGTATGTTATTTACTGTTTCATAGCATAGAGCTTCATAGCATAGAGGTTCATAGCATAGAGCTTCATATTTAAAAATATTTTTGTTAAAAACAAAAGACTTTTATTTTCCACTTGTATATTATTTGTTGATTTTACCTTAGATACGGTTGCTATAATTACACTCATTATGCCCTAGGGCGTTATGAGCGGGCAATATGGATCATAACGCCCGCTCATTGTACGAGGACAACTGAAGCAACTTCCATTGATTAAATACTTCATAATCCTTGTCGTATACGACTCTCGATTTCTCCGGCATTTTCTATGATATTCTTGGGTAAATTCATTTTCATTTCCATTATTTCTATAAGACTACACAAAGAAAGCAGCAATGACATTCACTAAATATGATGATAAAAATATTCACAAACGTCAAAATTTCAACAAATGACATGCCTATTATGAAGAGGAAAATGGAAAGTATAGGAGCAATGAACCGATTTTAAAATCGATTTTTCATTATAATAAAATGATTTTTTCGTGAAAAATAAAATCTTGTATGCACCACGTGCGTTACTAGATGGTCGTTAGGATCTAACTAACACCTGGAGAGGGACATTCATCCCTCGGGCCACAGGCCCTTGGACCGAATGTTACTTTCCGGGCGTTAGGACCTATATAACGCATATGGTACATAAATAACTATTTCTAACCTTGAAATCTTTGTAAAGTTATATTACACCTTTAGAGATCATATTGACTCCATATTCGCATATCCATGAGTTTGCGCTTAAAGAAATAAATGCTTTTGATATATACATTCTTTTTCAATAAAGGAATATATTATGTTGTTGGGACATTGTCTCAACAGTAAATTAGCTATATGAGAAATTATAGTAATTCAGAAGATATATATATATATATATATATATATATATATATATATATATATATATATGTAGGTATTTATATATATATATATATATATATATATATGTATATATATATATATAGATATATTTATATATTTTTATATATTTATATATATATATATATATATATATATATATATATGTATATATATATATATATATATATATATATATATATATATATATATATACATATTTATTTCCGAATGTGGAAGATATCGAGGAAGATGATTTGTTTTATTTGAAAGAGTCAAGTATACAAGTTCCTATAGTACAGTTAAATTCAATCATAATTTTTAAACCTATCTTATAATAACATTGTATTTCTTCTATTCCAATTTTAAAGTTTGCAGACTGAAAAATTGAAATTAATACACTAACAATCCTTCCTTCTGATATTTTTTGTATACTTGTTGGTTGTGAAATAGACTTTCTTGAAGAGATATATGTAGTCCCAAATTATAATTCAGGTATTCTACTAGGGGACAAAATAACCACATCATACCGTCCCAAGTTAGGCGTAGTTACCTAGGACAAAGCTAGGGTTGCCATCACCTAAATTGCTGAAGCCGTACAAAAAATTTAAAAACCCCGGACATTTGGGTGAAATTTAGTCCTTTCCCGGACACCCGGTAAAATATATTTTTTTGGAATATAATAAAACAACGTTTTAATTTGAATTTTTTCATTTATTTAAACTTTAAACCGTTTGTTTGCGATATAAACAAACAACAACAAAAAAATGAAATATCTACTAATATAACACAGTCTTCTATTTCCTCTTTTTGAGGTAATCTGGTAACAAAAATAACCAGAAAAACTCTTCCTTTTGGTATCATCAAATAAAACACAACTTATAATGATGATTTTTGGTAGATCAAAATAGATCAAATAGACTACATTCTACATTGTAACAACAAATTATAGGATAGGACATCTAGTTCGGTTAGATAGGTTAGATAACCGAAAGCCTAAATTATTTGCCAATTTCTGCCGAAATATCTTTCTTTTCCATCAGGAATTTTTAGAACAGGGAGAAACTCAAATCTTTAAAATTATACTTTATTTTGGTCAGAGGAGAGACCGTATGTGTATTTAGCAAGTCCTCTCTGGATTTAGCTTGTATAGGGCTTACAATTATAAATTAATTTATAACTATGATTTGTTTTAATATATTGCTCATCTTTGATTTCCCCAGACACAAAATATGTCCGGGTTTTACCCGGACATATTTTGAAAGCCCCGTCCGGACGACCCCCGGACGCCCCTAAACTAGGACAAATCCGGGGAAACCCGGACGGATGGCAACCCTAGACAAAGATATAAATAATTTTATGTTTTTCAGTGAAAGATTATTAAATTTAACAAAACGTTAAATATTTATAATGTAAAAATTTTTTTCATAAAAAGTATGTGGTCAGAGAACACAACTGGAGCATTTTTTATATATCAATTTGATATTAAAATTCAAAAGTATCCCAAGTAAGCGCATTTGACTGCCTAATAATTGTGATAACTTATTAAATGAACAAATGGACTAGAATCATTCCTTAATCAATGTAATTTGTACAAGATCCCCCGAACAATTGTTGAATACCATTCAATTTCTTATTATTATCGTTAAAATATAAGCTTATAAACTATGATACCAAGCTTTTTTCATTCAGTTCTATCTGATGAAGTCACCGTGTGGTGAAACGCTTGGTCATGAATTCAATTGTATTTTTTTGATAATTACGAAAAATTAAAATTTCATTATCAGCCACCATTGTCAATGACAATTTATCATAAACATTCACCAAAATATGATGTATGGAAAATCATGAAATTAATATATTATCGTTATTTATTGAAATCTTAAGAATTTATGACTTCATCCGGAGATAACTATGGATAATATATTTCAACTATATTATAATACGGTACTTCCAATTCATTTGCCTAATGTTGCCCACTGAATGCTTAAATTTGCATTCAATTATAAATCGCTTTATTGGTTCTAGTAACGTCCTCTATCAGTCATGATCGATAAATTTATGATTTTTGTTTAACTTCAATAATTATATCATTGAGATGCCTAAGATGTGGCTTCCTTGTAGGATGAATGAAATGTCTGAGAACTTAGCAGGCTTTCTTGAATATATATTTGTGTTTGAGTAATACTGTTTATTTTGTTGATACTTTGAAGGTCTTGGCGACAACAACGCCAACATTTTTCCTTGATTCGAAATCTGCTTTGATGTTTTGGATCGAATGAAGGTGAAGTGATGGACCTGCACACGGTGTTCAGTCAATTGAATAAACAAATTGATCGTTTGTTTTTGATAACACTATTTCGAAATATATGTAGGAGCATAAATTGTAAAATTCGAAAGTAAGCCTCATTCTTTATACTGTATTATTATGAATGGACGTTGGAAATTAAGGCTTTTCTTCAAAGATGCTATATATACAGGGTGTTAGGTAAACAGGCGGCAAAAATTCCAATTGTTACTCCTTAGCCTATTCTAAGAATATTTTGTCTAATGATGATTTCTGAGAAACTCCTTTGTTACAGGGTAAGCGACGGTAACAACATTTTACTATTAACAAGTATATGTGACGTTATATCAATAACAAAAGTTCGAAATGACTTCCTCCAGCCTGGATACAAGCATTTAATCTTCTCGTCATTGAGTGCCGAACTATTTCAAACACACTAGGGCCGTTTCTAATTGAGTTACATCCAGTAATTTTTTTAGCAATTCGTCCGAATTCTCTACTGGAGTAGCGGCAACTAATGACTTCAGATATCCCCATAAGAAATAATCCAGGGGGTTCAAGTCTGCGGATCGAGCAGGCCATGCGTGTGGCCTACCTCGACTAATACTGCGATTACCGTATATTGATGTTGAAGAATCACGAGCAACCAAATTGAAATTTGGTGGAGCACCATCGTGCATAAACCACGTTGCAATTATTGTCGGAAATAGTATATCCTGCAGAAACTCAGGTAGTGTTTCATCAATGACGACTTGTACGTTAGTAAATAAAACAGCCGTTCCAAATTATCGTTAACAATTTTTTGTACTTTATGAACTTATTGGCGTGCGCCATACTTTCATTTTATTAATTATTTCAAAAAATATCGAATATTGTTGTCGCATATTTTGTTCAGTGTGTATCTTTAAAACAAAGGGGATTTTCAGAAACCATCATAGGACAAAATATTGTTAGAATAGGCCAAGAAATAAGCCCTCGAATTTGTGTATATATATATATATATATATATATATATATATATATATATATATATATATATATATGTGTGTATATCCATATAAATGACCTCTGAAATATGCTACTTTGCCCCTATTTAACCATACCTCTATCTCTTACCGTTATCGAAATCTCCATGCATAGACTCGAATTTATATATATATATATATATATATATATATATATATATATATATATATATATATATATATATATATATATATATATATATTATATACAGGGCTATTCAAATTCGAGTCTAACATGGAGATTTCGATAACGGTGAGAGATAGAGGTATGGTTAAGTAGGGGCAAAGTAGCATATTTCAGAGGTCATTTATATGGATTTAAAAAATCTGATCTGGCTTCTTTATTTCTGGAGTTATACAGGAAAAATCGAAAATTTCGAAATTCTACATTTGCCTATATCTTTTATTTTATGAATTTTTTCAAACAAATTGTCACTATGCCATTGCAATTTTTTGTAGGCTATCCAAATACCTGAATAAAAATTATATACAGGGTATCGTATAAATTTAACCACCCTGAACTTTAAAATTTCAAATACGGACTTGTATTTTATATTGCATGTTTTTGAATGCCAAGAGTTATGTTTCATATTGTCGTAGTATTTTCATCTGAATTACAGAGTGTTTTGGAAATATTGAACTATTACCAGTAAAATTTCAACATTTTTTTAAAATTTCAGTTGTAATCAAAAGAAATATCATAGAATAAGGTATAGAATGCCTCGTATCAGTTCAATATTTCCAAAACACTCCATGATTTAGATAAAAATGAAAAGCCAATTTGAAACATGACTCTTGGCATTTGAAAAAATGCAATAAAAAATACAGGTCCGTATTTGAAAATGAAAAGTTCAGGGTGGCCCAATGTGTACGATACCCTGTAGGTATATAATTTTATTCAGATATTTGGATACGCTACAAAAAGTTGCTATGGAAAAGTGGCAAAATTTAGAAAAAAATTCGTAAAATAAAAAGATATAGCCAATAAAAGAATTTTGAGAACTCGATTTTTCCTGTATACCTCCAGAACTAAAGAAACTAGGTCAGATTTCTTCAATTCATATAATTAATCTCTGAAATACGCTACTTTGCCTCCATTTAACAAACCCTCTATCTCTTACCGTTATCTAAATCCCCATGCATAGACTCGAATTTGAATAGCCCTGTATATATACATATATATCAATATATATTAATTGACCATCAATCAAATCAACCCTCTAACGAATTTAGTTTCATCGACCGAGATGGCAACGGTATCAAATCGAAATAACCACCTAATAGTTTCTAGTAGGAGCATGTGAACAAATCATAGCGTCATCCATCGGCAATCGGTATCTCACTTTAGGTCAAAAAGAAACGTCAATCACAGAAAACTCATGTCACTACTGATGAGCTCATTGAGGAGCGAAACGGACTGTCTAGTCAGTCTAGTGTTTTCATCGTGTCTGATGAACGGGACACTACTGATGAGTTCGTTGCGGAGTGAAACAGACTGTCTTGTGTTTCCATCGTGTGTAGTACTGGCGTCGAATGTTATAACATTCTCCCTTGGATGATGATTTGGAATTTCATGTCGTTGAGTCTCATGAAACTAGCTCTCTTAGAGGGTTAATTTGATTAATCACCTTGCATGATGCATGGAAATTCGTTCCATTTCCACTCACAGTCTAGATCGAGACACATCAAAGCGTGGAAGGGTTCAACTAGACTATTGTTTGGATGTCTGTCGTGTGACTCAAGGAACCCATATTCAACCTTCGTAATTATATTATTAAAAAGCTGACTGTTTTCTTTGTCTATAGACATATAAGTTACTATTATATCCTTAATACTTTCTGAAATATAGCTTTGTCAAACCTGATGATTTTTTCGTTTTAACGCTCTGTATGTATATGCTTTCTTTAGAGATTCGAATAAAAAGTATTTAATTTTATGCAGTTCCATTTCCACTTCATAAAATCACACGACAGACATCCAAACAATAGTCCAGTTGAACGCTTCCACGATTCGATGTGTCTCGATCTAGACTGTTAACACTGTTAACAACATCAATAATTCATCTTCTCCGTTGGAAAGACTGTTGTGCTGGAGAAGATTTGGTATTGTTCGTAGCCTTCCAAATTTCCCGATATGACACTGTAGGATTATTTTTTTAAGAGTACATTAAATATAGAGCTTACGTACAACCTCAAGTACAATACTTGATGAACTCTGAAGAAGAATTACTGTATCGTTCGGTAGTCTGACTTGAGGAGTCCACGTCCCATATTGAACATTTTTAATGATATGAGCGAAAACTTGACTATTTTCTTTTTCTATAAACATGTCATTTACTATTAGGTATATCTGTAATACTTATACACTGAAATATATAATTTATAAATTTACTACAGTTTGGTAGGTCACTTACTTCTAGGAAGTTTCAACAGTATTTTGAAATAAAAGAGGACGCAAAATTGAGAGAGAAATAGCTTTATTGTCATATAAAACTACAAAATTTTGTAGACAAAGCACATTTATAGGCTCTTGCACCGTATATTATTAAACTAAGTTTAATTATAAACGGAGTTTAATTTGACATTTGATAAGCGAAAATGTCTAATTAAACTCGGTTTATCATTAAACTGACTTTAAAATATACGGTGCAAAAGCCTAATAAAGAATTAAAAATAAAATTTAACAAAAAAAATTAACCAAACAAAGCACACAATTTCAATAGTTGAACAAAACAAGAATCAATTAAAATAAACATTTATGAGTCAATTATGTATAAACATTTCTTAAGAATCAACATATTTGTCAATTCAACTGAACAGATGAAAAATTTTGTATATTACAAAAAAGAAAAAAAAAATAAAAAAGAAAAAAATAAAAAATAAAAAAATACTTAATACTCATAACCTTATTGTTTGTTATATTTATTCTACTTTTTTATACAGAAACTATTAATCTTCAATCTATTTACGCAACTTCAAATACCAATGTCTTCTTCTGACACATGAGTAAATGAATCAAACAAATAATCGAACGTAAACAACACACGAGGAATTTATTCATTATTCACAAGTTGCACTACCTGCAATGAAAGCAATCACATTACATTGCGTTTGAATTAATCCGTAATGAGAACCAGAAGTAGAACTAATGAAAATTTTACAAAACTATTCAGGAAATAGTTAGTTTATGCTGATTTATTTGAAGAATTGTATATATCGACATATGGAATACAATGCATTCAAACTGAAAGGAGTATTTTAATTTCAAATATCTTATTACTGTGAATTATTCAACACAGGGTGGGTTTCACGGAGATCCTTCTGATGATAGTTTAAATAACAACATCAACTTGAAATTTCAGAGAATTAGAGCAATTTAAAGTGTTAGAGTTATTTAGTACACTTCAATATTATATATTTAATATATATATATAAAATATTGAAGTGTACTAAATAACTCTAACACTTTAAATTCTCTGAAATTTCAAGTACCGGGTGTAAATGAGTGATGGGCCACCCCTTTAACTTTTTAACGTGTTCTTCGATTTTATTGAAATTTGGGTGGTTAATCTCGGACATAATTTTGAATTTTATGACATACGAAATCAATTTTTTGACTTCCGGTTTTACTGAAAACGATATATAAATTGAAAATTCAAATACAACACCTTATATATTTTTACATATTATAATTCTGAGGCTTCAAATACATACATTCCATGTGTCAAATGTCAATTCTAGGGATGTTTCAATTTTGTTTTTTATTGCATTTGTTTTATAGTAGATGGCTGCGACGTCATCTAAATCATAGATAATTGACATAGAATATCGACAAACTGATAATTTTTCTGAAAATTCATTCACTTGAAGTTTGTTAACGATTAAATTCTTTCTCGAACCAAAACTAAGTTTTATTAAAAGTAACAAACATGACTCAGTATTTTGAACAGCTCTTTCAAATTCCTTCTGAATGATTAACATATCAGTTTTCTCAATTACTAAATAACGAAGTAATTATTAATACTCTTAGTTTTGTTAACACCCTTTGCTCCTGTAACCGACCATGGTTGAATCTCAAAAAACTTGCTTTTATTAAAAAGTTGACGTTTCGCCACGACATTCGTGGCGAAACTGGCTTATATTAAGTTTTAATGATTGATCAGGTTGTGGAAGAAATCTTTGTAAATTTAGCCCATACTTATGCATTGTCGCGAGGCCTCGGTAGACCAGCGGTAAGGTGTACCGTTTGCAAACCGAGGATTGTGGGTTCGAGTCCACCTTGCTCTTGGGTGTTGTGTATGTCCGGAATTGTTGGGTAATGTACATAGTTTACAAGCCCATTGGCCTTTCGGAACCGGCGTTAAACTGTAGGTCCCTCGAGTTAAAAAAAAATAATTTGTCGCCTTATCTGATGACATATTATAGGTACTATGAAAAAAAAGAATCTGAGTATGATATTCTTATGTCTGAAATACAAAACAATTTTAGAAGTTTTTAGAAGATATTCAGAGCGCATTTTTTTTTATTGTTGCAATTTAAAAACAATTAGAAAACTCTTGATAATGGGTTAATAGCCCGAAACATATATCTGTTAAGTGGAATCAAGTCATTTGTTTTAATTTACTCGATTTGTAATTTTCAATGATATTCTACCAAGTGTCAAGCGAGCAGTCAATTGTCGTTATTACATGGAAATGCATTGTCCAACACCTCTTAGAAAAATTTTTAATCTTATGGGTTCTGATTGGCCGAGAATTACATATAGGCTCTTGCACCGTTTTATTGTTAAGCGTCGTTTAACTAAACTTGGTTTAATTTTTAAACTACGTTTATTTTTCTGGCCGTTGCACCAACGAATTGTAACCGACCCATTGCTAAACTGCGTTTTTGTAGTATTTTGGATGAAACAGCGAAGAAGAAACAGAATTTATTTTTCTAGTTTTCTAACCTACTTTTAATAGTAAATAAGTTGTTTTTTTTTGTGATTTGTATTAAATATGCATAAAATGGAAGTTAATAATAAAAGGAAAAGGGGACCACAATGATACTTTCCAGATAGAGCGGGAAACTGCGGATGTATGAACTCCAAAAAATTGAGCAATACTACAATGCTAAAAGTAGCTGATCGATGGGGGACAAGCTGTCATTCCTACAAAGTTAGATAGGTTCAATGGGCACTCTACCTGTGATATCATATAAATAAATTTTTTTTTGTGTGTATTTTTAATTATGGCGGGTAAATTTGCATTTATGAGTTGAATGAGTGCATTGTTCATTAGTATAGATGAACTATAAATCCACGCCTTCACTTCTGTTGGCCATATTTTTTACCAACTAGAGAGAATAACTGGCAAAATACCTATAAGATGATTATTGTTGATTAAACAAAAAAATCTATAACAATAATACAATATAATCGTATATCAATACGTTTGCATAGCTTGACGATTGCCAAGCAAACATTTTTGAAATAAATATGTGTCTACTGTTACAGGGCTACAATATTCCAGGAATTCTAGAACGTTGTCTAGTTGTCGTTATAGATATCAAACTCTTCATAAAACATTTTAAACAAAAATTCGAGTTTCCGCCGGCAAAATTTAAATTTTTAAGGAAGAATAAACCATTTTTTCTACAAATAACCTCAAAATTTACTTAAACTTCAAATTAAACGCCGAAAATTGGGCGTTTAATTTATGCGGAGTTTAGGGCGTCTTAAACGCCGTTTACATTTTGGTGCAAGCGAAAATGTCAAATTAAACTCGGTTTACCATTAAACTTAGTTTAATAATATACGGTGCAAGAGCCTAATAGAGATTTACTTTTATTATACACGATGTATCTGTCAAGGTCTTCAACGTCATAATCGATTTCTCGACAATCAATTGGCCTATTATCTATCTCAAAGATAAATATTGCATCAATTATTTAGACTATTCTACATTTCCAAGTAGACTTGAACATGACTAGTATCGTAATTGAAAAAATTTGTACAAATTTAGTATGGAATTCAGTAGATACTTTTCATTGCTTAAAATTGACGCTCATTTTTAGTATAAAGCTACAGTTGGGGAACATTTTTGTTGCTGTTGAGTGTTTCCGAAAAGGTTCCAAAATGTTTCTTAAAATTTCTTTCTGTTTCAGCAACAAATGTTGACTGTTTCTACTTGTCACCCTTCAAGCTACGATTCCACCGGAGCAACAATCTTGTTGCTGTTGCGTGTTTCCGTAAATGTTCCTAAATGTTCCTTGAAATTTCTTTATGTTTCTGCAACAAATGTTGACTGCTACTACTTGTCGCCGGTTTCCACTCTGAGCGGTAAACTTCAAAAGAAAATAGGAAACATGTATAAACAAATCCGTTTTGCTATTGCAGTGGAAACGTATCGAGAACGCAACTAGTAAACATTCGTGTCGCAGATTTTCAGCGTGCAGTGAAGTACGAAATAGTTATTTATGTACCAAGTGCGTTATATAGATCCTATCGCCCGGTGGGAAACTTTCGGTCCGAGGGCCTTTGACCTGAGAGATGAATGAATTTTATTTTTCACGAAAAAATTATTTTATTATAATGAAAAATCGATTTTAAAATGGATTCATTGCTCCTATAATTTCCATTTTCCTTCTCATAGTAGGCATGTCATTTGTTGATATTTTGACGTTTGTGAATATTTTTGTCATGAAATTTAGTAAATGTCATTGGTGCTTTCTTTGTATATTCTTATAGAAATAATGGAAATGAAAATGAATTTACCCAAGAATATCATAGAAAATGCAGCCAAAGCTGCGAATAATTCATTGCCGGAGAAATGCAGAGTCGTATACGACAAGGATTATGAAGTATTTAATCAATGGAAGTTGCTTCATTTCTCCTCATCCAATTAGAAGGCGTTATGATCCATAACGCCCGCTCATCACGATCTAGGGCATAATGAGTGTGTTTATAGCAACCGTATCCAAGGTGAAATAAACATATAATATACAAGTGAAAAATAAACGAATAAATATATAGCTACGTTTCTACCGGAGGAATATTGAGGAACATTTTTGTTGCTGTTGCTTGTTTCCGTAAATGTTCCAAAATGTTCCTTAACCCCTTGTTGCATAATGTGCCTAATATGGCACAAACCAATGTTTTACATCTCCGTAATACATACGTCAGAGAAATTTTACTTTATTTGCATGAATTACCATTTCTGGCACATACATACAAACATATTTCCAAAGAGGCAGCTCTCTCTCTGTAATTATTTCGCAGTTATATACGTTTTTCAAAAAGATGACGATGAATCAGCTGCTTGTCAGTATAATTGTAGATTGAGTAATAGTTTTGAGTTCATCCACGTAACTTTCTACCCAATAAAAATTGTTTTTGTAAAAAATATACTTTTAGTAACTGCCTCATATTGGCAAGTACTCGTATTTTTGAATAATTGACATTTTTCATCTAAAAATCACTTTGTGCCATATATGGAACATTATGCAATTCAAGTATATCTGACTTGACCATATTGTGCCATATATGGAACATTATGCAGTTCAAAAGTATATCTGACTTGGCCATATCTGCCGATTATGAATTTAGAAGATGTGAATGAAATCTTTTTCTGATATATTATGGATCTAGGGTTGCCAACTCTCGACAGGACTAACCCGGGAGAATTTTATAAATCCACTAAGGGGGCGGGGGGTATAAGAAATTGTCAATCAATTTTAAATTTATATTCAATTTGCTTTCGAGCAGTATCTAATATTTGACGGTTTTTCACCATAAAATCATAATCATCAAAGATCGAAGTTTTGTTACAGCGACGGTTACGTATAATTTCAGAAAAACCGGAGAAATTATTGTAACCCGGGAGGTCGGGAGGATAACCATTATCACCGGAGTCTCCCGAGCAATCAGGGAGACTCTATATGGATCCCAAGTTATTTTATGCATAAAAAAAATGTAGTTATACATAATTTTAATCAAAATGAAAGTGAAGACCAAATATCAGATGAAAATGAAATATTGGCTGTATAAAATATTTTTAGTTCATGTTGCATGCTGTGCCATATTTGGCACAAACCAGTTTTTCTTTTTTTTTGACAAAGAATATTGTGCTTTATTTTTTTAAATATTTTTCTGATGAAATATATGTCTTTTTCCCACTGAACCTTTTTTTTTATCAATTTAAAAAAATCATGCATTAAGGGGTTAAAATTTCTTTATTTTTTGGCAACAAATGTTGATTGTTTCTACTAAACAATAGCAACATTTAACAACAAAATGTTCCTCAATGATCCTTCGGTGGAACCGTAGCTTTATGTCCAAGAGTTTCCAATTTGTTGAAACACATGAAATAAAATTCAAGCTCTGATTGAAAACTATGCATTACAAAGTTTCTTTTTCACTCAATTATATTGTTTCAGTCATCTGTAAATAGTGAAACGTGTCCATCTAACACTAACATTATAATAAGTTCAATTTGGATAATTTGGTGTACAATCAATAAAAGCAACTCAAGCGTGTATTTGAGGAAAACTTGGTTCAATTGTTGGAATTCAAATGTTTGAAATAAAAATACGGTCACTGTAAGAAAGATTCAATACAAACACTTCAATTTATGTAAATTCAATACTCTTACATCATCTATGTAAATAAAAATGAAACGCTGTTCGTTGGTAAGCGCATCACTTGAGAACGGCTGAACCGATTTGGCCAATTCTTTTTCGAAAATGTTCGTATTAGTAAGAAAAACTCTCCCGAAAAATTGACAATCTCGAGAAAAAGTAAAAGTGTTTTTCATTTGGGATTTTTTCCGATTCAAACGACGGAAATGCGTAATTCTTTTCTATGTTGACTTTGATGAGTAGAAAGATTGTTTAATTACCTGTTTACATTTTCTATTAGGCTGAAATGAAATGCTAATATATTACTGTTTGTTAAACTAATGATTTGTTCTATAGCATTACGTCGAATGACTTAAAACCAATTTGAGAACATATTATATATTTAAATGACGTTAACTCAGTCTCAGTTTTGTTCTTCTAAAATTTCATTCCATATATTTTGGACTAGAAGGATTAAGAAATGGCATTAAAGTTTCACAAAAAAAGACGATTTCTGAATTCATTCCAAAATATGGAATTTGCTTCTTTTGCTCAGAAACTAGGAAGTAAAAATGAAGGACACCCTACTGCGTAGCACTAGGAATGATAAAACCCCTCGGCGCATGTGCTTGTCGTCCATATTTTTTGAATGTACCTATTATATAACTTAAATAACAATGAAAGTCGATATTACGAATGAAATGAAGGAAAATTGCAGTAAATGTATTAATAAGTCGATATTACGAATAAAATCCGTGAAAATTTAGCAAAAAAATTCATTGTTTGACTGTCGAATTTGAATATCCTATCCCGGCTCATTTTACTGCAAATTATGAATCAAATTGATAAGATATCTCTATGGATGGGAAGCAGACACAGACGCAGAATAGCTTAAGCTATCAACGTCGCTTGGTTACCGTGGCACACAGAGCACTTCGACGCATGTTTTGTAGGACTTCGAACATATCGACCTTGGCGCATGCGCATGTCGTAATGCCTATCTAAAAAACCCTATAATTTTTTATTCTTCGTTGGTAAAAATTGGGAATTCAAATTCCCTAATGAAATCATATGTGTTTTATCGATATCCGTTGGAATTTTTAAAATCGGGCCAGTTACCAACTTTTTGTCGTGAGACTATAACCCCTTTAGCTTCGCCTCGGGGTAATAAGAGGTAATTCGAGTACTTGGTCTCAATCTTCCTACTCTATTTAGCAAATTATCAGCCCAGCTCACTATTAATTTACTGATAGACTTTTAGTCAGTTTATCGGTATATTAATGGTGTTCAAATCTGTTGACAAAAGTGAGTATTCTTGCTTTCATTGGTAATCCATTACTAGTCCATCTGTAAAATTTGCCATTAAATAAACGATAATTTCGTTATCATATATGTGTATTACTGTATTATTATTTCATCCAAAGATACATGTGATGAAGACTGAGAAGAAGTTAAACTTTTAACTATCTTGTCAAGAAAATCAGAAAGAGACTTCAAAATATAACTGATACCAAAAAAAAAACCGGAATCTGCTAAACTATCTAAAATAACGTTTAACTAAAACTTGTTGAAGCGTTACTAGAAATAAGCAACCTGAAAAATAGAAAATGAAAATATAATTAATTGCTCTCAAAATCTATAATGACGAAATTTGCAATCAATCGTGTATTTTGGCATACCGAAATCTGTGATTCTTGGAAATCAGAACATATATTTTCTCAAATCCGTCAAATAAGAGAAGAGTGAAAGAGTAATTTTCAACTGGTCAGATAATATGTAACTGTAGAGTATTATATAAAATTAACAGAATTCAGAAATTCTGAAACTGATTGATATTTAAAATATGTTACGTGGGATTCGAACCCTCAAAATCATCATTATTCATAACATAATGCAAACCACACGGTTTACTAATTAACCTTGATGAAATATTACAATATCTAAACAGCATTCTTAATTTTGGATAGTTTCCATGATATTTGACAGCTTTTATTTCCTTTTCGTAATCCCATACTGTTATTTTGATTTAACGGTATTCAGATGACAATTGAAAAGTCAGTGTTAACGGCCGCCGGCCGTTATAATTTCATAACGGCCGGCGGCCGTTAAGAAATCACTTGTTCAAATATTTATTTCAAAACATCATTCTGCTCACAATAACAACATTGAAACCTTGGTCCACAGCGAGTTGGGAGAATAAACCTCTGGTTTTCATTTCGCATAGGCTAATAATACATCTTCATTACCTTTACATTCTTGCTTTTACGCCACATTTCAAAATTTTCATATTCTTTTTCATATCGCTCTTGAGTTATTTTCGGCAGTTAATCAACACTCGCTGCACTGCACATGATTCTCCCAATATTTTTAAAGGAATTTGATTTTGTTCCTCAATTTCATCAATTTCATCCATGGTCGTCGTTAAAGCGAACTTGAGAACACAAAAAACTGACGTTGTTTGTAAAACTGTCAAACTGTTCCATGACAACAGAGTGCACGACGTTGGGATTTTTCATTAGAATTACGAGGTACGGGGTTTTTTCTTTCTTCGGAATCAAAATATAATCTTTCAACGGGATTACGAAAAATTTTTAACGACACACGGCCGATACGCAAATAACGGATTCGGTTAGTTATAATCCTCGGCTGCGCCTCGGATTACAATATCCAACCTCATCCGTTATTTGCTACATATCGGCCTTGTTATGTTAATAACTATAAAACCTTATGCTCCTTTTTTCGAGTGGAAGATAAGGACAATTTCTACTTCCAAAAATTTTAGTTCACCTATTAGATATTTTTTCAATGATTGATAATTATTAAATCATTTTCCGTATTAAACTCATGTGAAACATTTTCTGTTTCGGTTGAAACAGTAACTTATGTAACAAGTCCAAAAAATACAATTTTTTTGGAAGAGTATACAAGATTCTAGGGGCCAACCTGGAATTCTGGGGATACAAAAAAATGCCGGCCGTAGAGCCCCTAAAGCACACCTACCTATATTTTCATACATTTCATAATTTTTTTGTGAATTTAAGTACAATGAAAACAACGAAGTAATTCTTCATGAGATATGAACTACCATAATTAATCCGGAAATGTGCTACTTCGTCAAGGAAAAAGAGTCTGGAAAGCGGGTACTTTAGGATTGCTGCCGGAAAATTATAAATTCTACTTACTTTTTCGAAATTCCTACGCGGTCAATAGCAACTAAGTACTCTTGAGCAACTCGGTTGGTCTTACAGTGTTTACCATTTGTTGCCGCAAACTTATAATAAAATATGATTGTAATTTATCTTCATGCAACATTTGTCTTTCTACTATGTTATTTCCAAAAAACACTAATAGCATCTCGAAGATAAAAAATGATATACCACGTGTTCACGATAATCACATGAAGGGGGGACACTTATACTTGTGGTCGAGTTCACGGCGGAGATTTCACAGTTCGATACGATAAGGTGAAGTAGTGCTACCTTCAAAAGAGACGGTACTGCACCACCTGCAAAAGTAGTTCGTTAGTTCGTTTGGTGCAGTAAGTGTCAGTATAGTGCATTTTGTGGGCTCGCGTTTCAGTTCACTAGAGATTTTTGTGAGTTCTCTGATTTTAATATATTTCTTCTGCTATTTTCTTGGTGAGTAAGAATTCTTTACCTAGTTCTTTAAGTTCACAAACAAATTTTTTTTGAGAATTTTGTACCGACAAAATTTTTTTTTGCGGTCTATTAACGAAGATATCCTATGCCAGATGCTCTCTTCCAAAATTTTGGAAATATATAGAAAATTAAACTTTTGTTATTGATGCAATTGAATCATTCAAATTGGACTATGATATTTAGTTTTAAAAACAACATAATGATTCATTATTAGTGATTATTTCTGAAAAATTTTCGGAAACGAATGTTCTGTTGACTGATTTATACTATATATGAAAAATTCATGTATTTAGGTTGCATTCAACTATTTTTTATGTTAATGAAACAACCTGATCACTGTGGTCAGCATCATATTCATCTCACATGTATCACATATAAGTTGAGGTGACATTTTCAAACAACAAGTGTAGTTCGTACTAAATATAAGTTTCAAATAAATAATATATTAAAAATATGAATTTATTTTTTACTTCTTCAACAGAAATGTGTATAAAATGGAATTCAATACATAGATTAATAAAAAACTCAGAGTTTTCATATAACTAAAAGAAAATATTTTAATATTTAGATTTAGCCATACAATTGAACTTGACATATGTATAATTGAATTCGGTCAGTGGAAAAATATTAGAAAATTAATGAGAATTATTAAAAAAAAACTATATGGCCCTCTGACAATAGTTCATAAGAATATGTCGAATAAAGCTTTCAAATGATACTCAAAAAATATTGGTTCATTCGAAAATACTATTATCATATCATAAGAACCATATAAAAAAAAAATTCTTTTGATGATAATTTTTTTCATATTGAGGTGATAGATTTTTTATTTGATTCGAATGAGCTATGTTTTTTTTAATAATTATTTAAATATATCTTTTCGGATGGGAGAAATTCAGTTTACATTATGAACAAAAAATTATTTCACTAAGTTTCATATTAACAATAAAGTAATACCATTACTTTTCTACAATAAAAACTAGAAATGCGCTAAGCTGAAAACAAAACACACAATATCTGAATTTACTTGAAAAATGTTCAACCATAAAAACTACAAACCAGTTTAATGTATTCATAACCTCTGATAGAGGTTGTTTCCATAAAGCTAACATTTCCTCATGTTTTTTTTCCGGTGGCTTTTGTAATATTCCATTTATTCAGCCTAATTCAGGCCATCCTTGGACATAGGCTGCCCAAAGTCTTTTCTATTATTCTCTATTTGTCGTTTTATTCCTCCATCTAGAACCTTTTGAGATATGCTCACTTCATTTTGAGTCTTCCTCTCCTTTTATAGTTCTACAGAGAGTTCTACCATTACAACTATATAAACACAAAATATTATAATGTAAATTCATAGTGGAAAACAGAATGTATCAGTGTAGTTAATATATAACCTGTCACTTGTTTTGTTACAGCAAATCAATCAGTACTAAAATTCTGAATATTTGCGTAAGAACAAAAAATTAAAATGACGTACCACTTAAAATCCCCCTCCTCCGTGCCTTTCATGATTTTTGAATGAGTTGACAACCTTTTTAAATCAAAAGATGATCCACTCGAAAGCAACATCAACATTTGTCGGTATTTTGCAGAAAGATTCCCTATCTTGTGGCTACATATATTTATATATATATATATATATATATATATATATATATATATATATATATATATATATATATATATATATATATATATATATATATTTATAAACAATTGATAGCCCCAGAGCCTTTTTCACTATTTCAATATAATTCGTTTCATAGTAGAGAACAATGTTGAAATTATCCAATTAAAATTTATGTTATTGTTGTTTCAGTGAAAAAGTATTTCAATAACCAGTTTCATTCATGATGGCATTTTTTTGTGAAATCAATTCAATTAATAACCAAACATATAATACAATAAATCATAATCATTAAATCATAAGCAACTCCAAAAGAATTTCAATGTTTCTTATAAATAGCACAATAATATAAAATTTTCAATGCTTGGAACAAGAAGGTTTGCATAATTACATTGTTTATAATTAAAAGGAAATATTCACGTTTCACTTTATTACTGCACGAAAATATTGAAATTAATTGTGTTGTATTCATATACCTATCTATTTGAATTTGTCGAATTTCATAATTTCGGCCTAGTTTGATCCAATTGACCAATTGTTTATGGGAGACTGATAATAAACTATTAGCATTGATTTTGTTATTATTTTGATTTATACAGTTAACTATTTTGATTTTGATTGCGATGTTGTTATGAATAATAATCGGATTAATATATGGAATAATGCTAATAGATCAAGAGCCCGCGACGATCAGACCTTCGTTATTTTATGAAACCTGTCCCTAATACAGATACAGAATAGTACAGTGGGAAGTTATTCGATCGCGAATATCCAAGTATTCCAGCCAAGCCAAGTATTGGTATAATACGGGAGGTCCTCAACCTGACTAGAATCTATATACCTACTGCGACTGTACTGCAGGTCCTGTAACTGTATTGGTGGTCCTGCACAACATATCTTGCGTGTACTGCACATGTAGTACAGGACCTGTAGAATAGATGCTGGGCCTGCAATACATATCCTTCATATCTTACACCTGTATTACAGGTCCTGCGCTTGTCCTGAAGATGTCACTTACATGTACATGTAATTTATACTACTTTGGCACAATATCAGAAGATTAGGAAAAAATTCTTTCGTAATATCCATAAAAATTTGCTTATGTATATATATATATATTTATATATATATATATATATATATATATATATATATATATATATATATATATATATATATATATATATATATATATATACCCCACGCAAACTATTAATGAAGAACAAAAATACTTCCCAATAAATTATGTGCCTAATTTGAGTAGCAAAATTTGTAACAGACTATCGAAAAATAACGTTAAAACAATTTGTACAAATAAAAGAAACTTGAAGTCATTCTTGGTCAATAATAAAGAAAAATCCAACATCGGAGAAAATAGTGGTGTTTACAAAATATTTTGCGACGAATGTCCTGCTTTCTATATTGGATAGACAGGAAGGAATATAAATATTCGTGTTGAAGAACATAAGAAGTCAATTTTACAAAACAAAAACACCACTGGCTTCTCTGAGCATTGTATAAAATTCAATCACTTCTTGGATTTCAACAAAACCAAATTGTTACATTCAGGTAACAAAGGAAAGCGCCTTGATCTTCTTGAAATTCTCCAAATAAGTTCTGCCCATAATAGTCAATTACCCCTTGTAAACGAACAAATTGATTTTCAGGTATCACCTTTGCTTTTGTCTGTCTTATAAAATACGATGTAATACTCTCCTGTAGTCAGTCTTGATAATGAGTTCATAACTCGAAACATGTCGACTTTTCGTTACTGCTAAATACAGTATCTAAATATTTTTTTATATTGTGAAACCAAGAAGAGAAGCCAAGTGTTTTTTATTTTAAAGTTTATACTTTATTCTTTATGATGTTTCACCAAGTGATGTGCGAGAATTCAATCTCAGTTATATATATATATATATATATATATATATATATATATATATATATATATATATATATATATATATATATATATATATATATATATATATATATGTTTGAGAAATGAAACTCTAAGTTTAACTTATTATTATACTTTATTCTTTATGATGTTTCACAAAGTGATGTGCGAGAATTCAATCTCAGTTATATATATAAATATATATATATATATATATATATATATATATATATATATATATATATATATATATATATATATACATATATATGTTTGAGAAATGAAACTCTAAGTTTAACGATTTTCACATATAATAGAACAACAGTTGCACAACGAGTTTCGTTGGCTCTACAGCTTCTTCAGGTGCCAATTTCAAACTAGAACCAAAATATCTAATACAAGGTTTGCAAAGTACAATTATAAATTTGAGAAATCCGTTCTGGGATTTTGAGAACAAACTACCTTTATTCATTGAAAAGGTTAAGAAGGGGAGGAATAACTTCTGGGAATTGTTATACCTATTAATTTCTAAAGTTTCGATAATATTTAATTTTGAACCATTTGCTCCGAGATGTAGAATTACGAAATCCGAATTGAAGTCATGTTTCTCTTTTATTGAATGTCTAGCTTGTATTGAATCTTCGTTATAATTTATGTAACTTCTCCTGTGTTCAGTAATCCTTTTTTTGAAATTTCTATGTGTACGACCTACATATATTTTATCGCAATTTCCGCACTTAAGTTTATAAACTCCCGATTTACTGAGCTTATTTTTTTTGTGACTTGTTTTTTATGTATTTTCCTAGACTATTTCTTGTTCTGAATGCTAAATTGAAATATATATATATATATATATATATATATATATATATATATATATATATATATATATATATATATATATATATATATATATATATATATATATATATATATATATATATATATATATATATATATATATATATATATATATATATATATATATATAGATAGATAGATAGATAGATATATATATAGATAGATAGATAGATAGATAGATAGATAGATAGATAGATATTTTTATTCATTTAGAATCATTATAATATAAAAAAAATACAGTGAACTAAAGAAACGTCAAAAACAGTATATTGGATACTAATTAAATAACATTAAAGTAGACATAGAAACACATAAAATTTTCACATTTTAAAATCAATAAATTCTTGCACACAGTAGGGTTCGACTGTGACTAAATATTCGAATAGTTTAGATTTACATTTTTTTGGATTGCTTTCAGTTTTTACAAAGTCGGGTAACGCGTTGAAATATTTTATGCAATTAAAAAGTGGAGACCGTTGGTAAAACGTCATATTGTGCTTAGGGTAATTAAGCATTATGGATCTAGTGTTATATGAACTGTTTTTTTTTGTAGTCAGAAAAAAGTTGTTCATTTTTAAGTAGAAAATTTATACACTCATAAATGTGGATGGCTGTAGCCGTTAGAAGGTTATTTTTCCTAAAAACCCCTCTACGTGACTCTCTGAACTTAATATTAAACATTGTTTCAATTAGCCTTTTTTGTGCAATGAAGACTTTATCGAAGTCGGGGCTCTTGCCATAAAAAATGACACCAAATTTCAGTCTAGAATAAAAATTTGCGAAGTACAACATTCTAATGACATTGTCATCTAGTGTTTTTTTCAGAACCCTGATAGTGTATGACACACTATTAAGATTAGAACAAAGTTTTCGGATGTGTTCTGACCAGCCCAAGGTGGCGTCAACATAGAGCCCCAGAAACCGCACAGAGTTATCCTGCTCGTAGTTAGTACCATTTATCACAATGCTAGAGGGCGTTTCGAAACCAGCATGGTTATTTTTAAATAAAACTGTTTTGGATTTATCGGAGTTCAGAATTAATTTGTTTTTCCCAAACCACCCTGTGGCAGTCAGCATGGCCAAACTGCATTTTTCTTGTAGTTCGGTGTAAAGCTTTGCGCTCACAAGTAAGGTTGTGTCGTCGGCATATGTTAAAATTGTATTATTTGAGCAATTCATGTCTTTTATATCGTTAATATAAATTATAAATAGTAGTGGGCCTATTAAACTCCCTTGAGGAATGCCGGTGTCAATAATTTTTGTTCCTGAAAAATATTTAGATGTGCCCTTTTTTATGACGACTTGTTGTTTTCGTTGCGACACATATGACTCAATCAATGTCAAGGCTATGCCCCGAACGCCGTATTTTTCTAGTTTTTCCAGTAGAATTTGGTGGTTTAGAGTATCGTATGCTTTTGACAGGTCCAAAAAAATTCCCTCTGCAATCTCTCTTCTTTCAATGCGATCGAAAATCGATTGCAGAAGGTCAAATGCCGTCGTGTCAATTCCTTTTCTTTTTGTAAAGCCATGCTGCATGCCACTAAGAAGCCCGCACGTATCAAAAAAAGAAATTAATCTATTTGATATCACTTTTTCAAAAATTTTCGAAAAACAATTCAGTAGGCTAATTGGCCTATATATATATATATATATATATATATATATATATATATATATATATATATATATATATATAAATCTATATATATATATATATATATATATATATATATATATATATATATATATATATATATATATATATATATATACAGTGCTTTCATGATGAAAGGAACAAATTCATTAAAAAAATTAGGTATCTATTTCATGTTAGAATCATCGGACAGGTCGATTAGTATTTTAATTTGGACAATATTCGCAAGAAAAATTTTGTATACAGGGTGTCTCATTCAAGAGCTATGGCTTTGTCATTAGTTTTTTTAAAGGTAATACCCTGTATATTATTTCACTTTACAATTCTACGATAAATTCTTATCACTTTTTGTGAACATACCATATGCCTCAACTTGATGGATTCCCAGATTATAACGGAGATAGTGGAGCACCTGGAGATTTAAAATGTGGATTAAAAGTACAAAAAAAAATTTAGGTAAACATTGTCATTAAATCTGAAGAATGAAATTTCACATGTACCATCTGAATTCATTCACTGGTGCTGTATAGTCCGCAGTTTTCACGTTTTTAACGCTCCAGGCACTACACTACTTCATTGTTTAAGAAAATGCAATTACTTGAGAGAGAACGTATTGAAGTACTTATGATGATTGGTTTTGGAGATAGGGTGCGTTCACAAGAAGAAGTCTGCAATCTATTCAATGAAAATCATCCTGATCGTCCGCCAATTACTAGATCGACAGTCAGCAAAATTGAATCAAAATTCATGAGATACGGCCACGTTAGAGATTTACCTAAAGGAAGACCACCGAGAGTATCTGAAGAAACAGTGCTGAACGTTCTACTAGAAACCCAAGATAACCCTCATACATCCATTACTACAATTTCCAATAATTTCAATTTATCAGTAGGGTCCGTGCATAAAATACTTAAGGTAAATAAGTATCATCCCTATAAAATTAAGCTGGTACATGAATTATTAGAAGACGATTTTGACCGCAGAGTACAGTTTTGTGAGCAGATTCTTGAAATTCATAATCAACATCTAAATTTCATTACAAACATAATTTTTTTCTGATGAAGCCACCTTTACTTTAAATGGCCACGTCAACAGACAAAACTGTAGGTATTGGGCGACCGAGAATCCTCATTGGATGCAAGAATGCCACACACAGCGGCCTCAAAAAATTAATACATGGGCAGCGATTGTTCGAAATCGTATAGTTGGTCCCTATTTTTTTGAAGGAACACTAAACGGAGAGGACTACTTGAACTTTCTCCAGTTCGAACTCATTCCGGCTTTAGCTGTTTTGTTTCCTAACCCACAAGATCCTGACATACCTAATAACGAGATATGGTTTCACCAAGATGGGGCACCTCCTCACTATTCAATCGCTGTTCGACAATTTCTTGATGCAACTTTTCCCAACAGATGGATAGGACGGAGAGGTCCGATTGAGTGGCCGCCAAGATCACCGGACATAACCCCATTGGATTTTTTCTTATGGGGTTATTTGAAGTCTAAAGTTTATTTGAATAGACCAAATAATATTGATGATCTAAAAGAGAGAATCAGGCAGGAAATAAGACTTATCAGTCCAGAAGTAATTGAAAATGTGCAACGGGAAACATTGAATCAACTTCAAAAATGTCTCGAAGTAAACGGACAACAGATTGAACATATGTAAAAATTAAATTAGTAATTACATTTGTGTGTTTTCATATCGTACCTCTCATTACCCACTATCTCCGTTTCTGGCAATCCATCGAGTTGAGGCATATGGTATGTTCACAAAAAGTGATAAGAATTTATCGTACAATTGTAAAGTGAAATAATATACAGGGTATTACCTTTAAAAAAACTAATGACAAAGCCATAGCTCTTGAATGAGACACCCTGTATACAAAATTTTTATTGCGAAAAATGCACAAATAAAAATACTAATCGACCTGTCCGAGGATTTTAACATGAAATAGAAACCTAATTTTTTAATGAATTTGTTCCTTTCATCATGAAAGCACTGTATATATATATATATATATATATATATATATATATATATATATATATATATATATATATATATATATATATATATATATATATATATATATATATATATATATATATATATATATATATATATATTATATATATATATATATATATATATATATATATATATATATATATATATATATATATATATATATATATATATATATATATATATATATATATATATATATATATTTATATATATATATATATATATATATATATATATATATATATATATATATATATATATATTTATCTCACTAGAATATTTCGTAATTATGCATAATAATACATATATTCTGGGTAGTTGTCATTGCATACTTATTCATGTTTTCAGTCTGTCGGATATTTAATATATATTATATAGCTATACTAGGTGAAATTTCGTTCCAAAAACCTGTAATACGATACTTGTACAATTTTGTTCCCGAAATATCTTCACAGTAAACCTAGACAATTTATGAACATTACGAGATAAATCGTTTTATTATTTGTCCTTACTTTCGTTAATCACTGGAAAAATCAATCAATATTCAAACCTCTTACACTGGCAGTTAATAGTACAAGTGGGTATTCAAATGAAATGATTTTTATAGCAATTGTGGGAGTTCAAATTATTTCCTATTGTACGAAATTTTGTTTGATGTGAAATTCAATCAACAGTGACCGTGACAATTCGAAAATATCAAATAAACTTGAATGTGTTGCAGATATATCTTTCATATAATTATATTTTCAAGGGTCTTCTTATAAATGGAGCGTTATATCATGGTCGTTCATATTACCTAGATATATATATATATATATATATATATATTTAAATATATACATATATATATATATATATATATATATATATATATATATATATATATATATATATATATATTAAAAATATATATATATATATATATATATATATATATATATATATATATGATATGGAATTTTTATAGTCCATATTTTTATTCAATATTATTATTAGAATATTAAAAATAGATAGTCAAATTATGAGTTATAGTGCTAAATATATTAATGAAAAATAGGTATTTGAGAAATAAGGATACTAAATAATATCATATATAATCATAATCAAATATCAGTAGACAAGCAATAGGCTTTATCTTACTCCGTTTATTATGAAAATCCATCTTAAATTTAATGTATGGTAATCAATTTAAAATATGAGGATTCATAAATATCTCTGAATGAAATTGAGAGTGAAATCAAAAATCATATTTAATGGAATATTTATCCTATTTTAAGGACTAGTTCAATTATAAATTTTTTTGTATCACTTATAAGTACGATTTGATAATTAATAAGTGAATTTGGATAGAAATGTTGAAAACACAATAACGAAGATAAGAAATTAGAGCGTGAAGATGTCCAGACAGTAACTCTGGACAATAATGAATATCGCCATAAACAGTGAAAATTCTCCTAAAGAGTAAGAATCGCAAATCGATGTTTAACACTTTTAGTACCTAGTTACCTATGAAATCGTTGCGAGATATTTCTACGAAAATTAAAATAGTTGAGCAGGAAACGTGATATAAAAAGTCAAACATTGTCAGTTTCAGTACATTTTGGAATTGAGAAACGATTTTAAGTGGATATATGACAAAAAAAGTATAATAGTTGATAGGAACCTGTCAGCAAAAACACTGGTGTGCATAAGTGTTAAATACCAGTTACGAAAGATGAATATCGACGAGAAAAAGTTATTACATTGATTATATGTTGCAATATGTATACAACGGAAATACTAATAGAATCCTCATTAGTGTATTGAAGTAATCCTTAGTTAAATTAAATTCAAATATACACAATACTGAAATTTATTGCATTCGATGAAGCAACAATAACAACACAACCAATTTGCCACTGATTATAGGAATTCAATGAAATAGGGCAGCACGAGTTTTCACAGAACAGAATAATTCAAATCAAGGGAGTAGCATTTTTTTTTCGAGGCAATAGCGTAATTTAAAATGGTGAAAAAAGTAATACAAAAACGCATGTACGTTTGCATTGTTCTTTGCTGTGGAAGGCTGTACGTTATTCAAAACTACAGCTGAATTTCTATCATTATTGAAAAGGAAAAATATTTTGAAGCAATGAACATTTATTTTGGTCTATTAAAAATAATGTATTGTTGGAAATGGGGCGGGAATATGGAAACATTGCGAATAAGTATACTAAAGGTATATGAGTATTAATTATAAACCATTTGAATCAGCGATACTCAAACTGCGGCCCGCCAGGCTTTTGAAAGTGGCCCACCCGTTTTAACTCCAAATTCTATTCACCTATTAACTATTTAAATTTCCGAGGAAATAATAGGTGCAGTTTTTTTTTACGTCAAGAAATAATGCTGTTTTTACAGCAAAATGATAAAAATTATCCTGAACTGCAAAATAACAACACCACCATTTGTTAGCTTTTCTATGCGAGATAACTGAGAAACTCACAGCCTCAATCGAAGCTTGCAAGGTGGAAACAAAATAATTTCACAAATGGCGAATACAATATTTGCTTTCATAGAAAAACTAAGTATTTATTACGAAGAAATTCAACACAAAGTACTTCAAAATTTTCGAACACTTACAAGTGTTACTCAGGACTGTGTTGCTATTTTCGAAGAAAACTGTTTGATAATTTCAAATTATATATCTGCACTATCAGACGAATTTAAAGGGAGATTTAAGAAAAATTAAAAATTTGCTACTGCTTGTAGAAAAATTATGGTACCTAGAAACGATGAGTATTTCACAATTGGCTTCAGTTTTGGATTATTATTATGCAGACTTGTTTGACGAGGTCATTGAAATGAAGAATGATACAAAGTTATTTTTAAAGAGACGAGAGAGAAGATGGAGTAGGTACGCTGAATTTTGGACAATAATGCCCGAACAATTTAAGACTGTGAAAAAATGTGATCCAATTCTGCTTACGTTGTTTTGGATCGACATATATTTGTGAATCATCTTATTCCAAAATGAAATATGCAAAGAACGTATATAGAAACCGACTTACGCTTTCTCATTTCGATGACATCAAAATGTTCCCAATATAATAAATAAACAATTAAACGTAACAGGTTTTTAACCAACACCTAAATAACAGATGTGATTTATGTAGGTAACTAAAATCTGAAAGTGGTCCATGAAAAAAAAAGTTTGAGTATGGCTGATTTGAATGATAATTAGAGATATCTTAGGCGGTGCTAATAATTTTATCAACTACTTTACACTTGATTCGGGAGTTAGGAAAATTTCACTATAACCATGTGTGGCATATATGTTCTGTTTAAGTTATTTCAAATACAAATTATATTGGAGGAACTATATGAGGGGTCTAGTATCAAAACGTACAATATCCATTTTAGTTGTTTTGTAGAAAATCGATTAAAACGATTCTCAATTAAGTTATTGATGAAACCATAGATTTTAATGAACTGATATCTCAATGTAATATTGTGGTATGTCTGTCTATACTCAAAATTAAAGAAATATTACAAACTAGGCTTATTTTACAAAAAAAAGTTTAGAGATTGTACGTTTTGATCCAATAGCATGTTTTGAAAATAAAATAATATCATCACGATTTTTTTTATTTTTTTTTTACTAAATATACAAAACAGTATTTTTTTAAGATTATTGATATATTTTTTCAGACTCTAACGCTAGGTCCTTCATCAGAATATTCACAAAGATTCTTTTCTTCCTTTTCTTTATTTTCTGCATATTGCTTTTCTCCTTCATCTAGAACGAATTTGTAAAATTGCAAATCTTCGTAGGTTCTCCGCTCTTCGCCGTAATGAGCTTTAAGCAATGAAGTCAAGGTAGTAACTTTTTTCACTTTCATAACATTTTTTTTGCAATAATAGTAGGGAAAATATCTTGTATTTTTTTGCCTCTTTTGCAAATTGATTGGTCAGCTCCAAGATCACTTTTATACGTAGTTTCTCCTTGCGCTCACAGGGGTTACATTAACTTCCATTTTTAACTCTTTAAATATTAGTTTTGACAAATATTTTTATTTTCCTTAAAAAATCACTATGAAAGTACTAAAAAATAATCGTAGCACGACACTATTTTAAATTATTTCAATACTGCGTAAATAATGAAAAATTCAGTTACAGACGATATGATCACGTGGCCAAATCGCGTTTCCTATTGGCTGTTTGGAGATTGTTCGTTTTGATCCCCATTTATCAACGGATATTGTACGTTTTGAAACCAAACCCAATATTTAAGTGCAAAATACTATGGGAGATTGATTGTTTTGAAACTAAAAGAAATTATCATTATATTCGCCGTAAAATTCTGTTAAGGAAATATATTTTATCTGAATTTTTATGAAAAGTGGAGATTGTACGTTTTGATACTAGACCCCTCATATAGTAAATATCGAAAAAACAACTTCAAGCGTAACAATATTTTGGATATCACTTTATTTCGATTACCTATTGAAATATGCTGTGAAGTCATAAGAAACTAAATCTACTTCATCTAAAATTATCATCATTTCAAAACTAACAAACAGTTCTCAGTTATACTGAAAGAGATTTACAGTAAATGTTTGATTTATAATTTTTATGAAATATAATTTAATAACGTTGTACAATCTTTAGTGTCACCATTATTAAATTATATTTTCTTAAATGACGACACTATCTTTAGTGTCAACATTATTAAATTAAATTTTATGAAATGACGGATCAAATTCCAATGAATGTTAAAATGGATATTTTGAGTATCGGAAATTTTATAAGTCGAAATTCTTTGTTAGGTTTTTCCGTTCCTTCAAAATTGAGAGAGAGATATTCCTAATAATATTGAATACCATTTCGTTCGGGCTTAATATTTAAATTTATAAAATACAATATGTACAAGATAGTTGACATCCGGATTATAACCTATTCTTAATACAATGAATCTACTTAAAATAATTGTTGTTGGAATGAAGCTTGTCATTAATGATCAACATAAAGTATACCAAATCAAGTAACTAACCGGGCGTCCGATGAACTGTGAGCGACTGAAAGTCAATTTTACGGAATATAATCCTATCTCGATATTATGCCTTAAACTTGTCCTACTACTTCAATTCATTAATTTATAAGGGAACGAATAACAATGAATTGAAAATCTCATTGACCCATTCTCTTTCAATCTATATTATTCCTTCTTACATACATTTGAACTGAATACATACATCCTCAAATATATATATATATATATATATATATATATATATATATATATATATATATATATATATATATATATATATATATATATATATATATGAAAAACTTGGTTCTCGGGATGAACCGCGTAAAAGATTTGAAAAATCTCGACGTTTCGGCTCCTTTTGCGAAGCCATCTTCAGGAGAATTAGAAGGGAAAATTATTCTACTAAATGCCGTGTCACACCCAATCGGAGTGCATCCCGCACTGACACCGTGCGTGAATACCCCATTGACGTCAATACTACGTCATTAACTACGTCAATGGAGTACCCGCCCCCCTTCCCTATAAATACGGCCACGCGACGATCGGCCCGTCAGTTGACTCTGAAGAGTAGGCAGGTTGAGACTTCAGAGTTGACAGGAAGTAGTACGGTTAGTGGAGTAGGCAGGTTGAGACCACGCAATCGTATTATTTCCGATTCCTCCTAATTCGATTCGTGGAGTAGGCAGATTGAGGCCACGTATCTGAATAATTTTCCCTTCTAATTCTCCTGAAGATGGCTTCGCAAAAGGAGCCGAAACGTCGAGATTTTTCAAATCTTTTACGCGGTTCATCCCGAGAACCAAGTTTTTCAAATACTTCCGACCGCGGAAATCTTTCTGAACATATATATATATATATATATATATATATATATATATATATATATATATATATATATATATATATATATATATATATATATATATATATATATAAATATATATATATATATATATATATATATATATATATATATATATATATATATATATATATATATATATATATATATATATATATAAATATATAGGGGCTATACCGATAATTTTGCTCTACTTATTTAATATTTTCCCGCGACTAATTTCTTTATTATTGTTTATTTGCTCGTTTCTGAGATCTCGCGGATGGCATTAATCGCCTCCGTGGCAGAGTTTGACCAAATCTCCCAAACCGGAGAGTTCAAACAATAGTCCACGAAGGTGTGTTTGTCTTCCGTAGCAGAGGTTTTTATTTGTTGTACTATTTTCATCTCCAAATTTTCAATCCAATGCTTTGCTACGCCGTTCTGATGAGGACCAAAGAGTCCGAAACACGTGTCAACGGTATATGAACGTTCTATACCGATAATTCTGCTCTACTTTTTTAATATTTTCCTGCGACTAATTTCTTTGTTGTTAGATAAATAGTACCCTATTATTTTTATTTTCGAACATTACGTAGGTAAAGGTTTCTGTGGTTTCCCTTGCCATCTAATGATAACAATTTTGAATGTTGATATTAGACTGAATAGCACGTAATAAATAACCACATTCGAAAAAAATTTTAGCAAGATAAAGTAGTCTTTGTCTATTCAAATTTTTTCAAATCAATAAATGTCATAGAAATTGCCAATTTTTTCAAAAGTTTTGAAAAACTACGA
This sequence comes from Cynegetis impunctata, assembly GCA_030704885.1. Classification (NCBI taxonomy): domain Eukaryota; kingdom Metazoa; phylum Arthropoda; class Insecta; order Coleoptera; family Coccinellidae; genus Cynegetis; species Cynegetis impunctata. Next base: position 547,973 of record JARQZK010000730.1, read on the forward strand.
ATGTCGTAGTGAAACGTCAACTTTTCAATAAAATTGAGTTTTTTAAGATTCAACCAGCCTGTTATTGCTAATAATTATCAAGAGATTATAAATATATATATATATATATATATATATATATATATATATATATATATATATATATATATATATATATATATATATATATATATATATATAAATATATATATATATATATATATATATATATATATATATATATATATATATATATATATATATATATATATATATATATATATATATATATATATATATATGTGTGTATATATATCTAATATATAAAATTCTCGTGTCACGGTGTTAGAAGTTAAACTCCTCCGAAATGGCTCGAACGATTCTCATGAAATTTTGTGTGCATATCGGGTAGGTCTGAAAATCGGCCAACATCTATTTTTCATCCCCCTAAATGTTAAGGGTGGTCCTTAATTTTGTATTTTTAGTTTTCACACCAAATTTTCTGTTCAATGTTTTTTATGATACAGCATTCAAAAATACATACAACTCTAAATTTTCACCCCTCTACGATCAACCCCTATTTTTTATTTGTTAAACTCCTCCGAAATGGCTCGACCGATTCTCATGAAATTTTGTATCTAGAATTGGACAAAATCTATTTTCCCCCTGAATGTTAATTTTATTTTTTATTTTTCAGACAAAATTTTTTGTTCTTTTTCTTATGATACAAAATTTAAAAATACATACAACCCTAAATTTTCACCCCTCTACGATCAACCCCTTCTTTTTATTTGTTAATTATAAACTTCAATTTTTTTGGCAAGATTTTCATTTTCATTTTGTCATGATTAAGAATGGGAAAATTCATATTACTCTCAATTTTTCACCCTTCTACGATCAACCCCTATTTTTCCATCGCGATTTTTATTTTATCCACAGATCCGCAATAGGATTGCAAGATGGCAATCGAAAATAACAATAGTCTGTCTGAGAATAGGTCGTAATATATTTTTCATACCCATAAATATTTTTATAAATTTTTTGGACAAAATTTTTTTTTCATGATGTTGCATTAAAAAATACATACAACTCTGAATTTTCACCCTTTTATCAACAACCCATATTTTTCAATACCCATTTTAATAATTAAAAAGTTTGCCGGGTCAGATAGATTGATAGATAAATAATGATAGTTAGATAGATAGAAATATAGATACATCGGCAGATAGATGAATAGATAGAAAGATATATAGATAAAAATAATTTATATGGCAGAACAACGTTTGCCGGGTCAGATAGATTGATAGATAGATATGTAGATAGATAGATAGATAGATAGATAGATAGATAGATAGATAGATAGATAGATAGATAGATAGATAGATAGATAGATAGATAGATAGATAGATAGATAGATAGATAGATAGATAGATAGATAGATAGATAGATAGATAGATAGATAGATAGATAGATAGATAGATAGATAGATAGATAGATAGATAGATAGATAGATAGATAGATAGATAGATAGATAGATAGATAGATAAAAATAATTTATTTGGCAGAACAACGTTTGCTGGGTCAGCTAGTATATACATAAATATATATAATTATTAAATTCGATGGACGATGAATCAACTCTGTGGTAGTTCATATTTATATTAAAAAAATTAAATAATAAGAAAATAACTTGTCTAAAAACCACAAAATGAAAATAACTTTTTATTCGACTAGTTTCGCCTGTTACAGCATTATCAAGACTGAATACATAATTGATTATGTATTCAGTCTTGATAATGCTGTAACAGGCGAAACTAGTCGAACAAAAAGTTATTTTCATTTTGTGGTTTTTAGACAAGTTATTTTCTTATTATTTAATTTTTTTAATATATATATAATTATATATATATATATATATATATAAATATATATATATATATATATATATATATATATATATATATATATATATATATATATATATATATATATATATATATATATATATATATATATATATATATATATATATAAATATATATATATAGTGCACAGAATTCGAGGGAACCATGGGGATCTCCAAGAGGGCAAGGGTTGGTGGGTAGTTTAAATTTGACAATGTTGCGTATTTATATGTCTAACGAATTGATATTAACATACTAATTTTAAAAACAATCCGACTTTTTGAAAAAATTATTTTGTTGAAAAATCTATCAAAAAAACTGAAAGAACTGTCTTGAAGCAACTTCTTTTGCTCTACAAAATGTAGCCATATGACAGAAGATATTCTTTTACTTTGTCAATAATTTTAATACATAACTACTTCCAACTTTGTTTCATTACTAGGTATTGTTAATAATTAAATTGATGTATACAGGTACTTCAAAAAATTCAAATTTCTAGATTTTGAGTACCTTCATTGAATTAACTACGGACGGATCTGATATAATCGTCTCCCAAAATAAACGGCAAGTCGAACTAAAATGATCTGGTCATCTCTCTCCGTTTCAGGTTTATTATCAGTTTTTGCTTTTTACGCACAGGATAACAGTTCGACTTAATCGGATACGGAGATGATGCTGTAAAAATCCTTTAAATTTTACCCCTACCGAATGAAAAAATCAACACACATCGATGTGTTTGGTGAAACCTTTTCATTTACAAGAACAAGTTTGCATTCTCGTATGTTGGATTGAAACTCGTCTGGTACGGTCATTTTTATAAAAAAGAGATACAGGTTTCGTTGTAGGTAGTGCGAACGAACCTACATCTGGAATTCTGCGCAGAATTCGAGGTAACAATATTGTCTTGTTGTCTATCTGATGCAAGAAATTGTGATGGAGTTCTTGATAATTCAGCTCATTTCGCGGAAGCGACTTTCGCTGTTTTGGAATACTGTGATCCTTGAAAGACGCATGGATTGCCTTGTGATTATAATTCATAGTTATTTCCACGTTCATAACAAATCAACAAGAACTGGAACTGTAGTTACTTTTGCTGACCCACCTGATGTCCTAATAAGAAAATGAATGCCACACATAGGCTGTATGAATTATTCAGTAGTTCTTCTCTAATGTCCAAATTTCACAAAATTTGTGAAATGTTTGATGAACTACAAAAAAAATACAATTATAACTTAAAATAAATGTTGATATATAAGCATTTTATAAAGCTAGAGTTCCACCGCAGGAACATTTTGTTGTCGAATATTTCTCCTTGTCGCCAAGGGAAGACTTATGGCGACATACGTGAACTTCTTGTTTCAAATTTTGGATTGATTGGGCCGATACTTGGTGTAAATTAATAAACATATTAAAACAATGGTTAAAAATAACAATTTACACTTTTATTATAAGAAATAACGCATGACGCACGTTTCGGTGGAACTTCACCTTCTTCAGATGCTAATGGCAAACTAACTATGATTTTCTGTTATATCGAAAACAAGAAATGACAAATTATGTAGAAGAGGTAAATACAAAGATGGTTACAAATAATTATTAGAAAAGGAAAAACCAATTCTGAACTGCTAGTCAGGTAGTTCGGTAATTTTGAAAAGATTAAGAAGGGGGCTTGAAGTATAATCGATTTGGCTATTCAATAGGAGACCGGAATGCTTGTATTTATTTATCTGTAATGATTCTAAAAAATTAAGTTTAATTCCTTTACTTTCAGTATATAATATTTTAAAATCGAAATTGAATGTGTGATTTTCTTGGATTAAATGGTTTGCATAATGTGAATCCGACTTCTGATTAACAAAGCTACGTTTGTGTTCTGAAATTCTAGTTTGAAAACTTCTGAAAGTTTTACCAATGTAAAACTTATCACAATCGCCACAATTAATTTTATAAACTCCCGATTTATTATCTTTATGAACTTTGGATTTATTATTTTTTATATGATTTCCTAAATTATTACCGGTACGATAAGCAATGTTAATGTTGTGCTTAGATAAGAGAGATTTAAGTTTTTTACTTGAATTTCCGATGAAAGTGAGGCTGTTGTATTTGATATTATTTTTAGTAAGGGGGTACACCTGGTTAATCGCATTTTTGAAAAACTTTTTATCTATCATATTGTCTATAATATTGGGATCATAATTATTATTTACGGCAATTTGTTTAATTATATTTTTCTCGATGTTAAAATTGGCATTTGAAAGTGGAATATTTACTAAACGATGTACCATACTATTGGAAGCTGCCATTTTGTGTTGGAAAGGATGTAGGGAAGTACTATGTATGACGCTATCAGTGTGCGATGGTTTGCGAAAAATTGAAAAATTATGTTTGTTATCTACTTTTGTTATTTTCAAATCCAAATAGTTAATCGAGTTATCTTTTTCCATCTCTAAAGTGAATTTTATATTAGGGTGTAAAGTATTAATGAATGTTTGAAAGCAGTCTAGTTGTCTAAGAGTACCAGTGAAACAACAAATAATATCATCCACATATCTAAACCAATAAACGAATTGTCGACTAACAGGATGATTTTGAATTAATTCATAATCCTCACTTTCATCGGAAATTCAAGTAAAAAACTTAAATCTCTCTTATCTAAGCACAACATTAACATTGCTTATCGTACCGGTAATAATTTAGGAAATCATATAAAAAATAATAAATCCAAAGTTCATAAAGATAATAAATCGGGAGTTTATAAAATTAATTGTGGCGATTGTGATAAGTTTTACATTGGTAGAACTTTCAGAAGTTTTCAAACTAGAATTTCAGAACACAAACGTAGCTTTGTTAATCAGAAGTCGGATTCACATAATGCAAACCATTTAATCCAAGAAAATCACACCTTCAATTTCGATTTTAAAATATTAAATACTGAAAGTAAAGGAATTAAACTTAATTTTTTAGAATCATTACAGATAACTAAATACAAGCATTCCGGTCTCCTATTGAATAGCCAAATCGATCATACTTCAAGCCCCCTTCTTAATCTTTTCAAAATTACCGAACTACCTGACTAGCAGTTCAGAATTGGTTTTTCCTTTTCTAATAATTATTTGTAACCATCTTTGTATTTACCTCTTCTACAAAATTTGTCATTTCTTGTTTTCGATATAACAGAAAATCATAGTTAGTTTGCCATTAGCATCTGAAGAAGGTGAAGTTCCACCGAAACGTGCGTCATGCGTTATTTCTTATAATAAAAGTGTAAATTGTTATTTTTAACCATTGTTTTAATATACTTCTTGTTTCCACTGGAGCAACTAAAATTGTCAATAGTTGCATGTTATTTAGTAGAAACAATCAACATTTGTTGCCGAAAAATAAAGAAATTTTAAGGAACATTTTGGAACATTTACGAAAACAAGCAACAGCAACAAAAATGTTCCTCAATGTATGTCACAGATTTGTTTACATATGTTTCATATTTTCTTTTGAAGTTTACCGCTCAAAATGGAAACCGGTGACGAGTACGACAGTAAACATTTGTTGCCGAAAAACAAAGAAATTTTAAGTAAAACTTAGGAACATTTTGGAACATTTAAGGAAACACGCAACAAAAATGTTCCTCTGGTGGAATCGAAGCTTAAAAGGTCACAAGTAGAAACAGTTAACATTTGTTGCCGAAACATAAAGAAATTTTAAGAAACATTTTCGGAAACACGCAACAGCAACAAAAAAATGTTCCACAAAATTCCTCCGGTGGAACTGTAGCTTAAGATACTAAATTATATGATCTAATAGATATCAGACAACTAAATTCACGTAAAATAAAAAAATTTCGTATCCCCTTATATGGAAAAATTGAAGAATCACTGAACTTAAGAAACTATTATACAGGGTGTTTCCAAATAAGTGGGAAAGTTTGTAGAGGGATTCCTTATAGAAAATTAAAAGGAGGCTTTCATGTAAACACAAGCTCTTAGGCCTGCCCTTGAAAAGTTACATGCTTCTAATAATGAGATTTGATATTGAAGATTTTAAAACCCACAATTCAACTTTCAACTAAGTACCACTTAAAAATAAATGCGAATTGAACTTTTAACTACCAGATAAAACTCAAAGGACTTGACAGCCACCAACTAAAGTTTTTAGATTCTATTTGTATAGATCTGTTCATACACGATGATGTATTTTATTTTTCTATTTAAAAAACTATTTCTTTTACGGAAACAACACAAGAGTCAAAAAAGTTTAGCACTAAATCATTATTTTCAACAGATATTTTTTAATCAACAATTTTATTTTGTTAAAAAGTTCTGGTAAAAAATGTAATAGAGGATGCATGTTTCACCCCTTTAGAAGATCATAACAAAATTGAAAAATTATTCATAGGCAGCCATTTTATTGATGGAACACAGAATTCTATTTCTGTTACTATTCAGCAATTTCAAGAAAAAAAATAAAAACTTGTTTTCCAAATTTTCATAGGACAGTCTTAAGAGCTTTTGTTTGTATGAAACAACTCTTTTAATTTAGGACTGACCACCTAAAAACTTTCGTGCTCAATTGAAAAAAATATGTGTATTTTATTAGTTATTTATGTACCAAGTGCGTTAGGATCTAGTAACGCACGTGGTGCATAAGAGATGTTATTTTTCACGAAAAAATTATTTTATTATAATCAAAAATCGATTTTAAAATCGGTTCATTGCTCCTATACTTTCCATTTTCCTTCTCATAGTAGGCATGTCATTTGTTGATATTTTGACGTTTGTGAATATTTTTGTCATCATATTTAGTGAATGTCATTGCTGCTTTCTTTTTGTAGTCTTATAGAAATAATGGAAATGAAAATGAATTTACTCAAGAATATCATAGAAAATGCAGCTAAAGCAGCGAATAATTCACTGCCGGAGAAATCCAGAGTCGTATACGACAAGGATTATGAAGTATTTAATCAATGTAAGTTGTTTCATTTCTCCTCGTACAATGAGCGGGCGTTATGATCCATCATGTCCGCTCATAACGCCCTGTGTGAGTGTGTTTATAGCAACCGTATCTAAGGTAAAATCAACAAATAATATACAAGTGAAAAATTGAAAAAATTAGATGTGAGAAGATATTTCCGAATAATTAATAAGAAATTGATGAACTGGTGGTCTTAAATATAAATTAAAAAGCGTTATTAGCGAAATATTGTGATTTTATCGAAGGAATAACATAAAAGGAAACAAAAAAATGTATTCATGAGAGAACAAGTTATTGTTTTGAAACATCGGTGAAATAACTACTAAGACGTAAAAAACTTTAAAAACAATAACCCATGACGCACGTTTCGGTGAGAATTCACCTTCTTCGGACGCCAAGTGCAAAATGATTAATTTTCAGCAATACCTTCTATAACAACAAAGATGCATATAACAAATTAGGTTGAATGGGGAAATACAGTGATGTAGTTAGGAATGGAATTCCAAACTGAGCTGCTAGCCAGGTAGTTACTTGATTTCGAAAAGATGGAGATAATGGTCAATCTGGTTTTTCATATAGGATCACTGAATGTTTAAATTTAATAATCTGCAGCAATTCTTAATTTTATTCCGTTACTTTCCGCATTTATATGTCAAAGTCTGAATTGAATTTATGTGATTTTCATGGATTAAACGGTTTGCATAATATGAGTCGGACTATTGATTAACTTCAGCTTATGTTCTGAATTTATGGTCTGAAAGCTTCGTAAAATTCTACCAATATTAAACTTATCATATTCAATTGCATACACTCCCGATTTATTATGTTTGTGTACTCTGTTTTTGAATGGTTAAAAGTTTTCCAGGAATATAATCATTTTGCACTCAGCATCCAAAAAAGATAGTAGTTTTTCTATACGTTTTAGACCTCTTAGACCACGATTTTCAAAAATTTTTCATGTTTGATATATATATACATATATACATATATATATATATATATATATATATATATATATATATATATATATATATATATATATATATGTATATATATATATACATATATATATATATATATATATATATATATATATATATATATATATATATATATATATATATTTCTTCCCGGTACATATAGGCGTCCGAAATTAAGATCGTAGCGCCGGAACGGCTAATATCGGTACTAGAGCATGGGAGATTAGCTGTTTGTTTACATTGGTTGTAATGGTATTCACGTTCATTTCGTTTTGAGTTTTCGAACGTTTATCGTCGTAATTTGTGTTTTTTTTGGACTTTGTATTTTCCTGTGATATATTGTGTTTGGATTGAGGACAATTTTATCTCTGTTCAACAGTAGATAACCTACCTACATCAAGTTGAAATTTACACTGAGTTTTTATCATTGAACATGAAAATCAATAATAAAATAAAGTAGAGGACGAATAATTTAATTGGTTGAAGGAACTATGTATACCTCATGAAAAGGCTGTATGATAGAACACGTATTTATTTAAAAAATAAAGAAACTTTCAAAAGTTTCAAAAAAACATCTCTGACATGTGTACTTTCATTACGAACTGAAGAATTTTTGAGTATAATAGACAAAACTAAGTACTTACCAGCTAAACTGAAAGAAACAACATGAAATAAAAGAAGAATAATATGAATACTCTGCTTGAATGGTTTGAACGTAATAAGTTATTATATTTTTTGAATTTTCCTGACGTATAACAGCTATCCTAAAAGTACGGTGGACTTCTGTGAGTCTGGTTTTTTTGATAGAATCTCTGTTTTCCTGATTATATAATTGAATATTTTAGTTTTTACCTAGCTATAGAGTCCAGATTTATTTCATATTCTTGATGTTATGATAAACTGTTATTTTGGTTGTGCAAATAAACATAATTTGTTATTATTATTTTAATAGTATCTCTGGTTGTTACATGAAAGAAAATACAATAATCTAGAATCTCTGGATGATGGCCCAGGTTCAGATTCCGATAAAAGTGGAAGATTTTTCGTTAGAATAGCATTGGACTTCAAAAACTCTACGATTTCGGTTAGCTGAAAATTGCACATCATTAGTTGGTATAATTCTATATGGAAAAATCCACAAACTTACTGCAGGGAAAATAATTATTCTCAGTAAACTGTAAAGAACAACACTCTTATGTTCAGACATTTTTTTTCAATCTTCAAGTTATGAATCCACACCTTCTTCTGTCCATCATTTCCTTGTTTCCCAACTTTGTTTGGAATGCAACTTTGAATTGTCCAGCTTTCGGAAAGGTATGTAAGCTATATTCGGTTTTTTTGCCCAATATGAACAATAGAATACACAACAATAGTGATTCATCTCTCCTGAACGTTTGTAAACGATCCAAAATACAATTAAAACTCAACAACTTCTCATATAAAATACACGTAAACAGATGTAAACAAAGCAATCTATCTCCCATGCTCTAGTAATATTCGACACCGGTAGGGGGCGTATCGCTTATTATGTTTTCCCTATTGGCATCTCCAGCGGCTCCTGTGTCAAAAGATCTTGAATTGTTTTCGTTGCAGAACGAATTTATCAAAATTTGGTGGAATTTTTCCAATCGCCGCCATTTTTACGTACATTGGGTTCAAGTTGACTTAAAATCATTTTTTCGTTTCAACTCTTTTTCTCAACCGCGCTGCATTTCGAGCTGGCTATTCCGTTTGAAATGTATCTCGATCTGTCATCAGTACGCAATGCGCGTAAAATACGACTTTATTGATGGAGCTCTGCTGCTCACGCTTTTTTTTTAAATATATGTGCCAATGAAAAGTTTTCCTGGACTTTACTACATTCCGTCGTTCTATGTGAAAAAAATGATTTAATTTTCCATTAATTTTAAGAATTCATTCCCCAAATTAACTATTCGATTCAGTATGACGTTATTTCCACATGGTGATTGTGTGAGATTCTGATTAACATGAGTTATATTCATTTTCATTAATCACTAGTAGGAACGGAAGTGATAATATGTTTCATTTATTTAAATATGGAATTTCAATGCACAAAGTGAATGCACAATCAAATATTTGATATTATTAATGGAAAAAAATTTATGTTGATACAGTTCCTATGATAATTTTAATTTTATGTTTCTACTATCAAAGAGTGCGATAATTGTACTCAGAACTTGGTATTCCTCAGATGAATACACTATTAATATTTGTTGAACTTTTTTATAAAATTATCAATACAAAATAAAGGACACCCTACTGCGTAGCACTAGGAATGATAAAACCCCTCGGCGCATGTGCATGTCGTCAATATTTTTTGAATGTACCTATTATATAAATTAAATAAATAACAATGAAAGTCGATTTTACGAATGAAATGAAGGAAACTTGCAATAAATGTATTAATAAGTCGATATTACGAATAAAATCCGTGAAAATTTAGCAAAAAAATTCATTGATTGACTGTCGAATTTGAATATGAATCAAATTGATAAGATGGGAAGCAGACGCAGACGCAGAATCAGTTGAAGCTATCAACATCGCTTGGTTACCGTGGCACACAGAGCACTTCGACGCATGTTTTGTAGGACTTCGTACATATCGACATTGGCGCATGCGCATGTCGTAATTCCTATCTAAAAAACGATATATTTTTTTATTCTTCGATGGTAAAAATTGAGAATTCAAATTTCCTAATGAAATCATATGTGCTTTATCGATATCCGTTGGAATTTTTAAAATCGGGCCAGTTACCAACTTTTTGTCGTGAGACTATAATCCCTTTAGCTTCGCCTCGGGGTAAAAATAAAAATACAATGAGGAAATTACTTTTACTAAAGATATACATACATATTATACAAGAAATAGAGACAACGCATGGTTAAAAAACCCCAATATACCAAACATGTATTTCGTATGATAACTAGTTTTATAAAAACTAAAACAAAATTTCCTAAATTCACTAAATTATAAAGGACCACCTTGGATAAAGATGAAAAATTATGTAGTCATGAAATTTGTTTTTATGAAGTTATAAATGATAAGAGAATGATCATTATAGTCATGTGTATATGTGATTTGTATTCACTATGTTAAGACTTACATTCTGATGTATAATAATGCTGTAAAATAGAGTATAGACACAAACTATCTCTGTTACCATTACTTATCTGATATTTATGGTTATGGTAATAAGGGATTATTTCAACAAAAAAATATTTGTATTTGTAAAGATTATACTCGACTAGAAACGGTTCATTGTTATATATATATATATATATATATATAAATATATATATATATATATATATATATATATATATATATATATATATATATATATATATATATATATATATATATATATATATATATATATATATATATATATATATATATATATATATATATATATATATATATATATATATATATATATATATATATATATATATACATATATATATATATATATATATATATATATATATATATATATATATATATATATATATATATATATATATATATATATATATAAATCCCTTAGTTACTCAATGTCAAATTTACCATCAGAGAATGTTAATGTACACCTTCAAAGTGAGAATGAGAATCCTGCAGGCCAGTGGTTCTCAAACTAGGATACGCGAACCTTCGAGGGTCCGCAAAGTGTTGCCAGGGGGTAGATATATATATACATCTATATATATATATATATATATATAGATATATATATATATATATATATATATATATATATATATATATATATATATATATATATATATATAAATCCCTTAGTTACTCAATGTCAAATTTACCATCAGAGAATGTTAATGTACTACTTCAAAGTGAGAATGAGAATCCTGCAGGCCAGTGGTTCTCAAACTAGGATACGCGAACCTTTGAGGGTCCGCCAATTGTTGCCAGGGGGTATTCGCGGAAAGATAGAGAGCAATGGAGGAACTTTATAAATAAAATATTTCTCCCAATTTAGCAACGTCTGTACCGACAAAAAATTATAACTTAATGAGCGAAAATTGAGTATTGCAGAAAAAGAAACAATCATTGTTCTTTCTACTGACAGTATATTGAAATACGGTTTAAAAAGTAATATTCTCTAATTTTGTTTAGATATTATCATTGAATACTAAAGTCTGTGTGACCTAGCAATCAAATTTTTGTTTCCGTTTCCATATAATGCATTGGTAGAAAAAGCGTTTTCCTCGTACGCATTCATAAAAAACATGTACAGAAATAAACAGACTTCAAGAAGCTGAGTGAGGAAAAGCAAGGACAGGGCTCCCATTAGTCACAGAAAAGAACTCCTTTTTTTGATTATGAACAAAATTAATGAATTTAAAGTGACCTTTAAATATGCTATGTATTTTTGAAAGGTGAAACAATTTAATACCGACTATTTTACAGTTATTTTTGTGCATTTCATTGTCACTCCAAATAAGAACTCTTGAAATCCATTTTTCTTATGCTAGTTGGACTTTTATCCTAGGGGGTACAATTAGTACAATGAAAATATATTTTCAAGGGGTACGTGACAAAAAAATGTTGAGAACCACTGCTGCAGGCGAATCTCCATAAATTTCTTACAGATATGACGTCACATTGTGTTATGATTTGTAGACGAAATTTATTTGCAATAAATTCATTATCATTTATAAATGCAATTTATATCGGAAGTATGGAGTCATTGATCCTAACATAAACATTTCGTGGTATATAATTGACGTTAAATGCTTAAAACTATGTCAAGTTCAGAGATTGACCGGCATTTATGGTATTAAATAATATTGAGATGGAATTTAATATCCACACTTTCTCTTTCATAAGGTGATATGAAACCGCGAGGAATTATTCCCCAGATCGGTTACCTTTCATTTCTAGGCTTTTATTCGAAGAATTCAAGTTTTTTCGTCAAGGAAAACATTTCCTAATGAAACCTTCGTACGATTTCATAAATCGATTTTATGTTCAATGAAGCGGTAACTAATTATAATTTACCCAAGTTCCATTTTCGAAATTGAAAAATATATTTTTTTTAAAGAAAACTTAATAGTTGATAAAAATTCTTCAAAATATTGTTAATAAAATACATAATTAGATAAAATTGTTTTTGTATCAAATCTAGCTATATGAATCAAATTTAATTGCCGAATGTATAAAAGAGCATCACTTCAGAACGTCTGCAACGATTTGGTTTAATGTTTTTTGTTGAGTTTGTAACTGTCAAAACAAATTTTTTATGAAAGAAACTAATTGAAAAAATTTGTACGAAAAAATTTAAAATATATGTTGAAAATATACATATAATATGTACATAAGTGAGTGAGTGAATAAGAATACAATAGCGAAACTCCAAAATATTGATAAAATTGACGAACGTGACAATTATATATATATATATATATATATATATATATATATATATATATATATATATATATATATATATATATATATATATATATATATATATATATATATATATATATATAAATATATATATTTAATATTTCAAGAAAATTTCAGTCTGCGAGATTGTCTGCGAATAGTAAAGGGGGTATAACCCCCAAAAAATTTGAAAACACATTTTTTGAAGAAAACAATTTTATTATTTTGAAACAAACAAAAAATTATGAAACAAATTTTTATTTTGGAAATCTGTAATATATATTGTGTATGTATGCGTTTTTCATTCAACAGAATGATCTATCGTTCTCTCTCCATTTAATATAATGGTAGCAATGGATAGAACGATAGCTACTGTGCTTTAGGGTCGCTCCGTTGCTACATTTAATTCATATTAGAGGCTCTCAGGCCACAGGCAGCGCTCAAGCAGCACCCTATAACCCGTTATGTATATCTATATCGGCGAAACCGCTATAGATATACGCATTGGTTATAAGGTACTGCTCAGGTGCTGCCTCTAGCGGTTCAAAGTCGACATGAAACATTCTCATATAATACAGTCGAACAAAATTTCTAGGCTTTGCCTCAGATGTCAATACTCATGTCCTTCTGAGCATTCTTTTCCTAGGTAAATAATAACTACGCCTTCTTTCAGATTTATATATTTTTTATTTTTCACTTGTATATTATTTGTTGATTTTACCTTAGATACGGTTGCTATAAATACTCTCATTATGCCCTAGAGCGTTATGAGCGGGCATTAAGGATCATAACGCCCGCTCATTGTACGAGGAGAAATGAAGCAACATCCGCAGCTTTCGCTGCATTTTCTATGATATTCTTGGGTAAACTTATTTTCATTTCCATTATTTCTATAAGACTACACAAAGAAAGCAGCAATGACATTCACTAAATATAATGACAAAAATATTCATAGACGTCAAAATATCAAAAAATGACATGCCTACTATGAAAAGTAAAATGGAAAGTACATAATAGTTATTTATGTACCAAGTGCGTTATATAGAATGAGCCAAACGCCCGGTGGGCGTTAGGATCTGGTAACGCACGTGGTGCATACAAGAATTTATTTTTCACGAAATGATTATTTTATTATAATGAAAAATCGATTTTAAAATCAGTTCATTGGTCCTATACTTTTCTTTTTCCTTCTCATAGTAGGCATGCCTTTGTTGATATTTTGACATTTGTGAATATTTTTGTCATCATATTTAGTGAATGTCATTGCTACTTCCTTTGTGTCTTATAGAAATAATGGAAATGAAAATTAATTTACCCAAGAATGTAATGAAAAATGCAGTCAAAGCTGCGAATAATTCATAGCCTGAGAAATCCAGAGTCGTATACGACAAGGATTATGAAGTATTTAATCAATGGAAGTTGCTTCAAAAGTCTTCGTACTATGAGCGGGCGTTATGATCCATAATGCCTGCTCATAACGCCCTAGGGCATAATGAGTGTATTTATAGCAACCGTATCTGAGGTAAAATCAACAAATAATATACAAGTGAAAAATAAATAACTATTTCGTTTCCCAAATTTTTTCTGTCGGCACCTTCTACTTTCAGTTGGAGTCAAATCCTTGGCACAGGTCGACATTCGTGTCGCCCACTTTATTATATATATATATATATATATATATATACATGTATACATATATACATATATACATATATATCTATATATATATATATATATATACATATATACATATATACATATATACGTATATACGTATATACGTATATACGTATATACATATATACATATATACATATATACATATATACATATATACATATATACATATATACATATATACATATATACATATATACATATATATATATATATATATACAGTGATTCTGAAAGTATTTAATGATAAATTAATAAATAATTTATGTTGGTTATGAAACTCATTAGAAAAATACGAGAGCGATGGCGTTGACCTAATTCTTAAACCTATCTGAATAATAACATGACCTACATTGTTTTTGATTTTGACACTATATAAAAGTACTTCTTCAGTTGTCATATACAACACGATTAACAATATTTCGTATAAATAATGATATTGATGAGTTTTCTATTTCATGGAAACTCATCTTAATTGATGAAATAGAACCTATTTAATACGGTAATTAATTTGCTGATGAAAATTAGTTAAAATAAGTTTTATTTCTTCAAGTAAGTAGGTATGTGATGAATCAATTCATCCTGCTATCTTGTTAGCTAGTTTATATTTATGTATAAGTAGGTATTCCAATAATTTCATTTCTTTTATAATTGTTTTAGATAGAAATGCAATTAGGTACTTTATGAATTGCTCATTGAAGAATAAAAATTTTTAATATTGATTAAGCCCCGAAAGAAAAAACTAAATATAATCGTGAGAAGAAGATATAATATATGTATATAAAATATAAATTTTTAAATAACAACTGAGTATTTATTTCAATTTGTGAAGGTTATAATTAAGAATTCATGGAAATTCGAGAATCCAATAATTTCTTCAAGCTGAATTTGATTGAAAAACCCATATCCTTGAAAATGATATGAAAATATGCATATATCACTGTCTCCATGAATTTAAAATCATATTGGAAATATTCCAAGAACTATCATAATAATTCATTTCACAGTTGCTATTACCTCTGAGTACAAAAAATACTTCTTATTACCTATTCATCTGCAGGTAATGATAATAATATTTCATTACATCCATAAAAAATAACATATTAAATGTCTCCATATATGGAAAATAATTTAGCTGATCATTTCGAATAGCATTTTCGGTTGATGTTGACAAAACTTAATTTAACTTTATTATCAGCTTCGGTATTCTCTGGTGGTCATCCATGTGTACTAGAAGTATTGATGGCGCATTAATATTTTAAAGGTATAAATTAGAAATTAATTCATCAATTTTGACCCCACCCGTAATGATTTTGAAATGAAACTTTATTGATAACAATTTTCACATATATTGAAATTAAAATGCATGACGGGCGTTGCGAAGTACTAATTCTTTTTCAGATTGTGACAAAATAATAGTTAAATTCTGAATATACAGATATTTGCATATAATCTCAATTATCTTGCAACTTAAGTAAAATACTCAGGGAATGTAAACCAAACCGCTATCAAAAACTGTATTGATGAACAAGTGCAATACTTGGGAATTCTACCTGAGCATTGAAAAGATCGGATTATTTGAATTTATTGATTATTTGCAAAAAGAGAATCTGCTTTTGTACTATCAAAATTAAATTTATGTTCTGAAATTCTGAAATTTATCTTTTATGGATTTTGATTTATTGTTCTTGATATTTATTCCAATCTTATTACTAGTCTGGAACGCTACGTTGATATTGTTTCGCTAAAGGAGTGATTTAAAATTTCAAATAATATTTGATTTATTAGTATTAATTTAATAAAATTTCGGGTATTTCCATTTTTGTTTCTGCGCATGCCGGCTGACTCGAGTACTTAATATTTGATATTAAAAAAACAAACAAAAGTTTCTACTAAATTTTTACCCTATTTCACAAAGGAACAAACACAGGGACACTTTGCGCCAAGGGGCTCGTCATGGCATTTTTTTTTTTACACAAACACGAATTAAGCCTCGGTATAAAAGGATTGAATAGGGATGGTTATATACAGGAAATTACAATTTCAAACCTAAAGATTTAACATGTTCAAATATGATTTGATAACTTTCCAAACTATTAAGAATAAGTAAGAAAGCTATATTGTAGGATTAATAAATTTTTGTTACTCTTCTCTGTTTCCATGAATTTCAAATTATATCAAAAATATTCCAAGAACTATGGTAATAATTCATTTTACAGTATTATCACTGAGTACAAAAAATACTTCTTATTACCTATTCATCTGCAGGTAATGATTATAATATTTCAATACATCCATAAAAAAATAATATATTAAATGTCTCCATATATGGAAAATAATTTAGCTGATCATTTCGAATAGCATATTTGGTTGATGTTGACAAAATTAAATTTAACTTTATTATCGGTTTCGTTATTTTCTTGTGGTCATCCATATGTACTCCAAGTATAAATGACGCATTTCTACTAATACTTAAAATGACTATTTTATATTTTAATATTGATAAACAAATATGCAAAAGTAACTTTCTCGAATCCACGATGAGCGTTTAACATTTTAAAGGTATAAATTAGAACTTAATTCATCAATTTTGACCTTCACCCCCCCGCCGAAATGATTTTGAAATTTTATAATGAAACTTTATTGATAACAATTTTCACATTATATTGAAATTATAATGCATGACGGGCGTTGCGAATTACTAATTCTTTGTCAGATTGTGACAAAATAATAGTTAAATTCTGAATATACAGATATTTGCATATAATCTCAATTATCTTGCAACTTAAGTGAAATACTCAGGGAATGTAAACCAAACCGCTATCAAAAACTGTATTGTTGAACAAGTGCAATACTTGGGAATTCTACCTGAGCATTGAAAAGATCGGATTATTTGAATTTATTGATTATTTGCAAAAAGAGCATCTGCTTTTGTACTATCAAAATTAAATTTATGTTCTGAAATTCTGACATTTATCTTTTATGTATTTTGATTTATTGTTCTTGATATTTATTCTAATCTCTTTACTAGTCTGGAACGCTACGTTGATATTGTTTCGCGAAAGGAGTGATTCAAAATTTTTGCTGAGGGTTCGAAATATAGCGTTTTAAATAATATTTGATTTATTAGTATTAATTTATACAAATTTCGTGTATTTCGATTTTTGATTCTATGTATGTCAGCTGACACGAGTACCTAATATTCAATATAGTATTGAACAAATAGATTGAACAATATTGTTGTTGTGAAATAGGAAACGAGTTTAGCGTTTTTGTACTCGGACACCAAAAATTGTAGAATAGTCTGATTTTTCATTCCATAGTTATGGGCTTGTATGACACATTAGCCAACTTAATACTACTAGATCTGATATTTAAACCTCGAAATTTTTATATCTGCCGATTTTTTTGATATTAAAAAAACAAACAAAATTTTTTACTCAATTTTTACCTTCTTTTACAAAGGAACAAACACAGGGACACTTTGCGCCAAGGGGCTCGTCATGGCATTTTTTCTTCTTACACAAACACGAATTAAGCCTCGGTATAAAAGGATTGAATAAAAAATAGGAAACACACGTGTTTCATTCCTTCCTGAAGTATGTGTCAGGGAGGCGGGCAGCTTGAGTTTAGGATTAACTCCTTCAGCCAGATCAGAGGATACACTTGTATGTACACGCGCATTAAGGATAGGTGAGACGGGATATTTATGGAACATAGGAAGTGTGGGTAGGGTTCAGAGAATTAATACTGGCCCAGCATTGGCCTTGTTTGTTTGTGACTTACATTACCATGAGGAAACCTCTGAAAAAAACTCATGGCAGACCAGTCGGCCCCGGGGTTTGAACCCGAGACCTCCCAAATACTAGCCAGCGCCAGCGTACGCTAAGTACTCGAATAACTAGCTTGGTAGATTGAATAGGGATGGTCATATACAGGAAATTCTACGAGACATTACAATCTCAAACCTAAAGTGTTCAGCCTACTCCATTAAATAGAGTATGATTTAAAAAGATCGATTATGGTAGATATTTCATTCGCACTATTTGTCGTTTGAGGAGTGGTCACATAAATTGCTCTAAATATTTGAATCTAACTAATAGGTGTTTAGCAAGATCCCCTTTGTCAATGTGGAGAAGTAGGCACTCTTGAACATATTAACTTGAATTGTAGTAATTTCAGGCATCACTGTAATAACAATCTTTCCGAATTGACTAGAAGAGTCTGAATAATGTTATATTAGTTATGAATTATCGTATAAATATTTTTCAGTAATATTTGTAAAAATATTTTTTTAATATATATCCTGAATTTGATTTTTGAAAAATTTTCTATGGTCAATTAATAAATATTGCACTCATATTTAACTTCACCTTCTGCATTCTAAACATAAGAACAATACTTTGAACCACTGTTAGGTATGCTTTCTGCTATAATTCTTGTGGCTAGATTTATACGTTTTTTTTTGGAAGGCAGAGATTGACCTGATCTCATAAACTGAAATATATTACGTACAAATATCTGGACAAAAATAACCAAATACAAAAAAAACCTCCAAAAATTATAAAAATTTGTATTGAATTTTTTTCTAGTTTTTTAAAAGAATAATGAACTGAAAATGATATCAAAACTTCCAACAACTTCAATGTGACGAAAGCAGTATGTTACGAAAGTTTCAAAACACCTAACGGTTATATTCCAAGGAATTTTGTTATCAGTTTTCTTGAAATTCCATCTTACTGCACTTGATTTATGGTTAGATACAGTATGAATAAATATAAGAAATTAGTGATAGTTAAGAAAGAACGCATCTCGAGATTTCATCCTGCTTGGTTAAAGTGAAAGGTTTTCGGGCTGATAGATCATGGCCACCATTAGAATACACCTATTCCAGATGTTGGAGACCTAAAGCCATTTGGTGTTCATTGAACATGGGTCGTGAGAGCATTCAATCTTCTGTAAAATACTCGGTTTTTTCATTTTGCATCTCACGTCCGGACTATACTATATATAAAGGCTATTTAATATATATATATATATATATATATATATATATATATATATATATATATATATCTATATATGAAAATCAATCCTTATTTCCCTTGGTCACGCCATCACGCTTGAACGGCTGGACCGATTTCACTAACTCTTTTTTTGTTGTGTTTTTTATTGTCAGAAGAAGGTTCTTATGAAAGAAAAAATTAAGAAAATTGCGCGGGAAATTGGAAAATTTGAGAATACTTAACCACCATATAAAATTGTTTCTAATCTATGTAATTTTTATTTTGTCATGACTTAGAATAGAAAAATTCATATTAGTCTCAATTGTTTACCCTTCTACGATCAACCCCTATTTTTGCATCGCGATTTTCATTTTTTTTGTTTTATCCACAGGTCCGCAATAGGGCTGCAAGATGGCAATCGAAAATAACAATATTCGGTTTGAGAATAGGTCGTAATATATTTTTCATACTCCCAATGATTAACATTTTTTCCGGGTCACATAGATTGATAGATTGATAGATAGATAGTTAGATAGATAGATAGATAGATAGATAGATAGATAGACAGATAGATAGATAGATAGATAGATAGATAGATAGATAGATAGATAGATAGATAGATAGATAGATAGATAGATAGATAGATAGATAGATAGATAGATAGATAGATAGAAAGATAGATAACTAGATATATAGATAGATAGGCAGATAGATGAATAGATAGATAGATAAAAATAATTTATATGGCAGAACGTTTGCCCGGTCAGATAAATTGATAGATAGATAGAATGATAGATAGTTAGATAGATAGATAGAAAGAAAGATAACTATCTAGATAGATAGATATATAGTTAGATAGGTAGATATACATCGGCAGATAGATGAATAGATAAAAATAATTTATATGGCAGAACAACGTTTGCCGGGTCAGCTAGTATATATATATATATATATATATATATATATATATATATATATATAAATATATATATATATAATATATATACTATATATATATATATATATATATATATATATATATATATATATATATATATACATTTATATATATATATATATATATATACATACATATATATATATATATATATATATATATATTTCGAATCGAAGTAACATTTTTTAACTTGATGGAAATTCATTTAAAAAAAAATAAGAACACGTCTATTGAAACTCAATTTCCACTATATGCAGCCCCCCACCCCCCGAGATACATAATAGTTTCCAAAAAATTGAGATTACTAAGATAATAATTGTAAAATGAACTCAACTACTAATATAAAATAAGACCACTGGTCATAATCGGTCATCCACCAGATCTATTATGATGTACCGGATACGAGATGTGCGTTTTATGTTTAAATTTAAGGAGTAAATTTTGTTTCTTACATACATTTTACATGTTGATTTAGCGAGTTTTGTACAATAGGTAAATATATGTTTAGTTCCATATGTTTTTAAGTTTATATTTAATGAATAGATAAAATTTTAATCCTGGCTGCGCCCTTGCCCTGTTATTTATATCCATGATTAAAACATTTCAGATAATATACAAGCCCTATGATATATTTTAATAACTAAACCTGATGAAGACACTGTGTTGTCTAAACAATTGTCATTCAATACGAATTCACTGGAAATTAAGTTTTAATAAACGTGTTCTTATTCCCATATATATATATATATATATATATATATATATATATATATATATATATATATATATATATATATATATATATATATATATATATATATATATATATATATATATATATATATATAGGTAGATATGTATATATATTCTCTCTTCCTATTTTATTTCGAAAAAATCACGAAAACAACAATTGTTCTAATGAGAAATATAGAATTTATTGAATTTAGTTATTGAAATTATTTTATTTCAAACACCTGTTATTGCTGAAAAATCGAAGAAAATTAAATATGAAGGAAAAAACTTCATCGATGATACATATATTTATACATACATATACAGGGTAGCGAGAAAGTCCGGCAACAAGGTACATTTTTAAGACGATTAAACGTATAATCATCAAATTTCAAATTAAGTGGCCGGCAAGATCTCCCGACTAGACTCCACTTTATATCAGACATAACTGATTCAAAAACTCTCAAATATTTTGAGATACCGTCAAGCGGGGTTACTTTGGCCAAAAATATGTCATGTTCAAAGTTTATTTATCACATTTTCCAAAAAAATGCCAATATATAATTGTGAACCACATTAAAACAATTATCATATGATTCTGTAGCCATGGATACTCATTATAGCAGTTTTAGGCAGTTGAATATATTTTTTTTGTATTTTTTCAAAAATGGCCAAAGTTACCCAGGGGTTGGGGTTACTTTAGCCACTTCATGTTTTCTCATTTAAAACCCATAGTAAATATATTGTAGGTCAAAGTAGTCCCAACACCTGGGTAACTTTGGCATGAGGTGCAGTTAATAGACCAATATCATATAAACTTTGGGTTACTTTGGCCACTCCCAGGCCTGGCCAAAGTAACCCCATGCGATTGCATCGTAGGCTCAAATAGGTAATGTTACGACATTATAATAAATAATAAAATTTACTTAAATTATATCAGTTCGACCCTTTGGCTAAGGGTTAACAACTATTTTTTTATTGTATTTAAGTACTAACCTACTATTTAAAGGCGTATCAGGCCGTTGTACAGATGAAAGTATTTCAGAAGGTTCTATTGACAAATGGTAAACAACAAAATAAAACAGCCAGTAATACCAACCTATCGATTTTTAAAAACGAAATTTCCCACATAATATGTTTACTACAACCATAATGTACAATGTGTATATTTATAAATGTAAATATTTTTCTTCTTCTGTTATTTATGAAAATAAATTTTTTTTTACCTAAGGGTGGCCAAAGTTACCCCAGGCTGGCCAAAGTAACCCCGCTTGACGGTACAAACAATTTCTCCATAAATGATAATCAATTTTATTCGAAGCTTCGAATACAGATTGTGTTATTGCTAAGACACAGGAGGCCAATATTATGAGCTCCTGTTATGAGGAAACTATTGATACTTTTGTAATTTGGAATGAAAAATTACATATTGTATGTCTTGGAAAATAGTTTCTCTTATTTTTTTAGTAATGCGGTACGTATTTTGTATTTTTGAAAAGAGGACGAAGTCAGCTATTCTACGATATATCACTCGACTTACGGTGCTATTTAAAAAAATTCAAGATGGTGGCGGTACACTGAATACTGACATCACTCAAGTTTGACAAGACCTCTGAAAAACGAAGAATACAATCCTGTGCATACCCCTTCAATTTGATAATTATACGTTTAATCGTTTCAAAGAAAACACCTTGTTGCCAGACTTTCTCGCTACCCGGTATATATATACAAATATATATATATATTGAATGGAATTGGCATTTACTTGGTGAAAGTTCATATTCATAACTTTATAAAGAAATAAAAAACTAACTTTTCACAGGTTAAAATAAAAATCTATTGAGTATGAATGTTATGACGAAACGCGTTTACTCAATAGATTTTTATTTTAACCTGTGAAAAGTTAGTTTTTTTTTTTTAATTTCTTTATAAAGTTATATATATATATATATATATATATATATATATATATATTTTTATATATATATATATATATATATATATATATATATATATATATATATATATATATGTTTATATATATATATATATATATATATATATATATATATATATACTTACATCGATCTTTGGCTATATTGTAAAACTGTTATAATATGCTTGTTTTGTAAGACTTTTAATTTGTTGTTAGTGTGAGAAAATATGATATTTCATCAAGTAGAATGATTAAACATTAAAAAACTATGAACAATGTGAAACATTGTTGATATGATTAAAGAACCCTCCAAACACAGTAGAAACACTCCCGAACATATATATATATATATATATATATATATATATATATATATATATATTATATATATATATATATATATATATTATATATATATATATATATATATATATATATATATATATTATATATATATATATATATATATATATATATATATATATATATATATATATATATATATATATATATATATAGAGTGATAAAAATCTTGTCGGTTTCACTAATAACTAATTTCCACAATAGTCATACTTTCTACGTTATTTGCCTTGTAATTATTAATAACAACCATTCATTTCGGTATATTTGTTTCGCAAATAAACACATAGCTTAAGTTAAATCATTCGTTAATTTCAAACATGTACTTCTACAAATTCTATAACAAATAAAATAGTAATTATTCTGAAATGAGTAATTATATAGGTACATATAACTGAAGTAGTTATACCGGATGAAATACATTCTTTTCTGTGAAGATAAAAATTATTTCGTTGTTCATCTATTACAGCTCAACCGTAGGTGATTTTTAATTCGATATTAATTAATGTAAAATTTTCATCGACCAAAGTTCTATGTTGTAATGACTCAGCTTGTTGGCAATAAATGAACAAATCGGCAAAGTGTGTCAATAAGTCCAATCCACTTCAAATAATATGTGAAATATGAAATGAATAATAATAATGTACACCGAACAAAACCCACGAACGAAATGGAAAGTGCTTCACAGCGATCAATACCTCGTGCACCGGATTGCATCCGATAATGTCTGAGTTTGGAAATCAACGCCCGGAGGCTGCTACTTTATCGCTTCAACTACTGCCAGAAGCGCCCCGCTAGGTTAATTTAGTACTCACAATTGCATTTACGTGTTGAAATTTCAGATGCTTTGTTTAGGAAATTGTAAATATTTTGAAGAAGAATTAGAATATGTTGAACTTTAGTAATTTGTTGACTTCGTATATCGTCAGATATCTTTAAAAAACCAATAAACATAAAATGAAGTGCTTATAGATGATAACAAATAAATACGTATTTCCAAGGAAAAAAAATCGAATGAGCAGCAGAGCACCGTCACTCAAGTCATATTTTCACTTTATTTGTCGTATTTTATCCCATAAAATTCATACTATTGCAGTGTATCGAAGAAAAACAGTCAGGTACGGGAGTATTTTTCCCCTCCGTTTTAGACCTTCTAGACCACGATTTTTGAAAAATTTGTCATGACTGATATATATATATATATATATATATATATATATATATATATATATATATATATATATATATTTATATATATATATATATATATATATATATATATACATATGTATTTTCATATAATATATATTTTTTCCCTGTACATATTGGCATCTCCAGCGGCTCCCATCGAGTCGAATGAGCAGAATTTGGGTGAATTTCTGCAACTGCCGCCATTTTTACTAAGATATTTCTAAATATATATAAATATTACAAAAAACATGAAATGTCTACATGATACCGACGACTAGAGAAAAGAAATTATGTCATCAAAAGGCACTTCCTTATCATTAACTAAGTTCACTCAAACATACTCAAAGTCAATATGAAGGAGGTCTGGCAGATGGAAAAGTCCACCAAAAGCAGGTGTTTTTTAGCTCATTGTACCCTTGCATATATATATATATATATATATATATATATATATATATATATATATATATATATATATATATATATATATATATATATATATATATATATATATATATATACATATATTTATTTATATTAAGAAGGTAAGGGAAATCGACTGGAAGTTGAATATTAATCTCTTTATTCTATGCCAAGCTTTCGAAAACACATTTGTTTCTTCCTCAGGGCTACTACAAAGACAGTTCACAATTAGCATTGTTATTTTTAATTTTTAAAATTGTAATGAACTTACGGAAAAATGAGATCAACAACATTTCTCTATTGTAGTGAAAATGGTCATCAGATTGGCCGAAATAAAATTATATTATATTAATATCACATCAGTAAACTTATCCCATAAAAATAAAATGACAATTGACATCACTTAATCGTTTAAACATCTGACAGAAAATTCTATGGTGAACTTACACAGATATCATAGGTTGGCCAACTTGTTTCTTTTTCTTAGCGGTTGACAATAGGACCAAACATTCAGTAGAACAAAAACATCAGATAGATTTAGATAGTGTAGAGATTTTAGATAAAACATCTAGTTATAATAAAAGATTGATAATGGAGATGATACACATACAACGTGAACATAATAGCATAAACAAGAAATCGGATGTGCAGAATTTAAGCAACATATATACTTTCCTATTGTCAACCGCTAAGAAAAAGAAACAAGTTGGCCAACCTACGATATCTGTGTAAGTTCACCATAGAATTTTCTGTCAGATGTTTAAACGATTAAGTGATGTCAATTGTCATTTTATTTTTATGGGATAAGTTTACTGATGTGATATTAATATAATATAATTTTATTTCGGCCAATCTGATGACCATTTTCACTATAATAGAGAAATGTTGTTGATCTCATTTTTCCGTAAGTTCATTACAATTTTAAAAATTAAAAATAACAATGCTAATTGTGAACTGTCTTTGTAGTAGCCCTGAGGAAGAAACAAATGTGTTTTCGAAAGCTTGGCATAGAATAAAGAGATTAATATTCAACTTCCAGTCGATTTCCCTTACCTTCTTAATACAAATAAGTACGACTGTGATATTAATTCAAATATATACATATATATATATATATATATATATAAATATACATATATATCAATATATATATATATATATTATATATATAAATATATATATATATATATATATATATATATATATATATATATGAATATATATACAGTGTGTCGCATTTAAGATGAAGACACCCCCATGTTTCAGTTATTCGAAGGAATATAGATTTGAATTTTCTCAGAGTCATAAACGGTGGTGGGACATATTTTTTAATATACTTGACTGAACTTTGAATTTTAAACTCGGCCTACTACGAATTGACAAATAGGGCCGATTCTCAATATTTTGTTTCTCGTTAGAGATATCGAAAAAAGTTATGAGAAAAAGTTGTTCAGAAATTTTTTTTAGCACTATGTACCAATTTTCATGACAAAATTCGCATTTTTAATTTTTTCAATACTTCGATATCCCAAAATTATTTGTTTCATTTTATAATTAGTGTGCGATGGAAAATAATAAAATTGACAGAAGTGTCAAATACTCGTTAGTTTGAAGTATTGCGTTAAGTTAAATTTAGTGAATTAGTGATCAGAGAATCAAAATAACATTAACTTTACCTGAAAAAATCGTAATAATTCGGTTGTTTGGTGATAATTATCGTAGCAGCAGACAAATTGCTGCAGAGTTCAACTGGAGGCACCCCGAACGTACTTTTGTTACTCATGGAAAAGCAGCCGATGTAAATGCTCTTTTCAATGAAACTGGCAGTGTTGTTAAAATGTATCTGAATGTTCAACCTCGTCGAATACACCCGCATCTTGAGGATAACTATATATTGGCGGCTTCCCTGAACTTAGACGAGTAGCTAGACAGAATAGAAAAAGAATTGAAGAATGTATTCGAATAGACGGAGATCTTGTTAAGAAAGATCTCATCTAATTATAGTTAATTAAGTTTTTGTATCAGAAAAATTATTGTTTTATAAATCTTCTCTAAATTTAATCAGTCATAAGAATAAAATAATTATCATAAAAAAAATTCTCATTCCTTTATGTTAATTATTTTATTGAAATATTTGAATACATAACACTATTAAATTATCAAGTAGTCAAGTTCTTAGTTTCCATAGGGTACTAGTTATAAAATTGAGAAATAAACTTAATAATTTTAAATTATAACCAAAATATTGAAAAAATTGTAAATGCGAATTGAGTCATGAAAATTGGTAAATGGACCTAAAAAAATTTTCTGAACAACTTTTTCTCATAACTTTTTTCCATATCTCTAACGCGAAACAAAATATTGAGAACCGGCCCTATTTGTCAATTCGTAGTAGGCCGAGTTTGAAATTCAGAATTCAGTTAAGTATCTTAAAAAATATGACACATCACCGTTTATGACTGTACGAAAATTCAAATCTGTGTTTCTTTAAATAACCATAATATGGGGGTGTCTTCATCTTAAATGCGACACACTGTATATATATATATATATATATATATATATATATATATATATATATATATATATATATATATATTAATATATATACAAAATATAATTATTGTGAATGAATATTCATTTAGGATAAATAGACGCTCCGCGTATAATAAAAATAATAGTACTAATACTTTACGAAATTCATATATCATCCCTTTACGGCACTAGTTTCATGAGATTCTACGACATAAGATTAACTCTCACACTTCACGGGATAATGTTGGAAAATAAGTATTTCGTTCGTATGGTGGCACTGATGACGAATCTAACATTCTCCCTTAAAGGATGAGTGGAAATTCCATATCGCTGAGTCTCATGAAACTAGCGTTGATTTAATTACAAATCACATTCTCAATTGTATTTCATAACATATATATATATATATATATATATATATATATATATATATATATATATATAATCTCTTGGTAATTATTAGCAATAACAGGCTGGTTGAATCTTAAGATTCAACCAGCCTGTTATTGCTAATAATTACCAAGAGATTAAAAATAGATCACAGGCAACAACAATTCGAATAAATAATTATATATATATATATATATATATATATATATATATATATATATATATATATATATATATATATATATTGAGATTTAAAAATACTCTCGAATAGAACCAACATCTGTTATATGACTATAACAGTTCAAAAGGAATTATGAGTTTCCGATAAAGAATCTAACTAGGTCCTTGAAAATTATCGTTAACACTTATATTACTCAGTATCGGTATAAAGTACTTTTTGATAATTTTACTTATATGTATTTTTCAAAAACGATTACTTTTTTATAATCTCAGACGCACGCACCAAACTTGTTCGTATTTAAATGTAATAATTGATATAATTTATGTATTTTCATCTATTATTATTCTCAGAAATACGCGACGTAGATTCATTAATTGAAATAACATTTTTTGTATAGTTGATAAGATTTTCATCTACCAATAAGATGAGTCATAAGTGATGAAATGATGTGATTTTTATTATACTTAATGTCGTTTCAAAATATACTTGTTTATATATATATATATATATATATATATATATATATATATATATATATATATATATATATATATATATATATATATCTTCTTCTTCAGATTTTATTCATCCACTGCTGGAGCTGGACATAAGCCTCTTCCAAATTTTTCCACATGTCTCAATTAGGGCATGGGTTGCCAACCTTTTTAGAGGCCGGGCCAAACTTTTGAAATAAGATTACCCGCCGGGCCGCAAAATCAATTTTTTGTTGGTAATTTAAAAGCAAAAGAGAAAAATATATTTTATTTGAAAAAATAGAAAACGGAACAGAAAGAAATATACGCATTTTTTAATTACGCACAAGAATGCTCACGATTACTCTGATAATTTCATTTTTATAAGCAAAAAACTAAAAAAAATGCAATTTTTTGCATAAAATAACCTCATGAAAATTTTCCTTTAACTGTGCATATCATATTTTACATCTTTCACATCTACGGTGAACGGCGTTGCATATGCAGAAAAAAGTACACGATGTTTTTCAAAATCTCAAAATCGGGTTTGAAATTCCAGCTTCAAGTTGAAAATCAAAGAAGCATATATTTATCCGCCGACGGCTGTGTAACATCTGGTTGCTCTGGCAGTGTACGGAAGTGAGCAAAGTTTTTTTGTGGAAGTTGTTCCCAAAGCCCAAGTTTCATTTGAAATGCGGAGATAAGATCATGCATGTCATTAATTAAATGATTTTTCCCTTGCAGACCAGTATTAGCGTCATTTAAGTGGCCTGTTATATCGATCAAAAATGCAAAGTCGCAAACCCTCCTTATCTTCAAACTCTGGGATTGTTTTCAACTTGCGCTCGCACGAGCTGTATCTTGTATCACTACGCGCATTCGCAATGCACAACCTGGACACAAGTCGCAAGAGTCCGAATATAGGAAATGTTTTTCGGCAGTTTTATGTAAAAAAATGCTGACTCAGGGTCAGCGGGCCGCGGGTTGGCCACCCTTGATCTAGGGCAAGTTGGTGCCAGTGTTGACCAGCCTACTGTTTGATATCATCCAGCCATCTCTTTTGGGGTCTTTCAACACTTTTTTTCATCAGTCGTGGTCTCCATTTTACGAGACGTATTGTCCTCTCTTTTCTTGTTCTG
Organism: Cynegetis impunctata; assembly: GCA_030704885.1. NCBI lineage: Eukaryota > Metazoa > Arthropoda > Insecta > Coleoptera > Coccinellidae > Cynegetis > Cynegetis impunctata. Next base: position 578,237 of record JARQZK010000730.1, read on the forward strand.
TTCGTTTCTGTTCTTGAGAATATGTCCCAATTTACCGTATGCTGCCAAGCCCAGTATATATATATATATATATATATATATATATATATATATATATATATATATATATATATATATATACATAATTTCAATCTATAAAATAAACTTTTATTATACTTTTCAAAACCAATATATATATATATATATATATATATATATATATATATATATATATATTTATATATATATATACATATTTATATATACATCTATGTATATATATATATATATATTATATATATATATATATTCATATATATATATATATATATATATATATATATATATATATATATATATGTATATATATATATATATACATATTTATATATACATATATATATATATATATATATATATATATATATATATATATATATATATATACAAATATATATATATAGATATAATATATATATATATATATAATATATATATATATATATATATATATATATATTTATTGGTTTTGAAAAGTATAATAAAAGTTTACTTTATAGATTGAAATTTGTATTTCATACGTTTCAATGAGGATCTTATCTTCTGCAGTAGATGAACTAAAATAAAATTAACTACACAAAGAGACAAAATCGATAATATTTACGCAGTATTCTGGAAACAATATTAATACCCAAAGTATGTATGGGTATAATTCAGGACTTCAGGAGTATATTTTATTCAGAATGGATTCATTCTCGGCTGAATCGAGCACTATACTGCTGAAATATAATCGATTTTGTCCCTGTGTTTATTTTATATTATTTCATTTCAAGCTATCTCTACTGAAGAAGGTAGGATTCAGATCGAAACGTGTAATATCCGAATTTCAATCTACAAATTGTGTCCTTATAAAACCAATAAAACCAATATATATATATATATATATATATATATATATATATATATATATATATATATTTATATATATATATATATATTTATATATATATATATATATATATATATATATATATATATTTATTTTTATATATATTTATTTATAATAATCTTTAGAACGTATTTAATAAGCTTTCAATATCCTGAATATAATATTTTTCTAAAATTTCTGGATATAACAATGCCACTTAAATATATATATATATATATATATATATATATATATATATATAAATATATATATATATATATATATATATATATATATATATATATATATATATATATATATATATATATATATATATATATATATATATATATATATATATATATATATATATATATATATATATATATATATATATATATATATATATATATATATATATATATTTAAGTGGTATTGTTATATCCAGAAATTTAGAAAAATATTATATTCAGGATATTGAAAACTTATTAAATACGTTCTAAAGATTATGCTTAATTGTTGTTTTGAATATGAGCTTTTTAATAGGTGGAAAAAAAATTTATTGCATTTCTTTCGATTAGATAATTAATTATGAGGAAATGCATCACATCAATCACTGTCAGTAAATTATTTTAATCAGTTCTAAATAAGGAAGCAGTTAATGGTACGTATAAATTATTAATTGGTGTTAAAATATTCCTGGATCAAACAAAACAAAAACAAACAAAAAAATGTTTTTTTCTGTTATTTAAATCCAATATACCTTCTCTATGAACTTCTTCGATGTCTTCCCAATGATTGATTACATATAAAGTTGAATGTACAAAGATGATAGATAGTTTCACTGGTATGTGAAATTATATTGCAAAATCGACAGTTGCGATGAAAACGATTATGATATACCAATAAACAGGGCTTTCATTTGAAAACTTGCCACCCACGTCTGCGTGAAGAGACAGAATTGTGAGAATCGGCGAAACACGTCAACAAATTTATTGGGGGGGGGGGCGTTTTTTGCGTGAAACTGGACTCCGCCCCTTCAACCCTCTAAACCCCAGAGCTACCATACAAAAATTTTTAAATTAGATACGAGAGCAAGTGATACATCATTTTAAAGGGCTGTTTAATCTCGACATCTTGCCATCCTGCTTTTTGAATTTGACTTCACTGTTACAGAATATCACCCATTTGAATGTTTACAAATGAATTTTTTTCACTAAACACACCTGCTTGATTACCTACCTTTTTATGATATTCTAAAACTAATTTGATTGTTACATTTTAGGACAAGTAATAGTTACCGGTTACTGGTTTCCCAGTCTCACTATCACTGTCATGGAAGTCAGAAAAAAGTTATAAAATTCAAGTACTTTACAGTTACAATAACCCTAGGACATTGATTATGGAAGGGATAATTTTATAACGAAAGTGCTTGAGAAATTTGACATAAAATTATGAGGTATTTTTCAATGTTCGGGATGTATTCGGCAAGAAAATTTGTTGGAAAACAGGTCTTGGTGTCATAGTGATTGAAAACTAGCCTGAATGTCTTTGTCAGTTAAAATCTTAACGTTCGTTATAAAATTATCTCTTTTATTATCAATGTCCTACGGATATTGTAGCTGATAAAGAACTTGCATTTTGTAACTTTTTTCTGACTTCCATGGTAGTGACAGTGAGACTAAGAAACCGGTAACCGACAACTAATACTTGTCGTAAAAAGTGACAATCAAATTAATTTTGGAATATCATGAAAAGCTAGGTAATCAAGCAGGTGTGTTTAGTGATAAAAATGCATTTGTAAACATTAAAATGGGTGATATCGTGCAACAGTGAGGTCAAATTCAAAAATTAGAATGGCAAAATGTAGAGATTAAATAGCTCTTTGAAATGATGCATCATTCGAACCCTTGTCTCATTTAAAAATTTTGTGGTGGTAGCTCTGGGGGATAGGGGGTTATCTTCACGCAGATAACGAGGGTGGCAAGTTTTTAAATGAAAGCCCTGTATATTCATCAGTATTCATCAATCTAATTGTTTTTGCTGAAATTCGTATGAAATCTAAAATATTAATAATTATTGAGAATGATAAATATTGTTAGTGAACGTTTGAAGAAGGTATGTCCCAAATTGATAGTAGAACAATATCAAATTTCAATGAAATTTTTTTATCTAACTAAACATTTGAAAAAAGTAAACCATCGTAAAAAAAACATGTCCCTTATACTAAAGAACGAATGCATTTGGAGAACTGCAGAAAAATATAGGTACTAGAAAATGTAAAACTTGAAAATTAACTCACATCGATCAAAAAATATACAAAAAAAAATATAAATTCATTATTGGATATATATATATATATATATATATATATATATATATATATATATATAGACAAAGCACTGATACGCAATTCATCAATACACAGACATGAAACGTCACAAGATGGCCTTAAACTACTCATACAAAATGTTTACACCTAACCTAACAATCCATGCGAAAAATGGAATCCATGAACTATACAACACAGAAAAATTAGACAAACAAATTGATAATAAAAAATATATTCAATCACCTTATTCCACAATTAAATAATAAAATATTTAAACCGACATAAAATCAAAATACTACACAGAATCGAATGAACAGGTACATTCTAAATTGAAACTCAAAAAAACCCCATTTGATAAAATCTCATTTAAATATTGTAAGCCTTGCAATAATTGTGATAAATAATATAATTTCCAAGATTCAGAAGGAAGATTGAAATCACATATGTAAAATACAAACAACAGTATTAATCAAACATATAAATAATAAAAATCAGAGTTTCAACTCAATTTGCCCATCTTTTCTCTTGAAATAATTCAGATATTATAGAATTTGATCAATGAGATCTGTAGAAGGATCATTATTCAATAACATATGATTTGAATGTCCAAAGATTATTTGTACATATATATATATATATATATATATATATATATATATATATATATATATATATATATATATATATATATATATATATATAAAAATATATATATAAATATAAATATATATATATATATATATATATATATATATATATATATATCTATATATATATATATTGAAAAATATTCATGGCCCAAATAACACTAGTGAATTTATACAAAAATAAAATACTAGGATATTTATTCGAAAACTCAAAATTAACTAAACAAATCCCCTAGCTACATCAGTCTGAACGCCAAAGACATTCGCATCCATGTTGAGCACATCAAGTTGGTCACCACAAACGATTTAAACAATAGACATATGTTTCGGAATTATTGGTTCTCGTCAGTATTCTCCATTTACAGATTTCTTTTACCA